>JARBWK010000018.1:13637151-14015578 GCA_030556195.1 Anolis apletophallus
CTAGATTTGTCCCCATGGGAAGAAAAGCCAGCATGAATGGACAGCCCCTTATTCATCCAGCCAGCCACCTTGCCTGGGAAATGGGAGACAATGGCTTTTGTGATGTCACTCATTGCCAGATGGGCCCCCTCGACTTGCCCCAGGGATAGGTGTGGCCGAGGCTGGAGCCAGGCACAGCTTTCCGGCTGGGAATCACACAATCAGCCTAGCAAGGGACCCCCAAGGGTCATCTAGACCAGTGTTTCCCAACCTTTTTTGAGCTGCGGCACACTTTTGACATTAAGAAAATCCGGGGGCACACCACCAACCAAAATGACACAAAATGACACTCTTAACACTGTAAACAACGGCTGGGGGATGGTGGCCTGCTGGGAGCAGCTGCTGGGAGTGCCGAAGCCGGGGAGGGGGAGGAGCCAGGCCATGCCATGCCCGCCCCTCCCCCGGCTTCAGTTCTCCCACAGCCGCCAGCCTTGAGGGGCAGTGTCAAGCCAGCATTGTGCTGGCTCTGGCACTGCTGGCTTGGCACTGCCCCCTCAAGGCTGGCAAAGCTGCGTGAGCGAAGCCGGGGGGGGGGCATGCCCTGCCCCCTCCCCCGGCTTCAGCTCTCCCACAGAGGAGGAGCATGAGCGGTGGACGGGCTTCAGTGGGCGGGGGTCCTCCTCCGCGCGGCTTCAGCGAGCGAGAGGCGAGAGTCATGGTGGGAGTCATGGCGGATTGGAGGCTGGCTGGGGAAACGGCCGCCTGGCCCTTCTTCTTCCTCCCCCAAGCAGCAGGAGTTCGGCAGGAGGAGGGGGGAAGGAAGGGGGGCAGAGAGCATTTCTCGCGGCACACCTGATGGTCGCTCACGGCACACTGGTGTGCCACGGCACACTGGTTGAGAAACACTGATCTAGACCAGTGTTTTTCAACCGTTTTTGAGCCGCGGCACACTTTGAAAATGCTGACAAAAGTTTGGGGGGCACCACCAACCAAAATGACACAAAATGACACTCTGTTCAGTCATACATATAGTTAATATGTTTTTAAATGTATTTGGACTCAAAAATGGGCCTGTTTTGGATCATAAATATCCAAGGAATGGCATGAATACTCAATATGCCCAAATCCCATAACACAGATGAAAATTTAGAAAAGTTAGACCGGGCATTTGAGTTACAGTTTTTGCGTTTGTAGTTCACACAATCAAAGAGCATCCTGAACTCTTGCAACAATGGAATTGGACCAAACTTGGCATGAATACTCAATATGCCCAAATTGTGAACACAGATGGAGTTTGGGTACTGACAAGGGTTTTGATTTATAGCTAACACACAAACAAAGAGCATCCTGACTCTTGCAACAATGGAATTTTGGCATATTGTTACCAACAGAAAGTTCACCTTGGGTTTGGAAGTTGTAGTTCACCTACACCCAGAGAGCACTGTGGACTCAAACAATGTTATGTGATGTTGTTGTTTGTTTTCTATCCAGAATCCCAATGTTGGAAGGAGGCTCACCACTTTAAGGTCCCTAAAACAGGCATGGGAAAACTTTGGCCCTCTGGGTGCTTTGGACTTCAACTCCCACCATTCCTAACAGCCTGAGGCCCTTTCCTGCTTAAGTGGCTGAGGGGGGGGGGGAAGGAAAAGGGCCTGAGGCTGCTAGGAATGGTGGGAGTTGGAGTCTAAAACACATGGAAGGTCGAAGTTTGCCCATGCCAGCTTTCGACAGAGACCTCTTCCTCCCCCTTCCCCTTCGCGCCTTTTCTTCCCCCTCCTGCCGAACACTTACTTTTTCTTCTCCACTCGGGCTCCCTTCTTCAGGAGGGGAGGGGGGAGGGAGGAAGACGTGACCCATGCGGGCGCTACTGCGCAGACTCGCCCCACATCTTCCTCCCTCCCCCTCCCCTCCTGAACATGCTCACGCTGCCCCCTCGGAACAAAATGGTGGCAGCGTGAGCAAAGCGAAGCAGAGCAAGGCTGGGAAGAAGGGAGCCTGAGTGGAGAAGAAAAAGTGTTCGGCAGGAGGGGGAAGAAAGGGTATTGGAGGTTCCCATTTCCCATGGCACACCTGATGATCGCTCACGGCACACTAGTTGGGAAACACTGATCTAGACTGACCCCCTCCTGGGCAAGAGGGTCATTAAAAAGGTTCTTTTATTCTGTTTCTAGTGAGACAGGTGGCATCAGACACTATCAGAGTCGCAGACTCCAGTATTGGGTTTTATAATAACTATGAGTTACAACAGGGCTGTCCAACTGGCGGCCCCGGGGACACGGCCCCACCTATGCCCTCAGCAGCCATTTTTAAATTTTTTTTTTTAAAAAAAAAAATTCAATTTTTTTTAAAAAAATGGCGGCCGGGAGGGAGGGGGAGGCGGGGCAGGGAGGAGGAAGAGAGCTAGCTCCTTCCTCGGCCCCCCTCCCTCCGCCTGGGGGGGAGCCGCCGAAAAAGGGCAGAAGGCGGCGCCAAGAGCAGCGTCACAGGCCTGGCGTGACGCGCTGCTCTTGGCACCGCCTACTCCTTTTCGGCTCCCCCAGCCTAGGAAGGGAGGGGGGGCTAAAAGGAGGAGTAAGAGGGTGCCAGGGGCAGCGCGTCACGCCAGGCCTGTGACGCGCTGCCGTTGGCGCCGCCTTCTGCCCCGCGGCTCCCCCGGCCTAGGAAGGAGGGGCGCGAAAAAGGAGGAGTAGGCGGTGCCAAGAGCAGCGCGTCACGCCAGGCCTGTGACGCGCTGCTCTTGGTGCCACCTACTCCTCCTTTTTCGGCGGCTTTAGGAGGGCGGGGCCTGGGCTGGGGCGGGGCCTGGGGCGGGGCCTGGGGCGGGGCCTGGGGGCGGGGCCGAGCGGCCCCGCAGGTCATCAGTGACCTCTTATCCGGCCCTGGACCCGCCAGAAGTTGGACAGCCCTGAGTTACAACACTCGTTCCTCATTCAGTCATCCATCAAGCATTCTTACCATCCTTCTTGGTTAAGTTGATCAGCTTCATCATGGTGTTCATGCCGGTCCGACACATTTTTTTTTCTGAGAGAAAGGGGGTCTCTTTCTATGGATGTGGTTCTGAAAGTTGTAAACAAATGAGAGGTTGTTTGCCCCCCTGAAACAGGCTGACTCCATAAAGTTCCCGGACAGATGTTGGCTCTCCTTCCTTATGTGACAATTGATTTTCCTTCTCACGGAGCCTTGTTTGACTTCCTTAAATGATGTTGGTTTTGTAAGGAGCCACAGTGTTTACTTCCTTATTTAAAAGAGCCATTGTCTCCGGTAATGTAAACATGTTGTTTCCCACCAAGAATTAAGAATTTGCCTCTGGTCAACTTTTAATTACAGTTCATGAATTCTTCACTTCCTTCTTGTAGTTTTCCAGGCATCAATCTTAGGATGGCATCTCTCAGGATGGCATCTTCCAACCAGTGTGCCGTGGCACACTAGTGTGCCGTGAGTGATCATCAGGTGTGCCGTGGGAAATGGGAACCTCCAAAAGGCATGGTTTAGAACCCAAAAATCGCGATTCTAAAAATCAAATGGGGGGTTGATTAGTAAAAGAAAGACTTACAAAAAAAAATTCCAAAAAGTTCTAAAATGTAACGTAAGTATTAACGAAATTCTAAATTGGTTCTAAAGTCTGAAAAGCAGGGAAACAGTTAAAAATCAAGGGGGGAACATTCCCCTTCACCTCTGCAGTGCAATTCAATGGATCTGTAGATGTATAACATAAATATAAGAGGTAGTAGCTACTTGCTCTCAGGACAATTGTGAAAGTGAAGTACGATTCTCCCCCTTATTATTTCGCCTTTCCCGCCTTTCTTCCTTCTCTACCCTCTTCTTTCATTCCTTAATTTGCACTTTGGTCATCCCTTCTTTTCTCTTTCCTTCCTTCCCTCCCCCCTTCTCTACTTCTTCCTTTGTCTCCTTCCTTCCTTTGTTCACGTTTTATTTCCCTAATAGCAATTAAACAGAAAGATATATGTATAATATATAGACTTTCTGCTGTGCTTTCTGCAACCGAACTTGCCTATCTCAGATTGGCCTTTTTAGTCATCAGCGCTCTTGTAAAAAGCGTGGGATGAGTCCTTCCTGAATCTTCGTTCGTGAAGTAATGCCGAGAGAGAGATATGTATTAATGCAGTGGTTCCTCATGTTGTGGTGACCCCATCCATATTTTTGTTGCTACTTCATAATTTTGTTATTTTTATGAGTTCTAATGCAAATATCTAATATGCAGGATGTATTTTCATTGTTACAAATTGACCAAAGTTAAAGCATAGGGATTAATCACAAAAACAATATGTTTGGGGGAGGATGGACAACGGATGATGGGATTTGCAGTACCTTCGACCAATTCAGCTCTGACTTCCACAGCTGAGACCCCATGAATGACAGACCTGGACCAAACTTGGCACACAGAACCCCCATGACCCACAGAAAATACTGGAGGGGTTTGGGAGGAATTGACAGTGATTTAGGGGAGATAACTCTGAACCCAAACAATCCTGGATCAGGACCAAACTTGGCATGAATACTCAATATGCCCAAATGTGAACGCAGATGGAGTTTGGGGAAAATAGACCTTGACATTTGGGAGTTGTAGTTGCTGGGATTTATAGTTCACCTTCAATCAAAGAGCATTCTGAACTCCACCAATGACAGAATTGGGCCAAACTGGGATCCGGGCGAGGGCGGGGGGAAAGAGGAGGGGTCTCTCCCCCCCCGCGCTCGCCGGCGCCCTCGCTCACCCCTCTCTGCCTCTCTCTAGCCCCGATCCATGGATGCATGGATCGGGGCTAGAGAGAGGCAGAGGGGGCAGGGGGCCTTTCTCCTCCTCTCTCGCCCCCTGCCATTGGCGAGAGAGGAGGAGGAGGCCTCGCCACCCCCTCGCCTCTCTAGTCCCGATCCATGGATGCATCCATGGATCGGGCTAGAGAGAGGCAGAGGGGCTTAGGGGGCCTTTCTCCTCCTCTCTCGCCGCCCTGCCATTGGCGAGAGAGGAGGAGGAGGCCCGCCACCCCCTCGCCTCTCTCTAGCAAAGAAACCATACGAATGCTTTGACCCAGATACAAAAATGGCGCCGCAAAGTGTCGTAAAGAAAGTCTACTTCTGGGTACGCGACAGCGATCCGTAAAAGCTCAAAAGTCCCATTACATACGAATCTCTTACGAATCCTTTTAATTTCCATTTCATTTTTCTCATGCCTATCCAATACCCTTTCTTCTCCCTCCTGCCGAACACTTTTTCTTCTCCACTCGGGCTCCCTTCTTCCCAGCCTCGCTCTGCTCGCTTTGCCTCACTTTGCTCTAGGGCGAGTCTACGCAGTAGCGCCCGCACGGGTCACATCTTCCTCCCTCCTCCCTCCCCTCCTGAACACACTCACGCTGCCCCCTCGGATCAAAATGGCGGCAGAAACGGCAGTGGAGAAGAAAAAGTAAGTGTTCGGCAGGAGGGGGAAGAAAAGGCACGAAGCGGAAGGGGGAGGAAGAGGTCTCTGTCGAAAGCTGGCATGGGCACACTTGGACCTTCCAGGTGTTTTGGACTCCAACTCCCACCATTCCTAGCAGTCTCAAGCTCTTTCCGTTTTAACCCCTCAGCCACTTGAGCAGGAAAGGGCCTCAGGCTGTTAGGAATGGTGGGAGTTGAAGTCCAAAGCACCCAGAGGGCCAAAGTTTTCCCATGCCTGTTGTAGGGACCTTAAAGTGGTGAGCCTCCTTCCAACATTGGGATTCTGGATAGAAAACAAACAACAACATAGCATAACATTGTTTGAGTCCACAGTGCTCTACAACTTGGAACTATAACTTCCAAACTCAAGGTCAATTCCCAAGCAAACCCTTTCAGTACTTTCTGTTGGTAATGAGAGTTCAATATGCCAAGTTTGGTTCAATTCCATCTTTGCAAGAGTTCAGGATGCTCTTTGATTGTGTGTTAACTATAAACCCCAGAAACTGTAACTCCGAAATGTCAAGGTCTATTTACCCCAAACTCCATCTGTGTTCACATTTGGGCATTCATGCCAAGTATTCATGCCAAGTTTGGTCCTGATCCAATATTGTTTCAATCCACAGTGCTCTCTGGATATAGGTAAACTACAACTCTAAAACCCAAGGTCAATGCCCACCAAACTCTTGGTTATGGGAGTTCTGTGTGGGAAGTTTGTGTCTTTCTGCCATTCCTGCCAGGATATCTATGTTGTGTTCACCGAAACAGGTCCAGGTTTCACACTGAGTGTATAAATACATTTAAAACGTATTAACTATATGTATTACTGTGTTAGAGTGTCATTTTGTGTCATTTCGGTTGGTGGTGTGCCCCAGAATTTTGTAAATGTAAAAAATGTGCCGGGCTCAAAAAAGGTTGAAAAATACTGTTCTATGTAATTGATTATGTTGTTGCTTTTGTTTTGATTTTATTTTGTTGTTGCGTTGTTGGCCTTGGCCTCATGTAAGCCGCCCCGAGTCCCCGTTGGGGAGATGGTGGAAGGGTACAAATAAAGGTTGTTGTTGTTATTATTATTATCATTATTATATTTTGGGGGCCTACTCCACTGTTCTCCCACTATTAGGGGAGATGGGAAGGGCTCAGCTAGGAGAAACGTAGCCCACCAAAACTGGATCTTGCACAAATGGGATCGATGTGCATTGATGGGCAGAAATCATTTGCAGAAGGAGCAGCGGAGAGTCAGGCTAAAAATTAGGCCTGTCGGTATTAATCAGGAGGGATAACGCTTCCGAAAAAGAACAAGATGACACCTTCCTCCACCGGGTTATTTGCATTAATATTGAGGCTTTAGCATAATAATTAGCTCTGAAATTGGGAGATGGGAGTCTTGCGGGTTGCGGCCTGTAGGGGGTGCTGTTACCATTTGTAATGGGTGGGGAACGCGCATGGGTGGGAGGGGGGAATCTGAGTGACCCTAATGAAAGAATCTTGACAATTCAGTTTCATAACATACCCACTGAACTGGAACCTCTTTTAGTTTGGTTAGGGATGCGTGTGCTCATTTCGGTATTCACTGCCCCATGCGTCCCACACCTTTCATGTTTAAATGTCACAAAAGGGTAAGTCCAGCTATAGAGTTTCCAAAAAGAGGGGGGAAAGCTAGGTTTAGTGGGTTTAAGAGTGCACGACCCCCATGCAAAAAGAAAACTAAAAGTAAAGGAATGGCTTTTTTTCACCTCCCTATGAATTCTTACGGTTATGATGATGATTATTATGATTATAATGTATGTATGTATGTTGGTTTGTCCCACAAAGGCTCCTCCGTGGCACGATGGATTTGGACCAAACTTGGCACATATCCCCTTCATGATCCAACTTAAATTAATGGAGGCTTTGAACTAGTCCTGAACCGGTGCTTGGCCGCTAGGGCTGTGCAATCATGCTTCTAAATGTTTCTAAACTACCGTGTTTCCCCGAAAGTAAGACAGCCCAAAATCCCCACTATGGCTTACTTTTGGGGTACGGCTTACATTAGCCGACGGTACCTGCCGTACCGAAAGTAAAAGTTTCCCCTTTGGCCGCCTCCTCCTCGGTCCCGCCTCCTCCTCCGCCTCCTCCGCCCTCCCTCCGCCCTCCGCCTCCCCGCCGCCTGCCGCCGCCGCTTGCGCCGCCACGCTGCCGCTGCGCGCGCCGCTTGCTGCGCTTACGCCCGCCGCTTCCCGCCGCGCTTCCGCCGCCGCTTCGCCGCCAACCTCAGCGCACAGCCCCTTACGCTTGCGCCAGGGCCCGTACGTCAGCGCGCCAGCGCCCTCGCCGGCGCTTAGGTCCTACTGCCCATGCGCATGGGCAGTAGGACCCGAGCGCGCCAGACGGGCGCCTGGCGCTGACGTAGGCGCTAAGCGCGCTGACGTAGGCGCCCTGGCGCAGGCGTGGGGCGGCTATGGGCGGAGGTAGGCGCGGAAGCGGCGGTGGGAAGCGGCAGCGGGGCGGGAAGTGGCAGCAAGCGGTGGGGGAAGCGGCGGCGGGGAGGCGGGCGGCGGAAGCGGCGGCGGAAGCGGCGGAGGGGGAGGCGGCGGCAGGAAGCGGCGGCGGGGGAGCAGGCGGCAGGGGGAGGTGGCGGCAGGGGGAAGCGGAGGCGAAGGAGGCAGCGGAGGAGGCGGGACCGAGGAGGAGGCGGGACTGAGTGACGCGCGGCCGGGGTACGTCTTATTTTCGAGCACGGCTTACATTAGCCGACCCCTGACACCCCGATACGTCTTACAATCGGGGTGTCTTACTTTTCGGGAAACGGTACTTACAAAACAAAATTCTGATGGTGAACACTAGGTGGTGCTGGTGCTTTGCTTCTACAGTGTTGCTAAAGTTCTGGTGGTGAACATTTCACCACCAGAACTTTAGCAACACTATAAAAACAAAGTACCAGCGCCACCTAGTGTTCACCCCCAGAATTTTAGTTTTGTAAATACTTTAGAAACATTTAGAAGCATGATTGCACAGGCCTATTGGCCGCTGTAACAGACTGGATGAGGGCTAGCAAATTGAAACTGAATCCAGACAAGACAGAGGTCCTCCTGGTCAGTCGAAAGGCCGAACAGGGCATAGGGTTACAGCTTGTGCTGGACGAGGTTACACTCCCCGAAGGTGCAGGTTCTCAGCTTGAGGGTGATCCTGACTCATCACTGAGCCTGGAACCCTAGGTCTCAGTGTTGGCCGGAAGAGCTTTTGCACAATTAAAGCTTGTGCACCAGCTGCGCCCGTACTTTGGGAAGTCTGACTTGGCCACGGTGGTACACGCTCTGGGTACATCCCATATAGACTACTGCAACGCTCTCTATGTGAGGTTGCCTCTGAAGACTGTCTGGAAGCTTCAATTAGTCCAACGTTCGGCAGCCAGGTTGCTTACTGGAGCAGGGCATGGGGAGCGCACAACTCCCGTGTTACACCAGCTCCACAATTCAAAGTGCTGGTTTTAACCTACAAAACCCTACACCAGGGCTGCCCAGGAAGTCAATCGCGATCGACCGGTCGATCCCTAGCCAGATGGGGCGATCCCTCAGATGGGGGGGGAGGAGCCAGGATGCACCAAGCCCCGCCCCTCCCTGGCTTCGGCACTCCCAGCAGCTTCTCCAGGCTTGAGGATGGCAGTGCCAAGCCAGCCTTGTGCTAGCTATGTAACCACTGGCTTGGCATTGCCATCCTCAAGCCTGGAGAAGCTGCTGGGAGCTCCAAAGCCAGAGGGGAGGGGGCAGGGCTTGGCACAGCCTGGCCCGCCCTCTGGCTGTCAGCTCTACCAGCAGCTTCTCCAGGCTTGAGGATGGCAGTGCCAAGCCAGCCTTGTGCTAACTATGTCACCACTAGCTTGACATTGCCACCCTCAAGCCTGGAAAAGCTGCTGGGAGCTCCAAAGCCAGAGGGGAGGGGGCGGGGCTTGGCACAGCCTGGCTCCGCCCCCCTCTGGCATCAGCTCTACCAGCAGCTTCTCCATGAGTTATTAGAAAGGGCTCCGAGAGAGCATCGCCGTATCTGACTTGACCGCTGGCCCTCATGGAGCAGGATAATCATTTTGAGAAATTTGGGGGACATCCTAGTCGTTCCAGGATCTGCCACAGACCTTTTCTGCTCACAGTGTCGAAGGCTTTGATGAGGTCGACAAATGTTACATAGAGTCCTTTGTTCTGTTGTCTAAGGGCAAATGCCATCTCCGTAGGGCCCGTCGGCTGGCTCCCTACCTTCCACCAGAGGCCTTGAGAACAGTGGTCCATGCCACTGTCGTCTCACGCCTCGACTACTGCAACGCCCTATATGTGGGCCTCCCCCAGACAACAACTAAGAGGCTGAAACGTATCCATAACGCCGCAGCCAGACTCATTACTGGGTCATCAGTGAGGGATCACATTTCCCCCCATTCTTAAAGAACTTCACTGGCTGCCCCTAGAGTTCAGAGCCCTTTACAAACTCCTGGTGCTCACCTTTAAAGCCCGGCACAACATTGGGCCTTCCTATCTGAGTGACCGGCTGACGGCCCAATGCAGCGAGAGGCCAGCACGCTCCATCAACGGTGACCGCCTGACTACCCCTGGAGTGCGGGAGGCTAGACTGGCGGAAACTCGGCGGAGAGCCTTCTCCGTCGCGGCCCCTTCGACTTGGAACTCACTGCCGCCCACCCTCAGAGCCTCTCCGACTCTATCTGATTCCGGCCAGCCTTGAAGACCTGGCTCTTCCGCTTAGCGTTCGGGACTGGCTCGGTACCCTGACTACCTGAGCCACCCCTCCTGTTCATATTCCATGTTTTTAAACTGTTGTACATTGTTCACCCTAGGGTTTTAACTGTTGTAAGTACCGAGCACCGCCGGTGGAGGGCGACTCACAAATATTAAAGTATTATTATTATTATTATTATTATTATTATATATGTGGTGCTCCCGTTAGCTCTGAATCCGCATTGGCTTTCAGGGAGAAGTTCTTCTGCAATAGCAGGAACTAATGTAAAAACTTGACGTTCTACTAAATTGACCAGAAGCTGGCCACTTGGAAACAAAGTGCACCTCAGAATGGATGAAATCCAGGGCTAAATAATAAATAGCACCTAGCCATGGCAGTTAAAATGGGGTCAAATCACATTCATTTAATTTCCTCAGTAGGATCTGGTTTGAGTTGCCTGACTCTTGCATTTCCTCTCTTCCCAGTTTCCCTATGGCCGGCGTTTGCCCTGCGACATCTACTGGCACGGAGTGTCGTTTCACGACAACGCCATCTATTCCGGCCTGGTCAACAAATTCCCAGGTAATGCCTTGCAAACGAAGAGCCGTGATTGGACGGAGAGGGGAATTGCTGCATGGATTCCCCCAAACAAGTCTCTCGCTTCTGGTGGTAGTTGTTGTTGTTGTGATGTGCCTTCAACTTGGCTTTGGCTTTTGGGGTCCCTCTCCGAGAGATTCCTGCAGAAGAGGTTTCCCACAACCTTCCTCTGAGGCTGAGAGAGAACGACCTGCCCAAAGGGGTCTCCTCCATGGAGGATTCAAATCCTTTCCTTGATCCAATACTCCAAACTATTCTACCTACTTGGCTCCAATATTTGGTTCTGTGATTTGATCAGAGGGCCTCTGCCATTGCTTTTCTTCTGAGGCTGAGAGAGTGCAACTTGTTCAGGGCCGGCCAATGGGTTTCCTTGACTGAATGGAGATTAGAACTCTGCTTACCCAACCGTCAAACCACTACATTCTTTATATATACATATCTATATATATAAACCTGTTCATGTTGTGGTGAGTGGCTTGGAAACAAAGAAACCACACAATGCAGACACATCAAATTAGGCCACGAAACCCCCCACACTACAAGGTGTGTCCAGCCCTCGAAAAAACCCCAAAAACAAACAGGAAAACACTCCAAAAACCCAAAAAACCTGGGGGACTACACTTCCGAGGATACCCCGCGCTAAGGATGAACAGCGCATGCGCGGAAATACAACGCGCACGTACTGGCTCCTTCTCCCCCCCCCCCTCCACAACAAAGAGAAAAACAAAACCAACTGTCAAAACGGCAGTGGCCCAGCACAGGGCACACCCGCAGCTCGCCTACAACACGGGCAGAGGCTACATTAGCGCGCGCGCACACCGCAGCCAATCTGTAGACACTTGCGCACCGCAAATGAGAACCGTGTGGCACGGCCGTTACAAACAGCTCGAAAGAGGAAAAGAAGGAGGGAAGGAAAACAGACAGGAAGGACAGGAGGGGGGGAGAAAGAGAAGGAATGACAAAGGGAAAGAGGGTAGGAAGGAAAGAGAGAAGGAGGGATGGAAAGAAGGAAGGAAGGAAGGAAAGAGGTACCCACGGAGGGAAGAAGAGATAGTACAAAGGAAAGAAGTAGGACATGCAGGAAAGAGGAAAAGAAGGAGGGAAGGAAAACAGACAGGAAGGACAGGAGGGAGGGAGAAAGAGAAGGAAAGACAAAGGGAAAAGGGATAGGAAGGAAAGAGAGAAGGAGGGACAGAAAGAGGGAAGGAAGGAAGGACAGAGGTACCGAGGGAAGGAAGTACATAATGTAGACTGGAAAGAAAAAGGAAACAAAACGTACATAATGTAGACTGGAAAGAAAAAGGAAACAAAACGCAATAACGGAGGGTGAAGCTGGTGAGGGGAGGAGAAAAAGGAAGAAAATAAAGGGAGGGAGGGAAGGGAGGGAGGGAGGGAAAGAAAGGACTGATACAGAAAGGGAAAGAATGGGAGGAAGGAGGGAAAGAAAAGATTGAAAGGACAGAGGACAGGAAGGAGGAAAGAGAGAAGGCCAGAGCAGAAGGAAGAGAGAGAGAGGGAGGAGATTGAAAGGACGGAGGACAGGAAGGAGGAAAGAGCAGAAGGAAGAGAGAGAGAGAGGCAGGGCAGGAAGAATTACAGGCAGGAAGGGATGTTGTTAGTGGTGTTCTTCTTAACCAGAACTTCTCATACCCCCAGACTATGCCACAGCAGCGCGTGGCTGGGTACAGCTTATATATATACTAGCTTGGGGACCCGGCCCTGCCCGGGTTATTTGAGAAAGGCATTGTGTGCCAAGGGTGGTCCTTATGAGATGTTTACGTGGCTTGCAGTGGTCTCAGGAAGTGAGTGAAGGTACTTCAAGTCCCATCATCCATGGTCCATCCTCCTTCAAACGGCACCAGGATGTAGAGTGGGTCATGAGGGCTCTGTGTATCAGGTTTGGTCTTGATCAGTCATTGGATTAGGTTTGCAGCAGTTTTGGGAAGTGAGTGAAGGTACTCCAAGTCCCATCATGCATGGTCTGCCCTCCTCCAAGCTGCACCAGGATGTAAAGTGGGTCATGGAGGCTCTGTGTGCCTAGTTTGTTCTTTTTTGGTAATTGGATGAGGGTCGCAGTGGTCTCAGAAAGTGAGTGAAGGTACTTCAAGTCCCATCATCCATGGTCCGTCCCACTCAAAACTGCAGCAGGATGTAGAGTGGGTCATGGGTACTCTGTGTGCCAAGTTTGGACCTGGTCTGTGATTTGTAGGGGCTTCAATGTTCTGTGGGAAATGAATCGGGTGAAGGTACTGCAAATCCCATCATTTGTGGCCCATCCTGCCCTACACTACACCAGGTTGTAAAGTGGGCCAGTGGGCATCTGTGTGCCAAGTGTGGTCCTGATCCTTCTATGGTGTGGGTCAGAGTGCTCTAAGCAAGTGCTCTACTGCAAGTCCCGTCATCCATGGTCCATCCTCCCTCAAACTGCACCAGGATGTAGAGTGGGTCTTGAGGGTTCTGTGTGCCAAGTTTGGTCTTGTTCTCTCATTGTTTGGGGTCGCAAAGGGGTCGCAAAGTGTTTTGGTCTGAAACTCCCACCATGCCTGACTGCCTCAGGCCTCTTCCTTACCCCCTCTGCCACTTTAGAGTGTCGGAATGTTCGTGTTGGCTGACCAATGGAGGCGTTATGCAAATGCTCCCTCACTGGCAACCAATCATGTTGTCAGAATGTTGAGGCCGGGAGCCAATCAGAACGCTGCCACATACATACATACAAACACATACATATCATAAATTATAAACATTATATTATATATAAATATGGGGCAGTTGAATATCCTTTTAGTGTCAACCTTTTTTCTGGCTTTGTGGGCAACGCTCTTGCAACCCCTGGGTGTGTCCAATGCCCCTCCCTTCTCCGTTCTCAGGCATGAACGAAATGGTGCGCAAGATCATGTTGAGCCGCGCCATGCGGACCATGCAGGAGCTCTTCCCCGAGGAGTACAACTTCTACCCCCGGTCCTGGATCCTGCCGGAGGAGTTTGCCATCTTCCTGACCGAGGTCGGTAGCCCTTTTTTTCCGCCTTGTTTTTCTCTTCCTCCTCGTTGTCCTGCTCTGTTTTCCAAGGGGGATTTTCCGAGTCCAGTGGTTCCCAGATCAGTGACTCTGCTCTGAGTATTAAACTCAACTTTCAGGGACCCCTCGTTGCTTGGAAAGGTTCAGTAGCCTTCCCTGTGCAGACTAACACCCGGAGTGGATTGACTATATTCCCAGGCCCGGATTACCCATAAGGCCACCCGAGGCCATTGCCTCGGGCGGCAGATTTTGGGGGGCGGCATTTCCGGGCCTGAAGGAAGGGGTGAGGGGAAGTCCCGCTGCCCCTAGGGAGACTCACGCGGCTTCCCGCCGCTGCCCCGCTCGCGTGGGCGGGCGCCACTTCTTCCTTCAGGGAAGAGAGGAGGGGCGCCGGTGCGGCGGGGCGGCGGGGGGGAAGCCGTGAGTCTCCCTAGGGGCGAGACTCCGACGGCGCCTTTCCCCTCACGCCGGCAGCGGCTCCGCCCCTCCTCCCTTCAGTGAAGGGAGGAGGGGCGGACTAGCCCGACGCGAGACAAAAGGAACCGGGAGAAGCCTCGCTGCTGCTGCACCGCCCTTAGGGCGTCGGACGTGCCTTCCCCTGCCGCCTCCTTGCACGGGAGGCAGCGGACCAGGGGAAGGCTCGTCCGTCGCCCTAGGGGCGGCGCGGCGGCGGCGAGGCTTCTCCCGGCTCCTTTTCCCTCATGCCGGCTGAGCTCCGCCCCTCCTCCCTTCAGTGAAGGGAGGAGGGGCGGACTAGCCCGGCGCGAGAGAAAAGGAGCCGGGAGAAGCCTCGCCGCTGCCGCGCCGCCCCTAGGGCGACGGACGTGTCTTCTTCCGCCACCTCCTCCCACCGCCTCCTCGCTTGCACGGGAGACAGCAGGGGAAGGCACGTACGTCGCCCTAGGGGCAGCGCGTCGTCGTCGAGGCTTCCCCCAGCTCCTTTTCCCTCACGTTGGCTCCGCCCCCCACAAGAGGCCACACCCCCTCAAGCGGCCGCAGCCCCGCCCCCCGGGGGGGGGGCGAGATTTAGAGAGTGGCCTAGGGCGGCAGAAGCCCTTAATCCGGCCCTGTATATTCCACCGACAGGTCTCCAGGCACCTTCAAAGACGTCCTCACCATCTGCCCTTGACCCACAGCTGTGGGTTTTTCCTTTCTGGAAGGCAGAGCAGGCCTTGCCTTGGCTCCTTAGTTTCAGAGAGGCTGTGTGGGAGGCCTCAAGGCATAGTTACGGCTCTCCCTTGGTATTCAGCATTCTCAAATATACTCAAAACAGTTCCTAAATTGAAAAGTACACAGATAGAGGGGCAGCACGCTGCAGTTTGAAATACTTGGGGTGCTGGGTCCTGTTTTGAGCAGATGGGATTGGGCAGCTAGGTTCATGGCCTTTAAAGTTCGCACTCAAACCCAGAACGGATTCATGGAGTGTCCTGGAGCATGTTGGTGGCCAATGAGCATTGAGCCAGGGCGCATCTACTCCTCCGCCATTGCAACCATGGTTGAGACGTCATGGTAGCATCATGGAAGACCTTATAGGGTAGGCCTGGGCCAACTTGGGCCCTTCTTCCCTCTTTCCAGGTGTTTTGGACACCAACTCCCACCTTTCCTAACAGCCTCAGGCAGGCCCGGATTATGACCTTTTTGCGCCCTAGGCCACACTTTGGAATTACGCCCCCTTTCGCACGCTGCCTCTCGGGCCCCGCCCCCGGAGGGAGTGATGTTACTTGGGCCCCGCCCCCGGAGGGAGTGACGTCGCTCGGGCCCCGCCCCCGGAGTGAGTGATGTCGCTTGGGCCCCGCCCCCAGAGGGAGTGACGCCGCTCGGGCCCCGCCCCCAGAGGGAGTGACGTCGCTGGGGCCCCGCCCCCGGAGGGAGTGACGTCACTCAGGCTGCACTCTTCCTTCCTCTCTCCTTCTGAGGCCACGCCGAGTTGTCCCAAAAGCAGAGCCAGCTACGTTGCGTGAATGGGGTGCCGCGTGGAAGGGCGCCGCACAGCTGCCGCTGGGACAACTCGGCGTGTCCTCAGAAGGAGAGAGGGAGGAGGAGTTTAGCCCGAGCGACGTCACTCCCTCCGGGGGAGGGGGGGAAGGATGTTGCTCGCAGGGGCGGTCCTACCAGTAGGCAAAGGATGCCACTGCATGGGGTGCCATTTGGGTAAAGAGCGCATTCCCCCACCCGCCAGACAGTGTCCGGCCGATGTTCCACTTTTGGGCCTTGTGCGCTCCGACGCCGCGCCGTAGCAAACCTCCCTGCATGCCGATTAGGGAGTGCTGTGTTTACAGGCTTCTGCGCCTGCGCACAGGAGCTTCTGGGCATGCTCAGAGGGGGGGGGCGTGACGAATAGGGAGTGCTGTGTTTACAGGCTTCTGCGCCTGCGCACAGGAGCTTCTGGGCATGCAGAGGGGGCGTGACGAATAGGGAGTGCTGTGTTTACAGGCTTCTGCGCCTGCGCACGGGAGCTTCTGGGCATGCGCGGAGGGGGGTGCCAAAATAATGTTTTGGGGGGGTGCCAAAATAATGTTCGCTTACCATTTAAAATTACCTTAGCCCGCCCCTGGTCGCTCGGGCCCCGCCCCCGGAGGGAGTGACGTCGCTTGGGCTGCACTCCTCCTTCCCTCCCTCCTGAGGCCACGCCGACTTGTCCCACAGGCAGCGGCAGCTGCACTGCGTAAATGGGGCGCTGCGTGGAAGGGCGCCGCACAGCTGCCGCTGGGACAACACAGCGTGAGTCATCGTGTTTTTTTTTGTTTGGCCATGATCTGGCGCCCCCTTTGGCTTATGCCCATAGGCCATGGCCTTGCTGGCCTAATGGATAATCCGGGCCTGGCTACATGTTCATGGCGCCCTCTGTAACCTGCCATGGAGGGAGGGCTTTGGGTGGTTCCTCAGCACTGTGGGTTAATGCTGTTTGTGGAGGTGAGATGCAACGGAGGGGTCTTCACGTTCCTGCTTTCCCTTCCCAGGTTCACATGATCAAGGACAGCAACCGTTCCTGGAAGCCCACCTTTATCGTGAAGCCCGACGGCGGGTGCCAAGGGGACGGGATCTACCTCATTAAGGACCCTGGCGACATCCGGATGTCGAGCAACCTGCAGACCCGGCCGGCAGTGGTCCAGGAGTACATCTCCAAGCCCCTCCTGATTGACAAGCTCAAGTTCGACATCCGCCTGTACGTCCTACTGAAATCCTTGGAGCCGCTGGAGGTGTACGTGGCCAAAGACGGGCTCTGCCGCTTCTGCACGGAGCCCTACCAGGAGCCCCACCTCAAGAACCTCCACCTGGTCTTCATGCACCTGACCAACTACTCCCTCAACGTCCACAGCGGGAACTTTGTCCACTCCGACAGCGCCAACACAGGGAGCAAACGGACGTTTTCCAGCATCCTTGAAAGCCTCTCGTCCAACGGCGTGGAGATCCAGAAGATCTGGTCCGACATCATTGCATTGGTCATCAAGACGGTGATCGCCATGGTGCCTGAACTGAAGGTGTATTACCAGTCGGACATTCCCACGGGGAAGCCAGGGCCCTCTTGTTTCCAGGTAAGACCCAAACTCAATGCGGCTTTGAGACTTCCCCTCCATTCCATCCATCCTTTTGTTTACAGCCCAGGTTGGCAACTCAAGGCGGCTTGCAATTGCATCCAATCAAATGAGAATACAGCCAAATGCATATAGTAGAAACCATACATAATATCCGTTTAACAGTGGAACTCTCTGCCTCGGAGTCTGGTGGGGGCTCCTTCTTTGGAGGCTTTTAAAGAGAGGCTGGATGACCAACTGTGAGGGGGCTTTGATTGTGCAAGACCTCCTTCACCAAGGGGAAAAACATATAAAGCAGGGCTGCCCAGGAAGTCGATCGCGATCGACAAGTCGATCCCGAGCCCATCTGAAGTAGATCGCAGCAAGATGGGACGCTTCAGCCCTGCGCGCGCGCGCACACATCGTGCGTGCGCACTCACCACCGCGCATGCCCTTTTGCTGCCGCCTTCCGCTTGCGTGGGGCTTTCTTCCGCCCGCGCGGGGCTTCTTCCGCCAATGAGGCTTTAGTGGACAGGCCCTGGCACTCGTCTCTTGACACGGTGTGGTGACATGACCGCCCATTGGTTGCTCCTGGGGGGGGAGCAAGGCGAAGGCGCGCGCAGGGATAGAATGCAAGGCTGCGGGAGGAAGTGAGTGTGTGTGTGTGTGAGAGAGAGAAGGCCTCGCCGGAGGAGGATGGACCCCGCGGTGGGGCTGCAGCTGACGAGCATGCTCTCGACGCCGGTGAGTGAAGCCTGGATGGGGCCCAGCCTCGTGCTCCGGCCTGTCTCTCTCTTGCCTTGGCCCTCGGCAGCACACACACACACACACACACACACCTCTTTAGCTTTAGCACAGCTGGTTAATCACCAGCAACAATAAATCACACCAATTGAAAGGTGGAACCGAGAACTACCTCCAAGATGCTGAAAGGTGGGAAAGCCTATACACACACACACACACACACACACACCTCTTTAGCTTTAGCACAGCTGGTTAATCAGCAGCAACAATAAATCACACCAATTGAAAGGTTGGCAGTTTGAAGCCGGGGTTGGGGTGAGTACCCGACCTTCAGGCCAGCTCACTGTCCACCTAAGTAGTTCAAAAACAGCTATGAGCTGTGAGTAGAGAAATTATTTATTTATTTGCGACATTGATATGCCACCCTTACGACATTGATATGCCACCTCAGATCACCTTACAAGTAAAATGTAAATACAATATATTATATTATTGCCATAGCACGATATTAATATTATATATTACATTGTACTATAACATTATACTGTAATATTATTAGTAATATTAAATATGTAATTATAATATATTATTATTATATTTTATATATTATAATTATATATATATATATATAACATAATTTATATAATTATATATATTATAATTATATATATTATATAATTATAAATTAGGCACTACTTAAGCGGGAAGGTATTTTATGACACCATTAAAGAAATACCAGAAAAAATGCCAACAATCAAAGGAAGGAGGAAGCCTTTGTCATAGAGCAGGGCTCCCCAGGAAGTCAATCGCGATCGACCAGTCGATCCCGGGACTGAAGGAGGTCGATCCCAGCCAGATGGGGCGCTTCTCAGAGGGGGGCAGAGCCCCGCTCCCTCCCTCGGCTTCGGCACTCCCAGCAGCTGCTCCAGGCTTGAGGAGGGCAGGGCCAAGCCAGCCTTGTGCTAGCTATGCCACCACTGGCTTGGCATTGCCATCCTCAAGCCTGGAGAAGCTGCTGGGAGCTCCAAAGCCAGAGGGGAGGGGGCGGGTCTTGGCGCTGCCTGGCTCCGCCCCCTGTGGCTTCCGCTCTACCAGCAGCTTCTCCAGGCTTGAGGATGGCAATGCCAAGCCAGCCTTGTGCTAGCTATGTCATCACTGGCTTGGCATTGCCTTCCTCAAGCCTGGAGAAGCTGCTGGGAGCTCCAAAGCCAGAGGGGAGGGGGCGGGTCTTGGCGCTGCCTGGCTCCGCCCCCCTGTGGCTTCCGCTCTACCAGCAGCTTCTCCAGGCTTGAGGATGGCAATGCCAAACCAGCCTTGTGCTAGCTATGTCATCACTGGCTTGGCATTGCCTTCCTCAAGCCTGGAGAAGCTGCTGGGAGCTCCAAAGCCAGAGGGAGGGGCGGGTCTTGGCGCTGCCTGGCTCCGCCCCCTGTGGCTCCGCTCTACCAGCAGCTTCTCCAGGCTTGAGGATGGCAATGCCAAACCAGCCTTGTGCTAGCTATGTCATCACTGGCTTGGCATTGCCTTCCTCAAGCCTGGAGAAGCTGCTGGGAGCTCCAAAACCAGAGGGGGGGGGGCTTGGCACGGCCTGGCTCCGCCCCTGGCCAAGCCCCTCCCCCTCTCCAGCCTTGGGGAGGTAGGCAGATCTTTCTGACTTGGTTTTAATATAAGTAGCTCGCATGCTGAAAAAGTGTGGGCACCCCTGTCATAGAGAATGGAGCAATAGCACCCCCTATGGCCAGAATAGAGCACAACCTCCAGGACGCCGAAGCCAACAGAATACCTCTATCTGTTGTCTGTCTTGTCTGTTTAATGGCGTTGAATGTTTTCCGTGCATGTGTTCTGAGATCTGCCTTGAGTCCTCTTCGGGGATGAGAAGGACAGAATATAAATACTGTAAACGAATAAATAAATAGGTTTGAAAGCAGAAGAGTGCAGAGATAGCTATCGACCCCTTTCTCTTCTGTAAAGATTTTAGGGTTTGACATTCTCCTGATGAGGAACCTGAAGCCGATTCTGCTGGAGGTGAATGCTAACCCCAGTATGAAAATAGAGCACGAGAAAGAGGTAAGCCTCGCTTTTGCTGCACAAGGTAACCGGGCTTATACTGTGTCAATAGTTCCAACCAGGGTCGTTTCCTCACTGTACCTCCTCTACTGTAACAGATAGATTGCTCCTGTCTCAGGAGGCTTCCCCAAAGTTTCTCAGCTTGGAGGGAAGGGAAAGGTGACGAAGCGGCTCTGGGTGGGCCTTATCCTTTTGAAATTTGAGCAGGGCGTGGGTGAGCACGAGATCTCACCAGCAATGCCTTTCTTGGGTGGTGGGCTCCCAGGTTTCTCCAGGAGTCATCGAATACGTCCCAAGCCCCGTCGATGAGGAAATCAAGGTGGCCGTCATCCGGGACACCCTCCGCTTGGTGGACCCTCGCAGGAAGAAGAAGCTACAGCAGCCGGGAGAAATGCGGTGAGTAGCGCCTTGGTGTCGTTCCCTTTTCACAGGAGAAAGGTCTCCGTTGGACTGTGACCGTTCTTAAATGTATTTTCTCTGCTTTGCGTCACTGCTGTTCTTTGGCACAGCTTGTTTCTGGTTTGTTGTCATTCGGTTGTTCCAGCGGACACGGCCCATCCATTTCCAAAAAATAAGAGAACAAGGAAATGGCGATGGGGGGCATCTATTGTTGTTCGACACCACTTTGACTGCCATTGCTTGGTGCTATCGTTTTGGCAAGATCTGGAGCCTCTTCCCAAGAGCGGTGTTTCCCAACCAGGGTGCCGCCGCACACTAGTGTGCCGTGAGCGATCATCGGGTGGGAAATTGGAACCTCCAATACTCTTTCTTCCTCTGTTCCACCTTCGGGTGTGCGGCATGCGCGAGGCCATCGGGACCAGAGTCCCTACAAACAGAACGAGGCCGTCAGAGCAGGATAGTTCAGGAGCGTGCCCTCCGATATTGGAGACCCTCCTAACTTGCCGGCTCTTTGGCATGCCTATTGCGCAGAATGCGAGAGGCGCCTCCGACATCGAGGCCCTCGGATCGGGTCCATGCCCCTCCATTGGGGCTGTGCGATGCCGGGAGCATGCCTCTCCAAAGTGCGCCTCCCATGCCGGAGGGCCCCAGTTTGGGACCGTCCCTTCCATCGCGGTGCAGCCGTTGACCTAAGCGCCTCTTTTGGTCGTTGTGAGCGTAGGCGCGGGGCCCGGCACAGGGCCGTGCCGAATAAGCGGGATGCGGGTCCTTTGCTCCAATATTTATTTATTTATTTATTTATTTATTTATGTTTCAAACTTGTATACCGCCACTCCCCGAAGGCTCGGAGCGGTTTACAACAGTTTGAGTCATAACAAAACAACAGTGAAAAACATTGATACAGGTAACACAGGGTCAATACATAAGTAGGGAAGAGCATGACAGGGTCACAGACATTCAACAGTGGGTGGGAATAGGGCTGGAAATAGGGATTGGGTGGTCCTGGGTCCGTGCAGACTGACCCCCTACTGTGGGTCGTCCTACGGTGGAAGTTTTTGGCCATCAAAGGGAGGCAGCCGCAGACCTCCCAAGGGGCCCTGTCACAAGACTGGAAGGAGGAAGGGGACCGGCACTGACTCTGGGGCCTTGTGCTCTCCAGGTCTGCCTCCTTGCTGATCCAGCGCCCCGATTCCTGGGCTGGCAGTCCCTCGAAAAATGTCTCTGATTAGCAATGGTTGAGCTCCAGAACGTCCTAGTATGGAATGTCCTTCGGGTCCTCGAGTTGAACTCTTTAGCCCTCTTCCGCCGTTGGAGGCTAGCAAGGTTCACAGTGGTCCTGGGGGCTCCCAGATCACAATGGAGCGTTGGTCCGGCCCCAAGCTGAACAGTCTGCTTGGCCTCTCGATGCTCCTCGGCGTGGCCGGAAGTTTGCCCTTGCAGACTCTTCTTTCCCCGCGGTCGCTTCTGTTTCCTGGGGCGGTGACGTGGTTTCCGGTGAAGGTTTCCTATCGATTTCAGGTCTTCAGCCGGAGGAGACATCCGGTCCCCTCCGGCGTCCTCAAGGTTGGCCGCCATGTTTGGAGGGACCTCGATATGGCCTTTCCGCATGCCCAGGCTCTGAGCTCCGCCAGGAGGAGCAATCGACACCATCGATGCCGACTCTCATGGCGTCGAGGCCGGAGGAGCGGGCTGCGGAAGCGGAGGTGGCTAAGGAAAGCCCCTGCTATCTACGCATGTGCACTCTTCGAGCTCAACACAAGCGCTGGTACCGATGCCAGGAAGCCGCACTCCTCCTCCCGTGCCGGCAGCACCAGTGCCTGCTGGAAAAGATGCTCCCATGGCAGACACTATGGGGCCTGCGTTTGTGGAGCTGCATGCAGGGCTGCCGCCTCTATCGCAATGTCGAACGGTCGGGACAAGCGGTGAGTGCCTTGGCGCTGGCCCTGCCATCGGGGCCGTCTTGCGCCCGCCACTGTCGGCCTGCTCGCCCTCCTTCGCGCGCTTGGCATCACTCTTCATGGGTTGGACGCTACTCCCGATTCTCCTTTGCACGGGGTCCTCTGTATCTTTACCTCTTCCTCTTCGGCGAGGAAATCTCAGAGGAGAGGTGGTGCGTGTGCGCTTCAGTTGTGCTCCTCTCATTGGAGGGGGCATGGTCAGGCAGGGGAGACACAATCTAAGCCCTCCTGATAGATGGCCATCCATCCCTGACTTAACAACAACAGGGATGATAATATAGAATCCTAGAGTTGGAAAGGACCCCAAGGCACAGCCAGTCCAACCCGCTTCTGCCAGGCAATATAGGGCACAACCATAGCCCTCCCAATAGATGACCACCAGTTATGTTAGAGTGTCATTTTGTGTCATTTTGGTTGGTGGTGTGCCCCAGAATTTTGTAAATGTAAAAAATGCGCTGCGGCTCAAAAAAGGTTGAAAAACACTGCCCAAGAGTGTTAGTGCCTCAGCAGACTGCAAGTCCCACAATTCCATAGCATTGAGCTCGGGGGTGGATCTTAGAGGAGGCAAAGTAAGCGGCCGCCTCAGGGTGCCACGTGGCCAAGGGCACATCCGGCCGCAGCCGCCAGATTCGGCGCATCATGCCGCGCCATTGCTGCAGGCAGCCGGCGTGCGGGCGGGAGGCTCCGCCCTGGCTGCAAAATGTTCCCCCGTCCTTTCCCAGCTCTCTGACCCTCGCCCCTCCGTTTCTCTCCTTCCACTAAATGCCACGACCAAGTCCCCTCCCCCCCTTATTCACAACCGCTGCCCTTGCGGAAAGCTCGTGCGGGGCTTCCGGACGGAGGCAGCTCTCAGGCTCTCACACACCCGTGGACGGGGCGGCCCGCAGGCAGCTCAAGCACCGCAG
This sequence comes from Anolis apletophallus, assembly GCA_030556195.1. Taxonomy (NCBI): domain Eukaryota; kingdom Metazoa; phylum Chordata; class Lepidosauria; order Squamata; family Anolidae; genus Anolis; species Anolis apletophallus. The sequence goes on from JARBWK010000018.1 coordinate 13,660,463, forward strand.
CTCCGCTCTGGCTGCCCGTGGACACCGTTTGCGCAGGCGTGCGCTCGCTCCCTCTGTCCTTTCCTGCGCGTGCGCGCGCAGGCAGGCAAGCAAGCAGGCAGTCAGCTGCTGTGGTCCTCGGATGGAGGAAAAGGTGCCGCTCATGCGCAGCGAGCACGTTGCTGCTGCTGATGCCTCCAGAGAAGAAGAGGTGAGTGGGCCTGGGCCTGGCGCCGCCTCGGGGCTGGGCGTGACCGCTCATCTTCGGAAGTGAGGTCTGCCTAATAGGGGGCCCTCAGCGCGTAAACGGGGGATGCCAGCCTCCCCCCGGGCAGCATCCTAGCTGTTTGCGTGCATGCGTGCTCCGGCGCACGCGCATGCGCCATCACCAGTCTGAAGAGCCAGGGGGCGCCAAAAAAAGGTTTGCTTACTACTATTTTTTTACCTTCGTCCGGTCCTGATTGAGCTATAGTAGTTCTCTGGACCAATTGAACTTTCTGTAATGCACGTAGAGTGCCTTACAGTAGTCCAGACGGGATGTAACCAGTGTGTGTACCACTGTGGCCAAGTTAGACTTCTCCAGGAATGGGTGCAGTTGGCGCAGAAGTTTTCGTTGTGCAAAGGCAGCCCCGTGTCCAGCGCACCTCTGCGGGTTCTCTGTCCCAAAGGCCCAACTCTCCGTTTTCAGGGGAGTGACCCTTTGAGGCTGTGGGATTGTGGGGAAAGGATCCGTGGGGCTTTTACGGAGGCTTCTTTCCCTGCCTGCCTGCCTCCCTCTTTGGCGCCGTGTCTTCATTTTAATCGCTCTCTCTAATATTAGATCCAAGAGGCCTGAGTAATTTGCACTTTCCGTTCGACGTGTTTCTGATTCCCGGGCATCATCTCCCGCTCTTGAAATCCCGCCATTGTGGATTTGCATATCCATTCAGTCCGAGGGAGAGCGGCGCTGATGAATCGCTTATCTCATCCCGGCTGAAATGTGTGGAAATTGCATGCTTTAAAGGGGGGGAAAACTCCATCTCCTTGTTCGGAGAGAATAAACATGGCCTTTCAAAAGGACCTGCTCTCCCTCCCTCTTTTCCCCATCTTTGGGGCCCAAAACCCCGTCCTTTCTCCTGAGTGAAATGTCACCTTTGGCAGAAAAGAGATGCAGAGCAGAGTCACTTTCTCGGAATGACAAGAAGGTGCGACGCAGGTGAAAGACATTTCCTTCTCACCGTTTGGATTGTTTTTCACTCCCCCCAAAAGAAAGGAGGGCTGAACGTTTGTGCTTTTCAATTACACAAGACTCTATGCCCATGCCTTTGTCCACTTGGAACTGGGCACTTCAGTCAGTCAAGGGGTCATCTGCATATCCACGTTGTGGGAGTTGGAGTCCAAAACACCTGGAGGGAGGGCCCACATTGACCCACGCCTTTATCCTCTTGGGACTGGACACTTCAGTCAGTCAAGGGGTCATCTGCATACCCACGTTGTGGGATCTGAAGTCCAAAACACCTAGAGGGAGGGCCCAAGTTGGCCCATGCCTTTGTCCACTTGGAACTGGGCACTTCAGTCAGTCAAGGGGTCATCTGCATACCCACGTTGTGGGAGTTGGAAGTCCAAAACACCTGGAGGGAGGGCCCACGTTGACCCATGCCTTTGTCTTCTTGGGACTGGACACTTCAGCCAGTCAAGGGGTCTTCTGTATACCCACGTTGTGTGAGTTGGGAGTCCAAAACACCTGGAGGGAGGGCCCACGTTGACCCATGCCTTTGTGCTCTTGGAAGTTGGGAGTCCAAAACACCTGGAGGGAGGGCCCACGTTGACCCATGGGGATTGGGACTGGACACTTCAGCAGTCAAAACAAGGAGGGTCGTTGACCCATGCCTTTGTGCTCTACATACAACCAAGGGGTCATCTACATACCTACGTTGTGGGAGTTGGAGTCCAAAACACCTGGAAGGAGGGTCTAAGTTGGCCCATGCCTTTGTCCTCTTGGAACTGGGCACTTCAGTCAGTCAAGGGGACATCTGTATACCCACGTTGTGGGAGTTGAAGTCCGAAACACCTGGAGGGAGGGCCCACGTTGACCCATGCCTTTTTCCTCTTGGGACTGGACACTTCAGTCAGTCAAGGGGTCATCTGCATACCCACGTTGTGGGAGTTGAAGTCTGAAACACCTGGAGGGAGGGCCCAAGTTGACCCATGTTTTTGTCCTCTTTGACAAGTCAGTCAAGGGATCATCTGCATGCCCACGTTGTGGGAGTTAGAGTCCTAAACACCTGGAGGGAGGGACCACGTTGACCCATGCCTTTGTCCTCTTGGGACTGAAGACTTCAGTCAGTCAAGGGGTCATCTGTATACCCACATTGTGGGAGTTGGGAGTCCAAAACACCTGGAAGGAGGGTCCAAGTTGGCCCACGCCTTTGTCCTCTTGACACTTCAGTCAATCCAGGATTCGTCTGCGTACTCACCTTGTGGGAGCTGAAGTTCAAAACACCTGGAAGGAGGGCCCAAGTTGGCCGATGCCTATTCAAGGCAGTGAGGACCATTCATGGTAGTTTTTATGAAATTTGTATCCCCAATGCTTCTTCCAGTCATTTTACAGGATTCTTGTGTTTGTGTGTGTCTCTGTGCCGCCTCCGTCAACTCAAAATGTCACAACAACACCAGGCTTAATTGCTGACGGTTTATCCAGGATTGTCACAGATGTCTTTTGGTGTCGGGGTGTGTGTACAGAGGGGAATACGTGATCTTTCGAACAAGTCTTTGAGACTTAAATTGGGCTGGGGAATGGGGAAAGGGCGTGCAGTTATGTGCACATATATATATATATATATATATATATATATATATATATATATATATATGTAATGTCATTGCCAGCAGGCGTTTGCCTTCCTGTCTGGTGTTTAATTGGGAGCCGAGTACTTTCTCTTGTGCTTTCTCTCCGAACGGCGTTTGAAGAGCCGCTTCTCCCCATAATGATCCTGTCGGTCGGAAAGGAAATATGCAGGTCCTGCTTTATTAGTGCTAATTAGCCATCAGGAAAAAGAAAATTGGGACAGAGGCTTCCGTCATTCCTTCTTTCCTTTTGTTTTTCCCCCCTCTCCCTACAAATAATAAACACCACAGCTTTGGTAACCTCACAAAACAACCCCAGAATTGTGCCGGTTTCTCTGTGATGAGTCTTTCTCTGTGATGAATGTTTGGAACTGCCCAAATCTATGTCGCTCTCTGTGTTTTTGCTTCTTGCCGGCAAGTTGAGGTTATTATGAAGGAAGACATCTCTTATCTGCATAGCCCCTCCTCCTAATTTGAATAATCCCGCCCTTCTCAGAGGACCATTGGCCGGTGTTATAGCCTTTGTGTCAGACTCTGGAAGATCTTGGAGTTAAAATCAAGCTCACAACAACAAAATGCTGGAAACACAAGTGTTTATTTCAGGGGTGGGCAATTATTTTTTCCCAAGGGGCCACACGAGAGCCAAAAAATATTATGGAGGGCCGCACCTAAAGGCTGAACTACATTCTAATGTACATTATTTATTTACTTACTATATTTACTATATATTACACATCATTAATATTAACATATTAATATATCAAGAAATATTCATATATTATTAGTATTAATATTATTATATTATAGTATATATATATAGACGCCTGACATCCTGCTTTGCAGCAGCTGCAGAGCTGTTTGGGCTGGAAGTCAGCCTGAAGAAAACGGAAGTCCTCTACCAGCCCGCACCACAGGAAGAACACCATCATCCCCACGTCAGCATAGGCACATCTGTGGTTAAGTCCGTTCAGCAGTTCACCTCCCTGGGAAGCATCATACCTGGAACAACTAGGATGTCCCCCCAAATTCCTCAAAATGATTATCCTGTTACAAGAAGGCCAGCGCGGTCAAGTCAGATACGGCGATGCCCTCTCGGAGCCCTTTCTAATAACTGATGGAGTGAAACAAGGTTGTGTTCTTGCACCAACCCTATTTACAATCTTCTTCAGCATGATGCTCCCAAGGGCTATGGCAGACCTCGAAGAAGAAGGCGGTATATATATACGCTATCGTACTGATGGTAGCTTGTTCAACTTAAGCCGTCTGAGGGCTCGCACTAAGACTCTAAACTATTCTAGTCCGTGAGCTGCTTTTTGCTGACGATGCTGCCCTTGTTGCCTATTCAGAAGCAGCCCTGCAGCGTCTAACATCCTGCTTTGCAGCAGCTGCAGAGCTGTTTGGGCTGGAAGTCAGCCTGAAGAAAACGGAAGTCCTCTACCAGCCCGCACCACAGGAAGAACACCATCATCCCCACATCAGCATAGGCACATCTGTGCTTAAGTCTGTTCAGTAGTTCACCTACCTGGGAACCATCATCTCTTCAGACGCCAAGATTGACAAAGAGATAGATCACAGATTAGCAAAGGCATAGAGTGCATTCGGAAGGCTTCACAAGAGTCTGGAGCAACAAGCACCTGAGGCAAAGCACCAAAATCAGTGTGTACAGAGCTATCGTACTGTCTATGGGTCTGAAACATGGGTCACCTATCGCCAACACCTACGACTCCTCGAACGCTTTCATCAGCGCTGTCTTCGCACAATCCTAAATATACACTACCAACTATGTGACTAATATTGCTGTCCTTGAGCAAGCAGGGATCACCAGCATTGAGGCCATGCTATTGAGAACACAGGACACGTCTCTTGGATGGAGGACCACCGCCTCCCAAAGATACTACTCTACGGTGAACTCGCCACGGGTCAGCGCATGAGAGGCACCCCCAAAAAGAGATATAAGGACTCCCTGAAACAACATCTCAGGCTCGGCCAGATTGATCACCAACAATGGTCCACCCTGGCCTCACATCGGGAGGCATGGAGAGGCACTATCCACAATGCTGCGGCCTCTTTCAAGAAGACATGCCGAACGGGTCTCGAAGAGAAACGACAACGCAGAAAGAACCGCAACTTGGAAACAAGGAGACTTTCTGCTGTGCTTTCTGCAACCAAACTTGCCTATCTCAGATTGGCCTTTTTAGTCATCAACGTGCTTGTAAAAAGCGTGGGATGAGTCCTTCCTAAGAATCTTCGTTCGCAAAGTAACGCCGAGAGAGAAATATATAGGCATTATAATATATTGAAATTATAATATAATATAGCATTATATTATATTATTTACTATATTATTATTATATTACAAAATTATTATAAAAACCACTAAAATAAAATGGAATTCAAGAAGACAAGGTGCGAACCAAGATGGAGGCTGACATCCTCAAGAGAGGAAGGATCCCAAGATGGAATGGCCCAATCGACCCAGCCCAGAGGATGACAAAGTGGACCCAGCCACCGCTGCAGCAGAGCAGAGCAGCAGACAATCGGAGGCTGCAGGCCTCTGCCTGCTCTCGCCCCCAGCCGTTCCCCAACTGATCGCCCTGCCATGGAGTACCTGCCATCCTGGCTTTGGAGTGCCTGCCATCCCGGGAGGAGATCCAGGCCTGCAGCGGAAGCAGTCGGCGAACTGCAGCAGGTGATCACCCTGGCGAACCGGAAGACGATCAAGTTGATTGTTGTTGATATTGAGCAAGCCGCCAGGACCCCTGACACCACCCGGCTCTATCACGATGCCGACGCCGGGACGACAGCTCTCACGAGACTTGGCAGAGCAACAATCTCGCTGGAAACGCCGCCACCTTGAGAGTGGCAGATAGACTTAGACGTCGGCTCCCCGCGCAGAAGCCATGTTTGGAGTGGCTAGTCCAGGTCCACACTCAGGCCCGGGATGGCAGGCACTCCAAAGCCGCCGCTCCTCCGATCGTTCTCCAGAGCGGCGGGCTGTCTGCCGGCGCAGGCCCCACAGCCCGCGATGGGATGGCAGCAGCGGCACCCCTTCCTCTTGGCCCCGCCCCCAACATCCTTCTCCTCGGGCCGGACAGAATCGGCTGCCAGGCCGCATCCGTCCCGCGGGCCGTAGGTTGCCCAGGTCTGGTTTATTTCCATCTTTCCACAACCCCCCAAAAAGACAGTTCTAAAGCTTCCCTCTTAAACCTGCCGTATAGGTCACTCCCAACTCCCACCTCCCTAGTTGGGCAAACGCTGTGTCCACAGTCTGTCAACTGCCCTTTCAATCTCCCTCGCCATTGAAGTTGGCCCATGGCTGTGATAAAGAATTAGTCATGGTTTTCAATTCAACCGTCTTCATGTTCCGGTGCTCTTGCCCAAGTGAAAGCACCAGGCCGCCAATGGCAGTGGATTCATTCCAAGACCCCAAATGGATGCTTCCGTTTCGTAGGAAAGCGAGAATGACAGACTAATATTATTATAATAATAACAACAACATACTTTATTTATATTCCACTCTATCTCCCCGAGGGCGCTCAGACCGAATATATACTGTAAATGGCAAGCATCCAATTGACAACAGACAGTATGCAGACAGAGGCAAAGGCCTGCCTCTTTTCCATCTCCAGCATCTGGAGGCTGTGCTCAGCTCGGCCATAGGGAGGTGCTGTTGTTCCATTTTCCATGCCGAGGAGCCTGTTGTCTGTGGACGCCTTCCTGATCAAATTGCTGGCATGTCTACATGGGCGGTTTTTACCGCCTTGCCAAAGCGGTACCTCTTGATTGTTGGAAATATGTGAGAGAATTAGGGAATTAGAAGATGTGTGAGAGAATCTGTTTAGCCAGCTTTCAGCGGTTTAAAAGACTCTGGGTTTAATCTAAGCCTGACTCTACTCTGGAGAAAGGGTAGTGTAGGTGTGTAGCCTGCTAAGGAAGCAGTGGCTGTTAATGACCAGCAGAGAGTGTGTAAACTGCTGAGTTATTAGTGCTAAGGAGTGCAGTGGCTTTGTGTTAGACTATATCTCCATAGATAGCAACTTGTAACCTCAAGAAAGTTCCTCTGAGTAGATTGTAACCACCCAAGCTCTGTGAACTCTTGAAACCTCCAAGCTCGAAACACTGTTTAAATAAACTTGATAGTTTTTTCGTTAAAAACATCTCTTCTGGTGATTCTTTCTCCCACAAGCCTTGAAAACACCGCTTTCTTAATGGGTAGCCAAACACAGTAAAATAATGGTGGCAGCAAGTGAAAATTAGAGTGATCCTCTCAAAGTGGGCGCACGCTGTAAGCTGCGTCTCCACAAAAGGGTTGACTTCTAACAAGGTCATGCCTTTCCTTGACTAGTGGTTTTCAAAAAGTGGCCTCCATGTTTAAGGAAGATTCACATTCGACATCATTTTGACCTTTTTAATAACGTTAGGTTGCAATTATTTCCAACAGGCTATGGAATTTCTAATATCGATCTACTCACGTTAATGTTTCCAAAGTTCTAGGTGGGCAGGAGCTAGGGCTGACAGCAGGAGCTCACCCCGACCTGTGGCTTTGAACTGCCAACCTTCTAGTCGGCAAGATCTTCTGCAGCTGGTGGTTTAACCTGCTGTGCTATTTGACCCCCAGACTAAGGGTGCGTCTACATTGTAGAATCAATGCATCTTGGTGCCACTTTTGCGCCCCTGGCTCAGTGTGATGAAAAGCATGCACGTTGTATTTTTCCCCAAAGCTGGAGCTCCCAACAAGTGGGGCCATGCTGCATTCATTATACAGAGCGGTGGGTGCACCTTACATCCTCGGAGCAGACGTGCGCCTTCCTTCCGTCCCCAAAACCGTCTGCGGCCTCCATTCGACTTTGAACTTGACAGCTGCCATTTGGGCCTCCGCCGTAAATCTCGCCGCTTTTAATTAGCTGCTGGAAAAGGCAGCCCGGGGAGGCCCCGACCGGCCGGCCAGCGTGTCTCGGCATAAAGATTAAGGCAGGCGGGGGAAGAAATGTTAATAAATTAGCCATCATGTTTAAAAGATAAGCGGATGCTCGCTTGGATTGTCATCAGCTTGGTTCAAATTGAAATCCCATCTCTCTCTCTCTCTCTTGCTCCGGCTTCATTCCCAATGTCGCTAATTCGTTTTTTCCCTTCTGTCGCCAGTCAGCAAATTAGAGGAGCGAACATATTGGGGTCAGGCATGGGGATGTCAACTGCTTTTGCCGGCTTCGTCTGATTCCTCCGGCCACTTTTGAGGCTGAGAGAATGTGCCTTGGGCAGGGGGGGGGCGGGTTCCAAAACGTCACCATATCCTTCCTTTCTAGTTGCTTTAGGTAAAAGGTAAAGGTTTTCACCTGACATTACGAGGGTTGAATGAAAAGTAATGCCTCCACCTTTGTAACTCCTCAACAGATGGCAGTACTGGTATGCAGCAGGTACTGGCTTGTTCAGTAGACTCTCCTCTACAGTTCCATTTTGGCAGGAAGCCTTAGCACAGTTTGGAGTAAGCCTAGTCGAGGGTTGAATGAAAAGTAATGCCTTCACTTTCGTAACTCAACAGATGGCAGTACTGGTATGCGACAGGTACTGGCTTGTTCAGTAGACTCTCCTCTACGGTACCATTTTGGCAGGAATCCTTAGCACAGTTTGGAGTAAGCCTAGTTGAGGGTTGAATGAAAAGTAATGCCTCCACTTTCGTAACTCCTCAACAGATGGCAGTACTGGTATGAGGCAGGTACTGGCTTGTTCAGTAGACTCTCCTCTACAGTTCCATTTTGGCAGGAATCCTTAGCACAGTTTAGAGTAAGCCTAGTTGAGGGTTGAATGAAAAGTAATGCCTCCACTTTCGTAACTCCTCAACAGATGGCAGTACTGGTATGAGGCAGGTACTGGCTTGTTCAGTAGACTCTCCTCTACAGTTCCATTTTGGCAGGAATCCTTAGCACAGTTTGGAGTAAGCCTAGTTGAGGGTTGAATGAAAAGTAATGCCTCCACTTTCATAACTCCTCAACAGATGGCAGTACTGGTATGAGGCAGGTACTGGCTTGTTCAGTAGACTCTCCTCTACAGTTCCATTTTGGCAGGAAGCCTTAGCACAGTTTGGAGTAAGCCTAGTTGAGGGTTGAATGAAAAGTAATGCCTCCCCTTTCGTAACTCCTCAACAGTTGGCAGTACTGGTATGAGGCAGGTACTGGCTTGTTCAGTAGACTCTCCTCTACGGTTTCATTTTGGCAGGAATCCTTAGCACAGTTTGGAGTAAGCCTAGTCGAGGGTTGAATGAAAAGTAATGCCTCCACTGTCATAACTCCTCAAGAGATGGCAGTACTGGTATGCGGCAGGTACTGGCTTGTTCAGTAGACTCTCCTCTACAGTTCCATTTTGGAAGGAAGCCTTAGCACAGTTTGGAGTAAGCCTAGTCGAGGGTTGAATGAAAAGTAATGCCTCCACTGTCATAACTCCTCAAGAGATGGCAGTACTGGTATGCGGCAGGTACTGGCTTGTTCAGTAGACTCTCCTCTACAGTTCCATTTTGGAAGGAAGCCTTAGCACAGTTTGGAGTAAGCCTAGTCGAGGGTTGAATGAAAAGTAATGCCTCCAACTTCGTAACTCCTCAACAGATGGCATTACTGGTATGCGGCAGGTACTGGCTTGTTCAGTAGACTCTCCTCTACAGTTCCTTTTTGGAAGGAAGCCTTAGCACAGTTTGGAGTAAGCCTAGTTGAGTGTTGAATGAAAAGTAATGCCTCCACTGTCATAACTCCTCAAGAGATGGCAGTACTGGTATGCGGCAGGTACTGGCTTGTTCAGTAGACTCTCCTCTACAGTTCCATTTTGGCAGGAATCCTTAGCACAGTTTGGAGTAAGCCTAGTTGAGGGTTGAATGAAAAGTAATGCCTCCACTGTCGTAACTCCTCAACAGATGGCAGTACTGGTATGCGGCAGGTACTGGCTTGTTCAGTAGACTCTCCTCTACGGTTTCATTCTGGCAGGAAGCCTTGGCATTGAATGGTTGTGTTGTTAAAGTGCGAAGTATGGAACCCTGCGCAGACAGTCGGTCAATGCGACTTAAGCAACGTGCAGTCATTGAATTCTTGACAGCAGAATGTGTCACTCCAAAGGAGATTCACCAGAGAATGCAAGTTGTTTATGGGGATTGTGTTGATGTGAGTACTGTGTGTTTTTGAGCGAGTAAGTTTAAAGATGTCGAGGTGGGAACACCTGACTTGCGTGACAAACAAAGAGCTGGACGTCCTGTGACAGCAACCACCGAGTTTCACAAGCAAAAGGTTGACAGATTGATTCAGCGCGATCGTCGTATCGCTCAGAGAGAAATTTCAAGCACATTCGAAGGATTATTTCTGCGTTTGATTTATTAAAATATTCCCATCCAAACCCAAGTAACGAAGGTGGAGGCATTACTTTTCATTCAACCCTCGTAAGTCCAGTCATGCCCGACTCTGGCACTCTGGTGCTCGTCTCCATTTCTAAGATGAAGAGCCAGCGTTGTCCGTAGACACCTCCAGGGTCGTATGGCCATGGACATGACTGCATGGAGCGCCCTTACCTCCCCTATTGATCTACTCACATTTGCATGTTTTCGAACTGCTAGGTTAGCAGAAGCTGGGGCTGACAGCGGGAGCTCACCCCACTCCCGAGATTCGAAACACTGAGTTTAGCATCTCAGTGGTTCAATCCACTGTGCCATCAGGGGCTGAATATCAACAATAATGCCTACCCACCAGTGAGACTAGTACAAACCCATTTAAGCCACTCAGGTGTGCTCCACGGTCTTAAAGGTGTCGTTGTTTTGTCCCTCTTTGACCGGCAGAGCGGAGCCTGTGCGTTTCGATGAAGATGAGGAGGAGGAAGAAGAGGAGGAGGAGGAGGAGGAAGACTTCCTGGATGAGGAATCCATAGGCAGGCTGGAGCTGCACCGCAGGGACGCCGCGGAGGACAAGGCGCCTTCCCTGTTTCTGAAGCGAATCTTCCCCAAATACGCCAAGCAGTTCAACTTCCTGCGGCTGGTGGAGCGGATTGCGGCGCTCTTCATCCGCTTCCTGGGCGTGAAAGGGACCACCAAGTTGGGGCCCACGGCCTTCCGGACATTTATAAGGTGAAAGTTTAAGGGTCATCATCATAATTATTATTATAATATATTATAATTATTGTTATAATTAATATATTATAATTATTGTTATGGTTATTATCGTTTTCCTATAGGTGTGTCGGGTGAAGCAATTGGTGCTCCTGACTCATCATTACAATCAGTAGTCTCCACAGTATTTAATAATAATAATAATAATAATAATACTCCTTTATTTCTATAGCACTCCATCTCCCCTAGGGCAGTGTTTCCCAACCTTTTTGAGCCGCAGCAGACCTTTAACATTAAAAAAAATCCGGGGGCACACCACCAACCAAAATGACACAAAATGACAATCTAACACAGTAAAGAACGGCTGGGGGATGGTGGCCTGCTGGGAACAGCTGCTGGGAGTGCCGAAGCCGTGGGAGGGGGAGGAGCCAGGCCAGCCTTGAGGGGGCAGTGCCAAGCCAGCAGTGGCAGAGCCAGCACAATGCTGGCTTGGCACTGTCCCCTCAAAGCTGGAGAAGATGTGGGAGAGCTGAAGCTGGGAGAGGGGGCGGAGCCAGGCTGTGCCATGCCCCTCCCTCCCCCAGCTTCAGCTCTCCCACCGGTTCTCCAGCCTTGAGGGGAAGTGCCAAGCCAGCGGTGGCAGAGCCAGCACAATGCTGGCTTGGCACTGTCTCTCAAGGCTGGAGAAGATGTGGGAGAGCTGAAGCCAGGGGGAGGGGCGGAGCCAGGCTGTGCCATGCCCCTCCCCTCCCCCCCAGCTTCAGCTCTCCCACAGCTTCTCCAGCCTTGAGGGGGAAGTGCCAAGCCAGCGGTGGCAGAGCCAGCACAATGCTGGCTTGGCACTGTTCTCTCAAGGCTGGAGAAGATGGGAGAGCTGAAGCCAGGGAGGGGCGGAGCCAGGCTGTGCCAGGCCCCTCCCCCCCCCCCCAGCTTCAGCTCTCCCACAGCTTCTCCAGCCTTGAGGGGGAAGTGCCAAGCCAGCGGTGGCAGAGCCAGCACAATGCTGGCTTGGCACTGTTCTCTCAAGGCTGGAGAAGATGTGGGAGAGCTGAAGCCAGGGGGAGGGGCGGAGCCAGGCTGTGCCATGCCCCTCCCCTCCCCCCCAGCTTCAGCTCTCCCACAGCTTCTCCAGCCTTGAGGGGGAAGTGCCAAGCCAGCGGTGGCAGAGCCAGCACAATGCTGCCTTGGAACTGTTCTCTCAAGGCTGGAGAAGATGTGGGAGAGCTGAAGCCGGAGAGGGGGCGGAGCCAGGCCGAGCCATGCCCCGCCCCCTCCCCTCAGCTTCAGCTCTCCCACAGCTTCTCCAGCCTTGAGGAGGCAGTGCGGGCAAGGGGCGGGAGTCATGGCCCCCGTCCTTGACGCCACTCTCCGCCATGACTCCCGCCCCTCGCTCGCTGAAGCCGTGCGGAGGAGGAGGAGCATGAGCGGTGGACGGGCTTCAGTGAGCAACGGGCGAGAGTCATGACGGGAGTCATGGCGGATTGGAGGCTGGCTGGGGAAACGGCCGAAGGAGGTGGCTTGCAATTGAGTCCAATCAAACAAGAATACAGCCAAATGCATATACTTAAAACCATACTTAATAGCCGTTCAACAGTGGAACTCTCTGCCTCGTAGTCTGGCGGGGGCTCCTTCCAAGAGAGCCTGGGTGGCCATCTGTCGGGGGAGCTTTGATTGTGCAAGACCTCCTTCTCCAATGCTTTCACATGTATATGAGTCAGACTGAAGGCCCACTGGCTCAATCCAGCCACTTCCTGCAACTCTGTGGGTCATGTTCCCTCTGGAAACACATCCGGGAGCAGCAGCAAAGGCCTTGGTCGGCCAACCAAAATGTGTCCAGCCAGGATGCCTTTTTCCTCACGATCCCTTTCTTTATTGTGTCTCAGGAATAGCAGGGTGAGCAACAGCGGGTTCAGCATGGCTGCGGCCGACATCCTCTACATCGACATCACCCGGAGGGGCAGCAGCTACGGGGCCGAGCAGAGAGACTCGGGTGAGCCCCCCCCCCCCCTTGTCTCCCAGAAGTGGGTTTTTGAGGGTGGGATAGGGCATCTAGGTATCTTATGGTATGCAGTTTAGGTTCAGATGTTTTGACTTGGACCATTAGGTGAGGCAGGTAACAAATACAAAATATTGTTTACTTACTGTATGTGTATACCGCCTTTCTCAGCCCGGAGGCAACTCAAGGCGGTTATTATTATTATTATTATTATTATTAACATAAAAAGATTAGTACACAGCAAACATTTATTATTATATAATTATTACATTATTATAGCACTAACAATTATTAAATATTATTATCATTATTAGAAACAAAAATATTAGTACACAGCAAACTTTTATTATTATAATATAATTATTATATTATTATATTATTATATAATACTAACAATTATTAAATATTATGATTAGAAACACAAAAAGATTAGTACACAGCAAACATTATTATTATAATATAATTATTATATTATATTATTATATAAAACTAACTAATATTAAATTTTACTATTATTATATTAGAAACACAAAAAGATGCAAACATTTTATTATATAATTATATAATTATTATATTATAATATAATAATAACAAAGTATTATTTATTGACTTACTTACTGCATTTGTATACCGCTTTTCTCAGCCAGTAGGCAACTCAAGGTGGTTATTATTATTATTGTTATTATTAGAAACACAAAAAGATTAGTACACAGCAAATATTTTTATTATTATATAATTCTTATATTATAATATAATAATAACGATGTATTATTTATTTACTTACTTACTATATTTGTATACCACCTTTCTCAGCCCGTAGGCAACTCAAGGCGGTTAATAGTAATAATAATTATAATTATTATTATTTGAAACGCAGAAAGATTAGTACACAACAAATATTTTTATTAGTATATAATTATTATATTGTATTATTATATTATAATATAATAACAACCAAGTATTATTTACTTACTTACTTACTCACTGTATTTGTATACCGCCTTTCTCAGCCCGTAGGCAACTCAAGGCGGTTATTAATTATTATTATTATTATTTGAAACACAAAAAGATTAGTACACAGCAAACATTTTTATTATTATATAATAATATTATATAATTATATAATAATATTATTTGAATTCAAAATCCCACAGTGTACACCCATCCTAACATAAGACCCTAAAGTAGGAATATTAGAGTCTTATTAAGCAAAAAGCGGGGTGGGGGCACGGGGACGGGGACAATACACTTGAGAGGATCTATTTCTAAAGTAAGAATAAGCGCTTTCCAAGCGGGGAGCCACATATCCTTCCTGCCTATAGATGACCTTTAAAGTTCAGACTAAAACTGAGAGCGGATTCACCGCGCAAGGAGCCCGGGAGGGCCCAACCTCCAAGGCAGAGAACAGGAGGTGTGCCATTCCTCTCTGAAATCTTGCCAAGATGGAGGGAGTGGGATGCAGGCGGGTGGGTGGGCATCTGGCAGAAGCACTTGGTCTCTGCTTGCAGCACAGTGAGCAAACAAGTCCCCCAACTTTTCTTTTTTTCCTGAGTCCCATTACTCAGGGCCCAAAGTGATGGGCAATCAGAAGCAAAGAGGAAGCGTATTTCTCATGTTTATCGCTCAAAACGAGCGTGGCCATCTGGCCCATTGTTAATTCCGGATTAACGCTTGGTCGGCGTGGTGTTTTTTGGAGGGTTTTTTGAGTTGTGGTGGAGCAGTTTGCATCTTAAATTGCTGCAGATAAGCAGAATCCGTTGTTCTCCGGTGACAGATTTGTGGGTGTGCCTGCCTGGTGTTGTGTTTGTGCCGCATCTTTTGTTTTGCTGACCAGAATGGGGTGATAATAATTATTTTAGAGAGTGGCACCATCTCTCTCCCCCACCCCTTTCCCTCTTTCATTTCCGAAATCTGTGGCGCTGTCTTTCTTTGGAACCATTCAGCAATCCATCTGCCCTGAGTATTTGGCTGGGTTCTTTCCCTTGGGCTTTTTATTGATTGATTTCGTATCAAACGCATTGTATAAATTAGTATAAAACTGATAAAAATAGAAGGAGCACAAGCAGCTAAATCTCTTTTGACCAAAAACGGGCAACAGCGACCGCATTGTCTGCAGCGATTTCTGGTCTGCTGACATCATGAAGCTCCTAGGGAATATCATCTAGGGCAGTGTTTCCCAACCTTTTTTGAGCCGCAGCACATTTTTTACATTTACCAAATCCTGGGGCACACCACCAACCAAAATGACACAAAATGACGCTCTAACACAGTGTTTTTCAACCTTTTTTGAGCCGCGGCACATTTTTTACATTTACCAAATCCTGGGGCACACCACCAACCAAAATGACACAAAATGACACTCTAACACAGTAATACATATAGCTAATATGTTTTAAATGTATTTGTACACTCTGTGTGAAACCTGGGCTTGTTTCAATGAACACAACATAGATATCCTGGCAGGAACGGCAGAAAGACACACATGAAGGTCTTGCTCAACAGCTGGGAGTTATAGTTCACCCGCAATCAAAAAGCATTCTGAGCTCCACCAATGATGGAATAGAATCAAACTTCCCACACAGAACTCCTATAGCCAAGAGAAAATACTATAAGAGTTTGGTGGGCATTGACCTTGAGTTTTGGAGTTGTAGTTCACCTATATCCAGAGAGCACTGTGGAGGGGCGGGAGGAAGACGTGGGGCGAGTCTGCGTAGTAGCGCTCGCACGGGTCACGTCTTCCTCCCTCCCGCAGAAACGGCAGCGTGAGCAAAGCGAGGCAAAGCAAGCAGAGCAAGGCTGGGAAGAAGGGGGCCCAAGTGGAGAAGAAAAAGTGTTCGGCAGGAGGGGGAAGAAAGGGTATTGGAGGTTCCCATTTCCCACGGCACAACTGATGATTGCCACGGCACACTGGTTGGGAAACACTGCTCTAACACAGCAATACATATAGTTAATATGTTTTGAAATATATTTATACACTCAGTGTGAAACCTGGGCCTGTTTCGATGAACGCAACATAGATATCCTGGCAGGAATGGCAGAAAGACACAAACTTCCCACACAGAACTCTCATAACCAAGAGAAAATGCTATAAGAGTTTGGTGGGCATTGACCTTGGGTTTTGGAGTTGTAGTTCACCTATATCCAGAGAGCACTCTGGACTCAAACAATGTGGGATCAGGACCAAACTTGGCACGAACACTCAATATGCCCAAATGTGAACACAGATGGAGTTTGGGGAAAATAGACCTTGACATTTGGGAGTTACAGTTTCTGGGATTTATAGTTAACACACAATCAAAGAGCATCCTGAACTCTTGCAACAATAGAATTGAACCAAACTTGACATATTGAACTCTCATTACCAACAGAAAGTACTGAAAGGGTTTGCTTGGGAATTGACCTTGAGTTTGGAAGTTGTAGTTCACCTCCACCCAGAGAGCACTGTGGACTCAAATAATGATGGATCTGGACCACACTTGGCATGAATACTCAATATGCCCAACTATGAACACACATGGAATTTGGGGGAAATAGACCTTGACGTTTGGGAGTTGTAGTTCACCTACATCCAGAGAGCACTGTGGATTCAAATAATGATGGGTGGGCCTCTTCCTCATGGGGAAGGGGACACTTCACCCCTTTCTGACCCTCCCTCCGCTCACCTCAGCCTCTCTGCTGGCCTTTTCTCCTCCTCAAATGGCGACCGCTGGGAAGGGGGCGGGGCCCAAGTGGCATCACCCTTCCCTCCTCCCTCCCTCGATTGGAGGCTAGCTGGCGTGCGTGGAGGGGAAACGGCCGATGGAGGCAACGTCCTGGCCCCTTCTTCTTCGCTGCCACTCGGCCCTTCCTCCTCCTCCCCCCGCAAGCAGCAGCAGCAGGAGTTCGGCAGGGGGGGTAAGAAAGGGTATATTGGAGGTTTTCCCACAGCACACCTGATGATCGCTCACGGCACACTAGTGTGCCTCAGCACACTGGTTGGGAAACACTGACATAGTGGACAAGCATAGAGATGCAGAGTTGCCTGTTCTGCTTCACAGTCACACAAGGTGGAGCCCTAAACGGCTCTGGTCCAGCCTACCTGTCTGAACGCATCTCCTCCTATGAGGTTTTTGGAAAGGGGAAGAGTCTTTGAAAGTTCATATGTGTATCAGGAGGAGAGTTCATGTGATTCCTTATGAGGGAGAAAGGTCTGGGTCCATTTGGTGGGAACGGTCCATAAGAGTCCATAAAGGGGGAAGAAAAAGTTCATAGGCTGGGCTCTGAAGGAACCCAGTGGGTCCAGGGGAGAAAGTCCAATGATCCAATGTTGAGGAGGAATCCTGTACTTGGAAAGACAGGAAAACTACACATCCCAGGCGTTCCGGTCTGCCGACATCATGAAGCTCCTAGGGAATATCATCTAGGGAACCCACGGAACGCAGTCCTCCTTGGCCGCCCAAAAGCGGGGGCAGGAACAATGGAAATAGCAGGAACCGGCATTTTGACAGATCAGCTGTTCTCCTTTAAAAATATTACTTTAAACCAAATGGTTTATTCCTGGGGTGCAAGGGCCCCGGAAGAAGAAAGCAATATAGCAGATAGGCTTAAGATTAATGTAGGAAAAAGGTGCCACAAAAATGCAATCTATCTGCCATCTCGCGGATACGGGGAACAATGGAGGACTCCGTATCCACGGTTTGAAGGAGCGCAGTTTCCTTCCTTTTTTCCGTCCTTCCATCCGTCCGTCCTTCCTTCCTTCTTTCCGTTCTTCCTTCTTTTCTTCCTTCCTTCCTTCTTTCCTTCTTCCTTCTGTCTGTCCTTCCTTCCTTCTTTCCGTCTTTCCTTCCATCCGTCCTTCCTTCTTCCTTCCTTCTTTTCTTCCTTCCTTCCTTCCTTCTTCCTTCCGTCTGTCCTTCCTTCCTTCTTTCCGTCTTTCCTTCCATCCGTCCGTCCTTCCTTCCTGCCTGCCTTCTTTTGTTCCATCCTTCCCCTTCCTTCCTTCCTTCCTTCCTTTCATTTTTCCTTTTTTCCTTCCTTCCTTCTTTTCTTCCTTCCTTCCTTCCGTCTGTCCTTCTTTCTTTCTGTCTCTCCTTCCTTCCTTCCTTCCTTCCTTCCTTCTTTCTTTCTCTTTTTTCCTTCTTTTTTCCTTCCTTCCTTCCTTTTCTTCTTTTCCTTCCTTCCTTCCTTCCTTCTATCCTTTCTTTCTCTTTTTTCCTTCTGTTTTCCTTCCTTCTTTCCTTCTTCCTTCCTTCCGTCCTTCCTTCCTTCTTTCCGTCTTTCCTTCCATCCGTCCGTCCTTCCTTCCTTCCTGCCTTCTTTCCTTCCTTCCTTTCTCTTCCTTCCTTCCTTTCTTTTTCCTGTTTTCCTTCCTTCCTTCCTTCTTTTCTTCCTTCCTTCCTTCCTTCTTCCTTCCGTCTGTCCTTCCTTCCTTCTTTCCGTCTTTCCTTCCATCCGTCCGTCCTTCCTTCCTTCCTGCCTTCTTTTGTTCCATCCTTCCCCTTCCTTCCTTCCTTCCTTCCTTCCTTTCATTTTTCCTTTTTTCCTTCCTTCTTTTCTTCCTTCCTTCCTTCCGTCTGTCCTTCTTTCTTTCTGTCTCTCCTTCCTTCTGTCCTTCCTTCCTTCATTCCTTCTTTCTTTCTCTTTTTTCCTTCTTTTTTCCTTCCTTCCTTCCTTTTCTTCTTTTCCTTCCTTCCTTCATTCCTTCCTTCTATCCTTTCTTTCTTTCTCTTTTTTCCTTCTGTTTTCCTTCCTTCTTTCCTTCTTCCTTCCTTCCGTCCTTCCTTCCTTCCTTCTTTCCGTCTTTCCTTCCATCCGTCCGTCCGTCCTTCCTTCCTGCCTGCCTGCCTTCTTTCCTTCCTTCCTTTCTCTTCCTTCCTTCCTTTCTTTTTCCTGTTTTCCTTCCTTCCTTCCTTCTTTTCTTCCTTCCTTCCTTCCGTCTGTCCTTCCTTCTTTCTGTCTCTCCTTCCTTCTGTCCTTCCTTCCTTCCTTCCTTCCTTCCTTCCTTCCTTCCTTCCTTTCCTTCTTTTCCTTCCTTCCTTCATTCCTTCCTTCTATCCTTTCTTTCTTTCTCTTTTTTCCTTCTGTTTTCCTTCCTTCCTTTTCTATGAGTGCGCCTTTCCTCTCGCTCACTTTTAATACCCCATCCAATGTGTCTTAGCAACAGGAAGCCCCCAGCGCTCGTTTGGCATCCTTTGCACCAATCTCATTGTCAGGTTTTATTAAAAATGGTAATGGATGGGTGTTGATTTAATATCCACCAAGTAGGCTCAAAGCGGGACGCTGGGGAGAGGGATTAGAGTGTTTATCAACAGGGGGGCTTGGAGAGGAAGGAAGGAAGGATAAAAAATCAATAATAATAATAATAATAGATTGCTGCTCCACTCAGTTTGTTCTCCGACCTCTGCTTGCCTTCCAGGGATGGGCCTGCAGAACTGTTTCCACAGACTTCTAAAACGTCCTGTTTTCTACTGGCGTCTGAAAGCGTACTGTTTCTAAAATGGAGTCTGAGTCCTGAATAGTCCCTGCATATAGGGACTGCTGCCAGAATAAGCCAGAAAGTAAACTTGCTTTTTCCAGCCACTGACCTTGGTCTCAGGATATGCTAGAGACTATGAATGTCATGAGCCCTAGCCTTGTAATCAATGGAAAGGGGTGATAGAAGTTGCAGAACAATAACAGACCTGATCACATGCGCGTTGATGACTAAAAAGGCCAATCTGAGAAAGGCAAGTTCGGTTGCAGAAAGCACAGCAGAAAGTCTCCTTGGGGGATGTCGTTTCCAAGCTGCAGTTCGTTCTGCGTCGTCGTTTCTCTTTGAGACCCGTTCGGCGTGTCTTCTCAAAAGAGGCTGCAGCATTGTGGATAGTGCGTCTCCATGCCTCCCGATGTGAGGCCAGGGTGGACCATTGTTGGTGATCAATCTGGCCGAGCCTGAGATGTTGTTTCAGGGAGTCCTTATATTTCTTTTTGGGGGCGCCTCTTTAGCGCTGACCCGTGGCGAGTTCACCATAGAGTAGTAACTTTGGGAGGCGGTGGTCCTCCATCCTAGAGATGTGCCCTGCCCAGCGCAGCTGTGTTCTCAAAAGCATGGCCTCAACGCTGGTGACCCCTGCTTGCTCAAGGACAGCAACATTCGTCACATAGTCGGTCCAGTGTATATTTAGGATTGTGCAAAGACAGCGCTGATGAAAGCGTTCGAGGAGTTGTAGGTGTTGGCGATAGGTGACCCATGTTTCAGGCCCATAGAGGAGAATACACAGTATGATAGCTCTGTACACACTGATTTTGGTGCTTTGCCTCAGGTGCTTGTTGCTCCAGACTCTTTTGTGAAGCCTTCCGAATGCACTCTATGCCTTTGCTAATCTGTGATCTCTTTGTCAATCTTGGCGTCTGAAGAGATGATGCTTCCCAGGGAGGTGAAATGCTGAACGGACTGAAGCACAGATTTGCCTATGCTGACGTGGGGATGATGGTGTTCTTCCTGTGGTGCGGGCTGGTAGAGGACTTCCGTTTTCTTCAGGCTGACTTCCAGCCCAAACAGCTCTGCAGCTGTTGCAAAGCAGGATGTGAGGCGCTGCAAAGCTGCTTCTGAATGAGCGACAAGGACAGCATCGTTGGCAAAAAGCAGCTGACGATGCTGCCCACTTTATAGAGTTACGGGTAACTTGCATACCAATACACACATAGGCAACAGTAAGCAATCTGAATTAAATACATAACAAATAACTAGTATAGGAGGCTTGTAGAAGGTTGCTATTTCCAACATGCTTGACCCGAATTTTAAAAACCTGTAATAGTAGTAGTAGTAATAATAATAATAATGTTTTTAATGGATTTTATCCTAATGTTTTTATCTACTCTGTTATGTTGTATTGTGTTGTGGTTTTGTATGTGTTGGCATTGAATTGTTGCCGTTGTAAGCCGCCCTGAGTCTCCCCTCGGGGGTTGAGAAGGACGGGGTACAAATGTTTGAAATAATAACAATAATAATAATAGGAGGAGGAGGCAGGCCCGGATTAACTCCTTTTGGCGCCCTAGGCCACACTTTGTAAGCCTCACCCCCGGGGCCGCTGCTGGGCATGCACGGCAGCAGCCCTGGGGCGGGGCTTCCCTCCGCCTCTTCCTCCTCGCGCGACCACCTTCCTTCAAGTCAATGAAGGCGGTCGCGGGGAGGAGGAAGGGAAACCCCGCCCCGGTGCGCTGCTGGGCATGTGCGGCAGTGGCCCTGGGGGCGGGGCTTCCCTCCACCTCTTCCTCCTTGCCGCGACCACCTTCCTTCAGTCAAGGAAGGCGGTCGCGGGGAGGAGGAGGAAGGGAAGCCCTGCCCCCGGGCGCTGTTGGGCATGCGCGGTAGCAGCTCCGTGGGTGGGGCTTCCCTCCACCTCTTCCTCCTCCTCGCCGTGACCACCTTCCTTCAGTCAAGGAAGGCGATTGCGGCGAGGAGGAGGAAGGGAAGCCCCGCCCCCGGGGTGCTGCTGGGCATGTGCGGCAGCGGCCCCGGGGGCGGGGCTTCTTTCCGCCTCTTCCTCCTCCTTGCCGTGACCACCTTCCTTCAGTCAAGGAAGGCGGTCGTGGGGAGGGGGAAGGGAAGCCCTGCCCTCTGGGCCCTTTTGGGCATGTGCGGCAGCGGCCCCGGGGGGCGGGGCTTCCCTCCACCTCATTCTCCTCGCGCCCTCCCTCCTTGACAAGGGGGTAGGGGCGATGGCGAGGGGGGGCCCCATTCCTCCTCCCCGCCCCCTTGCAGCACTCTTCCCCCGCCCTCCCCCAAGAGAGAGAGAGTCATCATGCCGCACTTTGCGGTTTTGTTTGAACATATTTTTTTTGATCTGGCGCCCCCCTAGGCATGCGCCCATAGGCCATGGCCTAGTGTGGCCTTATGGGTAATCCGAGCCTGGGAGGAGGAGTAGATTGCTGCTCCACTCAACTGCCTGATCCAGCCTCTGCTTGCCTCCCAGAACTGTTTCTGAAATGTACTCTTTTCTACTGCCGTCTGAAAGCATACTGTTTTTAAAACGGAGTCTGAGTTCTGAATAGTCCCAGATCCTGTTCACATGGTCTGCAGCCCCTCCCATAACATAAAGTTAAGGGTAAATGGCATACCAGCACACACATATACAATACAGTGAGCAACATAACAAACAACTAGTATAGGAGGCTTGAGGAAGGTTGCATTTTCCATCATGTTTGAACCTAATAAAAATCAATTTATCGTACCTGGGCAAGGTAATTGAGAGGGCAGCAATGGACCAGCTGCCGACTTTCTTGGATGATGCAACCTGGCTAGACCCCTTCCAGTCCGGCTTCCGTTCGGGCCATGGGACAGAGACTGTCCTGGTCTCCATCACAGACCTACTCCGTTGCCACTTGGACCGAGGCGGGTCGGCGCTGCTCGTGTTATTGGACCTCACGGCAGCGTTTGATACTGTCGATTACCAACTTTTGACACACCGCCTGGCGGTGGCGGGGGTGAGGGGGACAGCTCTCAACTGGCTGTCCTCCTTCCTCCAAAACCGCCTGCAGCGAGTGAAGTGGGGAGGGGTGGTCTCCGAGGGCTCCCCCTTACATTGCGGGGTCCCTCAGGGGGCCATCCTCTCCCCGCTGTTATTTAACATCTACATGCGACCACTCGCCCAATTGGTGCGGAGTTTTGGGCTGGAGTGCCATCAGTACGCTGATGACACCCAGCTCATTCTGAGGATGGATGCCGGGGTGGAATCTGTACCCGATAATTTCCATCTCTGCCTCGAAGCCGTAACTGGATGGCTGCGAGCCAGTAAGTTGAAGGTGAACCTGGCGAACACGGAGATCTTGTGGCTGGGCCGCCCGGGGGGGGGGGGGGATCCAGTTGCCGACGTTTGACGGCGTGGCACTATGCCCGCAGCCTTTAGTTAAGAGCTTAGGGGTCCGGCTGGATTCCCAGCTGTCTATGGAGGCGCAGATTGCCTGCGCCTGCAAGGCAGCCTTTTACCACCTGCGACTGGCAAAACGTCTGGCTCCCTATCTCTCCCCCTGCGACCTGGCCACGGTGATCCAAGCTGGTGCAGAACGCAGCAGCACGCCTGCTCTTAGGAGCCCCAAGATCTGCTCATGCAACCCCACTCTTGCGCGAGCTGCACTGGCTTCCAATTGAATTCCGGGTCTCCTTCAAGGTGTTAGTTTTAACTTTCAAGGCCTTATATGGTTTGGGGCCAGTGTACCTGAGGGAGCGGCTTACCCCTTATGTGCCCAGAAGATCACTGCCTTCAGAGGGGCTCAACTTGCTGGAGGTGCCTGGCATAAAGATCTACAGGCTCTCTAGTACGCGGCAAAGGGCGTTTGCTGTGGCCGCGCCGACTCTCTGGAACTCCCTGCCTGAGGAGACTCGAGCCATACGGGACTTGATGCCATTTTGCAGATCCGTTAAGACCTGGCTATTTGGGCAGGCACTCAGCCCTGACCGGTGCCCGCCATAATTTGCCACTCTGCCGTGTCGTCACCATTTGCACTATGCCGTTTTACTGCAATTTTAGTGTCGGGAATGGGGTTTTCACTGGGGGGTTTTAACTTGGTTTTATAATGTTTTTATGTGTTTTATCTGATGTTTTATTGGTGTAAACCGCTCTGAGCTTCGGAGAGAGCGGTATACTAAGCCGAATAAGTAAATATAGAAAGAAAGAAATAATAATAGATTGCTGCTCTGCTCAATTTCTGCTTGCCTTCCAGGGATGGGCCTGCAGGCTTTTGTGGAGGCGCTCTGCTTCCTGGCCCAGCGGAGGTACAAGTCGCTCCGCCTCCACGAACAAGTGGAGCTGCTGGTGGAGTTCTGCGAGTACAACCTGGCCGCCCTGGACGAGAAGCGCCAGGCCTGCGGGAGGACCCTCTTCCCCGAGCGCCGCACCACCCTGGTCACCTGCCACCCGGAGCGGCTGCAGCTCAGCCCCGGCCCACACCCCGAAACTTCGTCCCGCGGCCCTGCCGCCCACAAGCCGGCCGAGGAGCAAATTCCCCGGCCCTGAACAGGAGGCCGCGCCAGAGACGCTCTGCACTCTCCGCGCCGGAGGAGGAGGGACCTCCCACCTCCCTTTGGAGCCGTCCTTTTGTATTTATTGCGGATTGAGGCCCCTCCACCGAAATCCTGCGATTCGGGACGTCCGGCCACAGCGTATGGACTCCCCTTTGCCTTTCAGGCTCTCTCCAAGGTGGGGATGGAAACACCTCACCAAAGGGAGCCCAAAAGAGGGGTACGGAGGAAGTCCTCTCTCTCCACCCGAGACTTGGCAGGGAACGGGATTTGGACGGGACTCCGTATGAGAGAGAGGACTCGTAGGAGATATTAGTTACGGAGAACTAAAATCCTATTTATTTATTTCAAATTTTTGTTGAGGGCTCATTTCAACAGGACGGGCCAGAAATGGTGTGTGCACACACTGCTGTGGGGGCGCAGTGCCTGTTGTGCTGTCGCGGGGTGCCTTCTTTCTTCCGGCTTTGACTTCCGAGGCCTGCGCAACCACAGCTTTTTTGGGTGCGATGTGGGTGGGTTTCCAGCCGGAGGGGTGACTTGCATGCCTGGGGAACGGGGGCGGGCGGGGAGGGTTGCACAATTAACACCCATCCAAGGTAGCAGAAGAGTAACTTGAACTTCCCACATCGCCAATGTGCTGCTTCCGTGCCCCACTGGCTTTCGGAAATGCCTCATTTCTTGGTCCCTCGATGGCACAGGATTCCCAGGAGCGGAAGCCGAAGTTCTCGTCTTCAGAGATTGATTGATTGATTGATTGATTGATTTTATTATTTATGAGTCGCCCTCCACGTCAGTGCTCCGGGCGACTTACACACAAAAACACATAAAAGAATTCAATAGTTAAAAGCTAAAAGAATAAAAAGATTAATTAAAATAGTTCCAGTAGCTCAGGCTAAGTCTGGGAGGTGTCCTTAGCCATAAGCCTTTCGGAAGAGCCAGGTCTTCAGTGCGGTCAGGAACTGGGGCATGTCCCGGATAGCTCTCTGATCCGCCGGCATCAAGTTCCAAAGGACAGGGGCCGCGATGGAAAAAGCTCTCCGTCTCGTGGTGTCGAGGCGGGCCTCACTCACACCTGGGATGCGGAGAAGGTCCCTGTTTCCTGAGCGCGGCGACCTTAAATGAGCTGGTTCGGACAAGCGGTCTTTTAATGCACAACGAGAGACAGTCTTTTTATTTAAGCAAGAACTAGAACTAAAATAATAATAATGGGTTGTTGTAGGTTTTTCGAGCTATGTGGCCATGTTCTAGAGCAGTGTTTCCCAAGCTTTTTTGAGCCACGGCACAGTTTTAACATTAAAAAAATCCGGGGGCACACCACCAACCAAAATGACACAAAATGACACTCTAATACAGTAAAGAACGGCTGGGGATGGTGGCCTGCTGGGAGCAGCTGCTGGGAGTGCTGAAGCCAAGGTAGGGGGAGGGGCCAGGCCGTGCCATGCCCCGCCCCCTCCCCTCAGCTTCAGCTCTCCCAGCAGCTGCTCCAGCCTTGAGGGGGCAGTGCCAAGCCAGAGGTGGCAGAGCCAGCACAATGCTGGCTTGGCACTGTCCCCTCAAGGCTGGAGCAGCTTCTGGGAGTGCCGAAGCTGGGGGGAGGGTTGGAGCCAGGCTGTGCCATGCCCCACCCCTCCCCCGGCTTCAGCTCTCCCACAGCTTCTCCAGCCTTGAGGGGGCAATGCCAAGCCAGCGGTGGTAGAGCCAGCACAATGCTTGCTTGGCACTCTTCCCTCAAGGCTGGAGCAGCTGCTGGGAGAGCTGAAGCCGGGGGTACGGGGTGGGGCATGGCGCGGCCTGGCTCTGCCCCATCCCCTGGCTTTGGCACTCCCAGCAGCTGCTCCAGCTTTGAGGGGGCAGTGCCAAGCCAGAGGTGGCAGAGTCAGTACAATGCTGGCTTGGCACTGTCCCCTCAAGGCTGGAGCAGTTGCTGGGAGTGCCGGAGAGGGGGCGGAGCCAAGCTGTGCCATGCCCCGCCCCTCCCGGCATCAGCTCTCCCAGCAGCTGCTCCAGCCTTGAGGGGCAGTGCCAAGCCAGCGGTGCCAGAGCCAGCACAATGCTGGCTTGGCACTGTCCCCTCAAGGCTGGAGCAGCTGCTGGGAGTGCCGAAGCCGGGGGAGGGGGCGGAGCCAGGCCGTGCCATGCCCTGCCCCCTCTTCCCAGCTTCAGCTCTCCCACAGAGGAGGAGCATGAGCGGTGGACGGGCTTCAGTGGGTGGGCCTCCTCCGCGCGGCTTCAGCGAGCGAGGGGCAAGAGTCATGGCAGGAGTCATGGCGGATTGGAGGCTGTCTGGGGAAACGCTTTCTCTTCGCTGCCGCCCGGCCCTTCCTCCTCCTCCCCCAAGCAGCAGGAGTTCGGCAGGAGGAGTGGGGACGGAAGGGGGGCAGAGAGCTTTTCTCGTGGCACAGCAGGAGGTCAGTCACGGCACACTACCGTGCCGCGTCACAGTGGTTGGGAAACGCTGTTCTAGAGGCATTCTCTCCTGACGTTTCGCCTGCATCCATGGCAAGCATCCTCAGAGGTTGTGAGGTGGAGGTGAGGACATTGGAGCAGGGTTACTTCCCCCTTCTGAACATGAATAAGTCACGCACCACGGATGGGCGAATGAGCTTAGACGGGGGATTTTGCACCACTGCAGAACACAACATAATAACAATATAATAATATACTTTATTTATTTATATTCTGCCCTATGTCCTTGAGGGGACTCACGGCGGATTACAGTACACATAAATGGCAAACATTAATAATAATGACAACACTTTATTTATATTCTGCCTTTCTCACCCAAGGCGGATCTCAGCACATATACACGGCAAACATTCAATGCCGCTTTATATAGACAGTACACAGACAGAGAGACAGAACAGGAAGTGGTTTGTCTCAGCTGTTTGTGATGGCATGGAAGGTTGGACTCGAGTCCAGGGGGTGCTATTGCTCTATCCTCTATGACAGTTTTTCCCAACCTTTTTCGAGCCGCGGCACATTTTTTACATTTCCAAAATCCTGGGGCACACCACCAACCAAAATGACACAAAACGACACTCTAACACAGTAATACATATAGTTAATATGTTTCTAAATGTATTTATACACTCAGTGTGAAACCTGGGCCTGTTTCGATGAACACAACATAGATATCCTGGCAGGAATGGCAGAAAGACACAAATTTCCCACACAGAACTCCCATAACCAAGAGAAAATACTATAAGAGTTTGGTGGGCATTGACCTTGGGTTTTGGAGTTGTAGTTCACCTATATCCAGAGAGCACTGTGGACTCAAACAATGCTGGATCAGGACCAAACTTGGCATGAATACTCAATATGCCCAAATGTGAACACCGCTGGAGTTTGGGGAAAATAGACCTTGATATTTGGGAGTTACAGTTTCTGGGATGTATAGTTAACACACAATCAAATAGCATCCTGAACTCTTGCAACAATGGAATTGAACCAAACTTGGCATATTGAACTCTCATTGCCAACAGAAAGTACTGAAAGGATTTGCTTGGGAATTGACCTTGAGTTTGGAAGTTGTAGCTCACCTACACCCAGAGAGCACTGTGGATTCAAACAATGTTATGTTATGTTGTTTGTTTTCTATCCAGAATCACAATGTTGGAAGGAGGCTCACCACTTTAAGGTCCCTAAAACAGGCATGGGAAAACCTTGGCCCTCTGGGTGCTTTGGACTTCAACTCCCACCATTCCTAACAGCCTGAGGCCCTTTCCTGCTTAACTGGCTGGGGGGGGGGGCAGAGGAAAAGGGCCCGAGGCTCTTAGGAATGGTGGGAGTTGGAGTCCAAAACACCTGGAAGGTCCAAGTTTGCCCATGCCAGCTTTCGACAGAGACCTCGTCCTCCCCCTCCCCTTCGCGCCTTTCTTCCCCCTCCTGCCCAACACTTACTTTTTCTTCTACACTCGGGCTCCCTTCTTCCTAGCCTTGCTCTGCTCTCGTGAGCGTGTTCAGGAGGAGAGGGGGAGGAAGACGTGGGGCGAGTCTGTGCAGTAGCGCCTGCACGGGTCACGTCTTCCTGCCTTCCCCTCTCCCCTCCTGAACACGCTCACACTGCCCCCTCAGATCAAAATGGCGGCAGAAGCGGCAGCGTGAGCAAAGCGAGGCAAATCGAGCAGAGCGAGGCTGGGAAGAAGGGAGCCCGAGTGGAGAAGAAAACGTGTTCGGCAAGAGGGGGAAGAAAGGGTATTGGAGGTTCCCATTTCCCACGGCACACCTGATGATCGCTCACGGCACACTAGTGTGCCATGGCACACTGGTTGGGAAACACTGATATAGACAATACGCAGACAGAACAGAAGGAGGTGGTTTGTTTGTCTCAGCTGTTTGTGATGCCATGGAAGGTTGGGCTTGAGTCCAGGGGTGCTGTTGCTCTATCCTCTATCACGAAGAACCGTCAGGACTTCCTCCTTCCTTTTGGTTGCCCAGCATTTTCCGATCTTTCTTCATGGCGTCGTAAAACACCTCCCCCTCTTTTAGCGGTACCTAATTTCTCTAATCGCAGCTAAAGCCGTTTTCGAATTGCTTAGGTAAACAATGAGCTAGGCTGACAGTCGGCAGCTCACGCCAATCCGGGGCTTTGGACTTGCAACCTTTTGATAGATCTTATAATCGCTGATGATTTACCAGCTGTGCTAAACCTCCGGCCCATTCAATGCCGTTATGCAGTCAACAAAGATAGACACTACACCAGTGTTTCCCAACCTTCTTTGAGCCGCGGCATACCTGGTCACTCGAGGCGTGACCTCCACCTGGGCCCCACCCCCTTTCAGCCCAGGCCCCTCCCTCTTCCTTCTTTCCCTCCTGCCTGCCTGGCTGCCTGGTTTCTCGGGGGCGATGGAGGTGCGCGGCTTGGACCGGAGCCTGTGCGTGGTGACGGGGGTATCATGGGGCCTGGGCCGGGCCGTGTGCCTCTCCCCGGGCTCGGCACTGCTCATCTCGGGCTGGGCGGAGGGCCCGCTGCGGGAGGTTGAGGCGCCCCTCTTCCGGGACTGGCCGCGCCTCCGCCCGCATGCCCTCCCCGCAGACCTGGCCTAGCCCCACACCACCCAAAGCCACCTCTGCACTGCCCGGGAAGCCCACCGGCAGATGGAGGGCGAGGGGGAAGAAGGCGAGGGGCTGCCCCAGGAAAGGGTCCTCCTGGTCAACAACGCTGGTGAGCCAGGCAGGAGGGAGAGGCCAGAAGGAAGGAAGGAGGGAGGGAGGGAGGAAGAAGGAAGGAAGGGAGGAGGGAGGGAGGAAGGGCCTCCCATGCGAGGGGAAGGCATCCCCAGGGAACACTAGGAAGAAAGCGGGGAAGAGAGGTTTTTCCGCGGCACACCAGCTGATCTCTCAAGGAACACTAGTGTGCCACGGAACAGCAGTTGGGAAACACCACACAGACAGAGGCAAAGGCTTCCCATCTTTTCCCATCTCCGGCATCTGGAGTCTGTGCTTGACTCCAGCCACAGGGAGGTGCTGTCGCTCCATCTTCCATCTCGAGGAGATTCGTTGTCCATCGACATCCTCCTAGAGCAGGGGTGCTCACACTTTTTCAGCATGGGAGCTACTGATTAAAAAACCAAGTCCCAAAGATCACCTACCCAGAAATGTAAAACGTATAACTAT
The DNA here is from genome assembly GCA_030556195.1 of Anolis apletophallus. Lineage (NCBI taxonomy): Eukaryota > Metazoa > Chordata > Lepidosauria > Squamata > Anolidae > Anolis > Anolis apletophallus. The sequence continues at coordinate 13,689,932 of JARBWK010000018.1, forward strand.
TTTCTTATTTATTTATTTATATTTATTATTCATTTTTATGTACCGCTCCTTCCAGCAGGCTCGGGGCACTTTACATAAAATGAAGTTAGAAAACATCAACATTTCAATTTAATAACAACAATATAAAACAGAGCATAAAAATGCATCCAACCGCCCCATTTCTCCCACACTGCCATATTACCACACATATTATCAGCCAGAAAGTAAGAAGAGAGGCTGTTGAATTGCAAGGCTATTTAATACGCAGCAAGGTAAACAAAGGGGCATGCAAAAATACATCCAACCACCCCATTTCTCCCACATTTCCATATTCCCAAACATACAGTATATTTCTCAAGGAACAAAGCAAGCAGAGAGGCTTTGGAGCTAAAACGCCATTTTTAAACATTAAAAATAAACAAAGAGACATGCCACAGAACAATCAAGCACCCACCCCAAAGTAAAGAGACCGACCTTTGAGATGCAGTAAGGAAATGACCCCAAAGCGTCCTTCTTCTTCTCCTCCGTCGTTGCTCTTATTTCCACGCAGCCAGCATGCGTGCCGCCTCCAAGAGCTCACGAGAAGTCCGAGAGGCAGAATGGGTGCTTCTGCGCATGCGCGCGGGGCCAGCCATACATCGCATCATCCAGGCCCGCCCCCTTTGGTCTCCTATGACTCTGCGTGGCTGGAGAAGGACGGAGGGAGGAGGAGGAATCCAAAAGAGGGGGCCCATTCTGCCTCTTGGACTCTAGAGCTTTTGGAGGCGGTGCGCGAGCGGGGAGCGGGGAGGAGCAATGACGGAGGACTTCTTTGCAGCGTGCAGGGGCGCGTGAAGAGGACCAACAGCAAAAAACCTGGTCAGGGGTCTGAAGATCACTAGGATGAGGCCTGAAGATCACCCTGGTGATCCCGATCACCATACTGAGCACCCCTGTCCTAGAGCATTTCAAAAGCAGCCGAAAGAGGGATGGCTCAGGGTTGAGACGGTTCCCACCAAGCCGGGATACCCATCAGCGCATTGTTTCATTTCTTCAGTTACGTATGAACAAGGTTCCAGGTCACGGCCTGAAGGAGTGGGTCCCGATTCAGAAGTAATGCTAAACAAGTTCCAGCAGGGTTTCGGGGTCCCTCCGCAAAGCGCCTCCTCAAAACCAAACGCCTTGGGCTTCTGTTTGAGTAACATTAGAAAATGTGGCGCATTTCCGCTCCCACGTCTCCATAAAAGTCAACATTGACACCGAAATACGTCACCGCCTGAGCTCTGTGAGTGCAACATTTTTCCAAATGAAGCAGAGAGTGTTTGAGGACCGGGACATCCGTAGGGAAACCAAGGGGCTTGTTGAGAAAGCTATTGTCCTCCCAACCCTGCTATGCGCCTGCAAAACCTGGACTCTCTACAGACGTCACATGCACCACCTGGAACAATTCCATCAGCGTTGCCTCCAGAAAATCCTGCAAATCTGGGAAGACAGGCGGGGAAATGTCAGCGTGCTGGAAGAAGAAGCAAAGACCACCAGCATTGAAGTGCCATCAACTCCGTTGTCCGAATGCTCGACCACCATCTCCCGAAGCAGTTGCTCTACTCCGAACTCGAGAACGGAAAACGGAATGTCGGAGGATGGGGAAAAGAGATTGAAAGATGGGCTGAAATCCAACCTTGACACAGAGAACTAGGAAGCCCTGGCCCTTGAGACCTCCAGTTGGAGGTCAGCTGTGACCAGCAGTGCTGTAGAATTTGAAGAGACATGAAAGGAGGGCGAAAGAGAGAAACATGCCAAGCGGAAGGCGCGTCAAGCCAACCCGGTAGGCTGTTAAGAATGGTGGGAGTTGAAGTCCAAAACACCTGGAGGGAGGGAGGGCCCAAGTTGACCCATGCCTGCGTTATAGGAATGCTGCCATAGGTAACATTGCAATCTGCAAGTTGTCTTATGTCCATGCTCCATGTTCCCCAATTGCTCCCAGTCTTCTCCATTTCTCTTTGTTTACTTGTATGCCTCTGTGTCCAGAGCCAGACCCACGGAGATGTCCAAGCGCATGTTTACAGCACACGGTGGCCATGAATGTGCCTGTTGTATGCATTTCGTAATGGAACTCAGTGCCTCGGGAGTGCGGAGAGACTCCCTCTTTACACCGGAAACTGGATGGCCATCTGTCGAGAGGGCTTTAATTGTGCTTTTTGGGGGTCTCCACCAACTCTACAACCATTAAGCTAATATAAGCATGGATCGGATTTGCACGCAAGGCCCAAGGCGACCCAACGTCTCCCAGTCTTCTCCATCCAACCGTATGTGGTCATGAATGTGTCTGTTCTATGAATGGAACTAATGGAGTGAAACAAGGTTGTGTTCTTGCACCAACCCTATTTACAATCTTCTTCAGCATGATGCTCCAAAGGGATACGGCAGACCTCGAAGAAGGCGGCAGCGTATATATACGCTATCGTACTGATGGCAGCTTGTTCAACTTAAGCCGTCTGAGGGCTCGCACTAAGACTCTAAACTATCTAGTCCGTGAGCTGCTTTTTGCTGACAATGCTGCCCTTGTCGCCCGTTCAGAAGCAGCTCTGCAGTGCCTCACATCCTGCTTTGCAGCAGCTGCAGAGCTGTTTGGGCTGGAAGTCAGTCTGAAGAAAACGGAAGTCCTCTACTAGCCCGCACCACAAGAAGAACACCATCATCCTCACGTCAGCATAGGCACATCTGTGCTTCAGTCCATTCAGCAGTTCACCTACTTGGGAAGCATCATCTCTTCAGACGCCAAGATGGATAAAGAGATAGATCACAGATTAGCAAAGGCATAGAGTGCATTTGGAAGGCTTCACAAAAGAGTCTGGAGCAACAAGCACCTGAGGCAAAGCACCAAAATCAGTGTGTACAGAGCTATCGTACTGTCTATTCTCCTCTATGGGTCTGAAACATGGGTCGCCTATCGCCAACACCTACGACTCCTCGAACGCTTTCACCAGCGCTGTCTTTGCACAATCCTAAATATACACTGGACCGATTATTTATTTATTTATTTATTATTCGGGCTTCTATGCCGCCGACTCCCTGAGGCTCGCGGCGGCTTACAGGAGCCGAAGGGCACAGTAAAATACAGGCAAGATCGCTTTTTTTCATCTGCGACAGGCAAGGAGGCTGGCCCCCTATCTCTCCCGGAACGATCTGGCCACGGTGATCCAAGCCACAGTCATCTCAAGGCTAGATTACTGCAACGCGCTCTACGTTGGCCTTCCTCTGTCGGTGACCCGGAAGCTCAGGCTAGTGCAGAACACTGCCGCCCGGCTCCTGTCTGGCACGCCAGCTGGCGCCCACATAACACCTGTTTTGCAGGATCTGCACTGGCTGCCAATTGAGCACCGGATCACCTTCAAAGTGTTGGTCCTCACCTTTAAGGCCTTACACGGCCTGGGGCCAGCGTATTTGAATTATGTGACAAATGTTGCTGTCCTTGAGCAAGCAGGGGTCACCAGCGTTGAGGCCATGCTTTTGAGAACACAGCTGCGCTGGGCAGGGCACGTCTCTAGGATGGAGGACCACCGCCTCCCAAAGATACTACTCTACGGTGAACTCGCCACGGGTCGGCGCAAGAGAGGCGCCCCCAAAAAGAGATATAAGGGCTCCCTGAAACAACATCTCAGGCTCGGCCAGATTGATCACCAACAATGGTCCACCCTGGCCTCACATCGGGAGGCATGGAGACGCACTATCCACAATGCTGCGGCCTCTTTCGAGAAGACACGCCGAATGGGTATCGAAGAGAAACAACAACGCAGAAAAAACCGCAACTTGGAAACCACATCCCCCAAGGAGACTTTCTGCTGTGCTTTCTGCAACCGAACTTGCCTATCTCAGATGGGCCTTTTTGGTCATCAACGCGCTTGTAAAAAGCGTGGGATGAGTCCTTCCTAAGGGATTGGGGAAGAAGGACCTCAAGTCCAGAAGATCCCCTTGCAAAGCATGCTACTCTCTTCTCACCCCCCTTTATTTTTGCAGGCGCAGTCCAGTGAACTCCACCTCCCAGGAAGCTTGCCTAGCAGGGTCCCGGGGAAGGAAGGGAAGTGCCTTTGAGGAGGCTCACCTGTGTTGGGTTACTCATCACTCTGCCCAGCTTCAGGTGGGACAAGTCCTCTTACCTTGAGGAGAGAAGGAAGGAAAGAAGAAGCCACCTTTGAGGTTACCTAGAAGCCTCCCGAAACGAGTAAGTTGGCCTCGCTTTGGGTGATACTTTGCTTTTCCAGGGGAAGGGGCAAGTCACACTCTCTCAGCCCTCCTTCCAGGTGTTTTGGACTTCAACTCCCACCATTCCTGACAGCCTCAGGCTTCCTTTTCACCCTCAGCCGCTTAAGCGGCTGAGGGTGAAAAGGAAGGGGCCTGAGGCTGTCAGGAATGGTGGGAGTTGAAGTCCAAAACACCTGGAGGGAAGGCCCAAGCTGGCCCATGCCTGGGATGGAATACATATATCATACATACATACATACATACATACATACATATGAGGGTAGGTCAATAAGTCCGTGACATTTTGAATGAAACACAGGATTTTTGGATAAAAACATAATTTTATTTTTCAACGCAGCCTCCTTTGAGCTCTATACACTTTTTGTCCAACGTTTCTCCTATTTTTTTCACCCCTTCCAAAAAAATAAGATTTGTCGAGGTCATCGAAATAAGGTATATTTGTTTGTGAGATGATTTCATGGTTGGAGTCCAATCTCTTTCCGCCGAGGTTTGGAAACGAGAAATAGTCACTCGGGGGGCTAAATCCGGAGAATAGGGCGGATGAGGGAGCAGTTCGTATCCCAATTCATGGATCGTTGCCATGGCAACTGCACACGTGTGCACCCTTGCATTGTCCTGGTGCAAAAGAACATTTTCCTTGGCCAAATGCGGTCGTGTGTGTTTTTTTTAATAAAAAAAAATCCTCATTAAATCGACCCAATAAGTTGGCATATATTCGCCATTGATTGTTTGACCCTTTCGAAGGGAGTCAATGTCGATTATATCGCGTGCATCCCAAAAAAACCCGGTCGCCATGACTTTATTGGCTGACAAACCCACCTTGGTCTTCTTTGGCGCCGATTCGCCTCGAGAAACCCACTGTTTTGACTGCTGTTTGGTCTCTGGTGTGTTGCGGTGGATCCGCGTTCCGTCCACGGTTACGAAACGGCGCAAAAACTCGTCCATATTGCGGTTAAACAACGCCAAACACTCCTGCGAAATTGTCACACGATTGTGTTTGTGGTCGATTGTGAGCAAACGCGGCACCCATCTTACGGAAAGCTTTCTCATACCCAAGTGATCATTTGAAACTGAAACCACTGAGCCATGTGAGATGCCTATGGCCTCCACCTTCTCTCGTACTTTCAATCTCTGATCGGCCAACACCATATCATAATTTTTTTTCAATTGTTTCGGGTTTTGAGACCTCAACTGGGCGTCCAGAACATTCGGCATCTTCCGTGCTTGTACGACCACAACGAAATTCAGTAAACCACTTTTTTACCATTGAAATGGATGGTGCAGAGTCCCCATCGTATTTATCAAGCTTAGCCTTGGTTTGAGAGATGGTTTTTTCCGCAAAAAACAATGCTTAATGAGCACACAAAATTCACTTTTTTCCATTTTCTCCTCAAATCACGCGGTAGTCTGCTATCAATGGCTTTCAAACACAAACTAAATGACGCAGCTTGTTCAAATTTTGACAGGAGTCAACTGACAGGTGCCTCTTGACAGGAGCAGTGTTGCCCTTTCAGTTAAGAGGCGGGAAATTCAAAAAGTCACGGACTTATTGACCCGCCCTCGTACATACATATATACAGTATCTCCGAGAGAATGTGAATCTTTGCTTGGATTTGTGGCAGGCAGGCCCTGCTGAAACTAGAAGCCAGGTTAGCGGCTGCGTATTGACGTTATTTCGACCTTGTTTCCCTATAATTTATTCTGTTTGTTTACTTATTTATTTATTTGCACAGGGGACTCGGGGCGGATTACAGCACACATAAACATGGCAAACATTCAATGCCATTTAGGCATACAACCTATATGTAAACAGGCACAGAGGGTATGCTCGAATTCTGGCCACCGGGGGTGCTGTTGCTTCACGGTCCCCGTGGAGTCCTTCCTCATTCTTTTGCCCACTGGTGGAGATTTTTATGGCATCGCACATTAGTTAAATTAGCACAACAACAACAATCAGGGTCCCCTTGTGACACCAAGTCCTTGATGGAGTCTTTCCTCATTCTTTTGCCCACTACTGGAGATTTTTATGGCGTCGAAAATTGGTTAAATTATTATTATTATTATTATTATTATTATTAACTTCATTTGTATTCCACCCTTCTCACCCCGCAGGGGACTCAGGGCGGATTACAGTGTACACATTACATTTAGACACACAAACACACAAGACAGACAGAGGTAAATTTTAACGTCTGGCCACCAGGGGGAGCTGTCACACTCCTTCATTCCTCAGCGTGTTTTCTGGAGATCTTTTTAATGGCCTTGTAAATCAGTTAAATTTAACCTCCCCACTAATCGGTACCTTAATTTCCTACTTGACAGATGCAACTGTCTTTCGGGTTGCAAAGGTTGACGACAGGCTACACAATAGGTCGAGAGCCCACCTCGACCCGGGCAGGCCTCGAACTCACGATCTTCTGGTCAGTAGAGATCTTATGCAGCTGACACCCAGCCAGCTGTGCACAACAACAAAACCCCCACAAAAATCCTTTGAATCGAGTGTCCCTTTGAACCAATGCAGAGCAACCCCCCCGTTTCTGCATGCAACGCGAATGTAAACAATGCCATTTTTACTCCCACGAATGTACAGTATGTGCAATTCCGTGTCCGAATCTCTTGTCAACAGTATGGAGAATGTAAACGGCATATTCACGCAATGCTTCCTTTACAACAATCGGTGTGTTTGACCCTTGGTTTCAGGATTTGACAGTGATCGGTTGTCATTTGATACACAACAGTGTTTATACCCGGGCATCTCGTATTCGGTGGATGTCTCTTTGGATGCATCTGCACTGCAGAATTAATGCACTTCGGCACTACTTTCGCTGCTATGGCTCAATGCGCGGGGTTCCTGGGAGTTGTAGTGCAATGAGGCACGACTGTCAGAGAAAGCAAAGTACAGCTCCCAGGAGCGCATAGCATTGCATTAGAGCCGTGAAAGAGGGGCCAAAGCGCACTAATTGAAAGTGTGTGTCAAAATGCACTAATTGTATGTCGATGCACCCCAAGGCCTGCTGCTCATGGGGTTTCCTATAGCACCATCCAGTGTCTATTTCCGGGGGTTCGGGCCCATCTCCAAAACAGGCGTCACTGTTGTAAAGTTTGGACTAAAACCCAGAGCTGATATGCCCGTTGTTCCGCCTGTGGGCCAAGCATGGAATGCACCAATTTGCCTGGGAAACGGCGACATGGGTGTGGAGTGTATTTTCCAAAACACACACATTCACCCCCCACTGAATGTATTAAATCTTTGCCTTTCTGCTCTGGCTTGCTTTCCTTTTCTCCTCCTGCAGACATTTGTCCATCCATATATCTCAAATACCTTTGAATACTGTTGGGATTGATTTTGTCATTTGGGAGTTGTAGTTGCTGGGATTTATAGTTCACTTACAATCAAAGAGCATTCTGAACCCCACCAGTGATGGAAATGAAACAAACTTGGCACCCAGAACCCCCCTGACCAACGGAAAATACTGGGTTTGGTGGGGACTGACCTTGAGTTTGGGAGTTGTAGTTCACCTGCATCCAGAGAGCACTGTGAACTCAAACAATGACGGATCTGGACCAAACTTGGCACGAATACTCAATATGCCCAAGTGTGAATACTGGTGGAGTTTGGGGGATAGTAGACGTTGACATTTGGGAGCTGTATTTGCTGAGATTTATAGTTCTCCTACAATCCAAGAGCATTCGAACCCCACCAATGATAGAATTGGACCAAACCTGGCACACAGAGACCCTCATGACTAACAGAAAATACTGTGCTTTCTGATGGTCTCGTGATCTCTCCAGGGGTCCTAACCCCCAGGTTGGGGAACGCTGTTCTACTGGCTTACAGATATTTATATATATATATATATATATATATACACACACACACACACACACACACACACACACACACTTGGGAACCCGGCGGAGCCCAGGTTATTTGAGAAAGGCATTGTGTGCCAAGGTTGGTCTTTGGTACTTCAAGTCCCATCATCCACAGTCCACTCTCCTCCAAACTGCAGTAGAAGATAGAGTGGGTCATGGGGGCTCTGTGTGTCACGTTTGGTCTTGATCATTCATTGGATGAGGGTTGCAGCGATCTCGGAAGGTGAGTGAAGGTACTTCAAGTCTGTGGTCCCTCCTCCTTGAAACAGCACCAGGGTGTAGAATGAGTCAAGGGGGCTCTGTGTGCCAATTTCGGTCTGTATTGGTCATTGGATGAGGATCGCGTTGTTTTCAGGAAGTGAGTGAAGGTACTTCAAGTCCCATCATCCATGGTCCATCCTCCTTCAAACTGCAGCAGGATGTAGAGTGGGTTATGCGGGCTCTGTGTGGCAAGTTTGGGCCTGGTCTGTGATTAGTAGGGGATACAATGTTCTGTGAGAAGTGAATCGGGTGAAGGTACTGGAAATCCCATCATATGTGCCCCCCCTGCCCTAAACCACACCAGGTTGTGAAGTGGTCCTGATCCGTCATTGCTGTGGGCCGCAGTGACTGACTGCCTGAGGCCTTTCCTTTTCCCTCTGCGTCACCTTAGAATGTTGGAATGTAGATGGCCAATCAAAGTCCTTTATGCAAATACTTCCTCAGTGGCAACCAATCCCCTCTGTCTGGTGCCTTAGAATGTCGGGGTTCTGAGGCTGGCCAATCAGAGTCCTTTATGCAAATAATCCCACAGTGGCAACCAATCGAAACGCTGCCACATATTCCTCCGCACCTCCGCAAACACTTTTATTATATACATAGATAGATAGATAGATAGATAGATAGATAGATCAGATGCAACCACAAGAAGGCATGGGAGTTGAAGTCCAAAACACCTGGAGGGAGGGCCCAAGTCGGCCCATGCTAAAGCCCGGCCCAGTGGCTTGGACTAGATGGCTTTTGGGGTGCCTTTCAATTTTAGTGGAATAAGTTGCCTCCTGAGAATCTAGTGGAGTCTCTTTCCTTCTCTGGAGGCTTTAAAGCAGAGGCTGGATGGCCATCTGTCAGGAGGGATTGGATTGTGCCTTCGTTCAGATAGATGCCAAGTCACCTGTTGACCTGCCTCTCCTGCCTTGCAAAGGGTTTCCCTCAGCCTTTGGAGCGCCTGCTTGCACCTTTCAGCGTTTTGCAAGTGGAAACTGCGAGAATGGGAAGCGCAGGGAGTGGCCTGGGAGGGTGGCCAAAGCTCTTCCAAGGGAGATTTGGGGCCTTTGCTTCGCGAAGGGCAGGCCCGGATTAACACTTTTTTTGCGCCCTAGGCCAGTGTTTCCCAACCTTTTTTGAGCTGCGGCACACTTTTAACATTAAAAAAATCCGGGGGCACACCACCAAACAAAATGACACAAAATGACACTCTAACACAGTAAAGAACGGCTGGGGGGGGCTGCTGGGAGTGCCAAAGCCAGGGAAGGGGGAGAAGCCAGGCCGCATCATGCCCCTCCCCCTCCTTCTGGCTTCAGCTCTCCCAGCAGCTGCTCCAGCCTTGAGGGGGTAGTGCCAAGCCAGCGGTGGCAGAGCCAGCACAATGCTGGCTTGGCACTGTCCCCTCAAGGCTGGAGCAGCTGCTGGGAGCTGAAGCTGGGGGAGGTGGGTGGAGCCAGGCCGCGCTGGCTCTGCCACCTCTGGCTTGGCACTGCCCCTTCAAAGCGGGAGCAGCTGCTGAGAGTGCCGAAGCCAGGGAGGGGGCGGAGCCAGGCCACGCCATGCCCCACCCCTTACCCCCGGCTTCAGCTCTCCCAGCAGCTGCTCCAGCCTTGAGGGGGTAGTGCCAAGCCAGCGATGGCAGAGCCAGCACAATGCTGGCTTGGCACTGTCCCCTCAAGGCTGGAGCAGCTGCTGGAGAGCTGAAGCTGGGGGAGGGGTGGAGCCAGGCCGCGCCATGCCCCCCCCCCTGGCTTCAGCTCTCCCACAGAGGAGCATGAGCGGTGGACGTGCTTCAGTGGGCGGGGCTCCTCCACGCGGCTTCAGCGAGCGAGGGCCGGGAGTCATGGCGGATTGGAGGCTGGCTGGGGAAACGGCCGAAGGAGGCGGCCCCCTGGCCCCTTCTTTTTCTTCGCCGCCGCCCGGCCCTTCCTCCTCTTCCCCCAAGCAGCAGGAGTTCGGCAGGAAGAGGGGGGAAGGAATGGGGGCAGAGAGCTTTTCTCGTGGCACAGCAGGAGGTCCGTCACGGCGGTTGGGAAACACTGCCCTGGGCCACACTAGAATTACGCCCCCTTTAAGCCAAGCTCCCGCCACCTCCAAGGTCCCCATGCATTCCCACCGGCTGGAAAACTCTGCTGTGCTCTGAAGGTCTCCTCGGGAGTCGGGAGGCTTGGGGAGAGCGCAGCGGGTGCAAACTCGNTCCAAAGGCGCGCACGAGAGAGGGAGCGCACGTGCGCACAAGAGAGAGAGAGAGAGAGAGAGAGAGAGAGAGAGCGCAAGAGAGCAAGAGACGGAGGGGACGGAACAGAGACTTTGCCGCAAGAAGGAACGAAGAGGGGCATGAGAAAGGGGGAAAGAGGGGCGCAGACCAGGTTTTTTTTGGTCCATGATCTGCGCCCCCCCCCCCTCGGCTTGCGCCCCTAGGCCATGGCCTCGTTGGCCTTATGGGTAATCCGGGCATGGCGAAGGGCAAGGTCTTGGCTTCCCGTCGTCTCCACCCCGGATGTATGGAAGAAACCTGGCACAGCGATGGGAGCAAGCTGAGCCAAACCTGAACATGACGAAGAACTTCCTGACCGTAAGAAGAGCTGTTCAGCAGTGGAACTCTCTGCCTCGGAGTCCCCATGGAGGCTCCTTCTTTGCAGGCTTTCAAGCGGAGGCTGGGTGGCCCCCCTTCAGGGGTGCTTGGGTGGTGCTTTTCCTGCATGGCAGAAAGAAGGGTTGGACTGGATGGCCATCGGGATCTCTTCCAACTCTAGGATTCTGTGAAACCAGGACAGTGTAAACAGACCCAGGGGTGGCTCCAGCGGTACGCGAATTACGCATTTGCATAGGGCGCCCTGCATGCCCAGGGGCGTCCGCCCGGGTGCAGTGTGCAAGTAGACCCCTCAACTCCTGAGGATGCCTGCCATAGATGTGGGTGAAACGTCAGGAGAGAATGCTTCCGAAACATGGCCAGGCACGTCGGAAAACTCACAGCAGCCCAGTGTAAACATTATTGGGGAAATAGGGGACCTTTGGTGTGTGTGTGTGTGTGTGTGTGTGTGTGTGTGTGTGTACACACACACACACACACACACTAGCTGAGGACCCGGCGGTGCCCGGGTTATTTGAGGCCTGGTCTGTGATTTATAGGGGCTACACTGTTGTTTGGGAAGTGAAGGTACTGCAAATCCCATCATTCGTGGCCCATCCTGGGCTAAACCGCACCAGGTTGTGAAGTGGGCCATTGGGCCCCTTTTTGGCAAGTATGGTCCTGATCCGTCATTGCTGCGGCTGACTGCCTGAGGCCTTTCCTTTTTCTGCTGAGTCACTTTAGAATGTTGGAATGAGGTTGGCCAATCGGAGTCCTTTATACAAATACCATTTCAGTGGCAACCTATCCCCTCTGTCTGGGGCCGTAGAATGTTGGGGTTCTGAGACTGGCCAGTCAGAGCCCTTTATGCGAATAATCCCACAGTGGCAGCCAATCGAAACGCTGGCACATATTCCTCGCTCGGCTGCACCACCGCCCGCAAACACTGACTTTTATTATATGTTTTATATATATATATATATATATATATATATATATATATATATACACACACACACACACACACACACACACACACACACACACACTTTGCATACATGAATTGCAAGCCCAGAAAGGAGTGCAGGATCCATCCGCCCGGCCCGGCCCTCCTTGGCTGCCTTTCTCCGTCCTTGGCTCTCCTCTTGTTTTCTCCCCAAAGGAAGTTGCCGGCAACCTTGGAAGAGGCTCATTAAACAGTCGGAGGAATTAGCACCTGCGCCTCATTAACAGCGACATAATTAGCTCCTCGGAGGGTTGAAGGAGGCCGGCTGCAAACGAGATGCAAACGAGCCCAGGCGCCGGGCGCCGGAGGGCAAAACCATGGCGGTGCCAGGAGCCCATGGCTCTCTCTGGTTGGCGGCCATTGCTTGGTTGGGCTCTTGGCCGGAAAGCGGGCCTTGGCATGCACCGCTTCCCACCTGCGCCGTGCTGGGCATCGTAGCCTCGGTGCCAAAGAGGCTGGCCGTGGCTTGAGCCCTGCAGCGTGCAACGATGGCGTGCGCAAACGTGAAAGCCAAGGCTCCTCTTTGTGAGAGTCTTGGACACAAGATGAGGGGCAAATCTCGAAGTCACTCGAGATAGCTTTGCAATGGCCAAGCCTTGAGTAATGGCCGCAACGTCCAAGAGGCCTGTTTTTGGACTTTGTTGGCACGGCCAGGACGGCTTTTCAAACGTTAGAAAGCATGAAAAAGGCTCTTTGATTTGGTTCTCAATGAGACAGAGTATACCACAGAGCAATACAGGGAACAGAAATAGGCACACACACTCTATAGTAGGCATGGGCCAACTTGGGCCTTCCCTCCAGGCCTTTTGGACTTCAACTCCCACAATTCCCAATAGTCTCAGCCTTGAGGCTGCTAGGAATTCCACAATTGAAGTCCAAAACTACTGGAGGGAAGGCCCAAGTTGGCCCATGCCCTTGTCCTCTTGGAACCGGACATGTCAGTCCATCAAGGGGTCATCTGCATACCCATGTTGGGTAACCCGGGCCTGCCTACAACAACCCAACATTGTTGAAAGTGTCGAAGTTGCACATGACTCCGAGGATTTGGAAAGCACCCTCGGAGGCCATCCTGTACAATCCCCGTCTGCCGTTAGGTAGGGAAAGCACCACCAAAGCACACCTGAGAGACGGCCATCCAGCCTCTGCTTAAAACCCACCAAGGAAGGACTCAATTGAGCTGAAGAGAGTTACACTGCTGAACAGCTCTTCATCAGGAAGTTCTTCCTAACATTCAGGTGGAATCTCCTTTCCCGTCATTTGAGTGTCATGTTCAGACTTGAGCCGACTTCAACTCCCACAACTCCTAACAGCCTCAGGCCCAATGGCTTTGTCCTCTTGGAACTGGACACTTCAATCAAGGGATCATCTGCATACCCACGTTGTGGGATTTAGAGTTTAAGACACCTGGCTGGAGGGCCGAAGGTGGCCCAGGCTTGGACTAGAACCTGAGGCAACTACATGTTTAGGGTGGCAAGTCTGCCCATGGCTTTGTCCTCTTGGAAATGGACACTTTGGTCAATCAAGGGATCATTAGCATACCCACGTTGTGGGAGTAGGAGCCCAAAACACCTGGAGGGAGGGCCCAAGTTGGCCCATGCCTTGGTCCTCTTGGAACTGGACTCTCCAGTCAATCAAGGGATCATTAGCATACTCACGTTGTGGGAGATGGGAGTCCAAAACACCCTAAGGAAGGCCCCAAATTGACCCATGCCATTGTCCTCTTGGAACTGGACATGTCAGTCCAACAAGGGGTCATCTGCATATCCACGTTGTGGGAGTTGGGAGTCCAAAACACCCAAAGGAAAGACCCCAAATTGACCCCTACCATTGTCCTCTTGGAACTGGACACGTCAGTCCAACAAGGGGTCATCTGCATACCCACGTTGTGGGAGTTGGGAGTCCAAAACACCCAAAGGAAAGACCCCAAATTGACCCCTACCATTGTCCTCTTGGAACTGGACACGTCAGTCCAACAAGGGGTCATCTGCATATCCACGTTGTGGGAGTTGGGAGTCCAAAACACCCGAAGGCCCCAAATTGACCCCTACCATTGTCCTCTTGGAACTGGACACGTCAGTCCAACAAGGGGTCATCTGAATATCCACGTTGTGGGAGTTGGGAGTCCAAAACACCCGAAGGAAGGCCCCAAATTGACCCCTACCATTGTCCTCTTGGAACTGGACACGTCAGTCCAACAAGGGGTCATCTGCATATCCACGTTGTGGGAGTTGGGAGTCCAAAACACCCAAAGGAAAGACCCCAAATTGACCCCTACCATTGTCCTCTTGGAACTGGACACGTCAGTCCAACAAGGGGTCATCTGCATATCCACATTGTGGGAGTTGGGAGTCCAAAACACCCGAAGGAAGGCCCCAAAGTGACCCATGCCATTGTCCTCTTGGAACTGGACACGTCAGTCCAACAAGGGGTCATCTGCATACCCACGTTGGGGGAGTTGGAGTCCAAAACACCTGAAGGAAGGCCCCAAATTGACCCATGCCATTGTCCTCTTGGAACTGGACACGTCAGTCCAACAAGGGGTCATCTGCATATCCACGTTGTGGGAGTTGGGAGTCCAAAACACCCAAAGGAAAGACCCCAAATTGACCCATACCATTGTTCTCTTGGAACTGGACACGTCAGTCCAACAAGGGGTCATCTGCATACCCACGTTGTGGGAGTTGGGAGTCCAAAACACCCGAAGGAAAGACCCCAAATTGACCCCTACCATTGTCCTCTTGGAACTGGACACGTCGGATCATCAAGGGGTCAAATGATGGGAGATTCCACCTGAATGTTGGGAAGAACTTCTGATGAAGAAGAGCTGTTCAGCAGTGGACCTCTCTGCTCAATTGGGTTTTAAGCAGAGGCTGGATGGCCATCTCTCAGGGGTGCTTTGATGGTGCTTTTCCTACCTAACGGCAGAAGGGGATTGAACAGGGTCCCTTCCGAAAACTAGGAGTCATTTGCACCTTCTACACTTTCAACAAAGTTGGGTTGTTGTAGGTTTTTCGGGCTACATGGCCATGTTCTCGAAGCATGATGTTTTGCCTGCATCTGTGGCAAGCATCCTCAGAGGTTGTGTTTAATAGTTTCGTATACAGTTTGGGTACTTGGGGCATCGACATGATGGGGTGCATGCATGCAGTTGGCGCAAGGCTGTGGAACGGCTAAGGCACCCAGCCCTCTTGGTGGGGCCATGTAAAAGCCCTGCATTTCCAGCTCTTTTGGGCATCGTAGCTGCAAAACAGATTCTGGCTGGGTCACTTGGTCTGGGCCACCTCTGAGCGAGGTAAGAGCAGAGGGCGAACCCTGGCCACACAACACAGCAAAGGAAACAACAGAGAGCTTTTGGGGAGTCTTGGCAAGTTGCACCAGGGAATCAGGGAAGCCTTTGAGATCCAGCCTCGCTGCTGATGAAAATAACTTTCCTTTTGGGGGACCCCAACTCCCAGAACCCCAACTCCCAGAGCCTGGGAGCTGCAGTCCCCAAAGAGTCCCTTGGCCACTTCCTCCCCATTCTGCTGCCACTCTTTCTTTTTTTTTCCAAAGGAGGGAACAAGAAGGCCTTGAACGCCTTTGCGGCAGAAACCTGCTGTCTCCTTGCATGCTAAGAAGGGGCCCATTTGCACATGAAGGTAACACCTTCGTACCTGTCTCGGGGAGAGGAAGGCAACCAGACACGTTTCAGGTCAGGCATCAGGAGGCCAGTGTTTGCGCAAGGCCCTCTGCCACACTTGGGAGGAGGAGGAAGGGGGACATTCTGCGAGGAAGGTACACACCTGGGCACAGGTGAGTCCCCCAGATTATCTGCTGCTGCAGCGAATGGTCAGGGGGCGAAAATGAAGGACTGGGAAAGAAGCCTTACAGGGAAGGCCTGCGCTACATACCAATGAGCCTTTCTTTGGGGACGACACAACGCACAGAGGTCCGCTCTGCAACCTCCAGGACTGAGCTACAACCAAACCGGAACCTGCCTCTAAGACAGGCATGGACCAACTTGGGTCTTGCGGGTGCTTTGGACTCCAACTCCCACCATTAAGCGGCTGAGGGGGGAAAGGAAAGGGCCTGAGGCCAGGAATGGTGGGAGTTGGAGTCCAAAGCACCCACAAGACCCAAGATGGCCCATGCCTGCTCAAAGACCTGAATGTTCCCAACCCACCAAGTGAAATGGGCCATTTTGGGGATCTTGGACCATCATGGCTCAGTGCTATGCAATCCTGGGAGTTGTACTTTCGCAAGGCCCATAACCCTCCCTGCAAGGAGTGCTGGTTCCTCACCAAACTACAACTCCCACGATCCCATAGCTTTGAGCTCCCACAACGTGGGTATGTAGATGACCCCTTGATGGACTGACGTGTCCAGTTCCAAGAGGTCATTGGCATGGGTCAATTTGGGGCCTTCCTTCAGGTGTTTTGGACTCCAACTCCCGCAACATAGGTATGCAGATGATCCCTTGATTGACTGATGTGTCCAGTTCCAAGAGGCCAAGGGCATGGGTCAATTTGGGGCCTTCCCATCATTTGAATGTCATGTTCAGATTTGAGCCGACTTCAACTCCCACAAATCTGAACAGCCTCAGGCCCAATGGATTGGTCCTCTTGGAACTGGACACGTTGTGGTATTTGGAGTTCAAGACACCTGGCGGGAGGGCCAAAGGTGGCCCAGGCTTGGACTACACCCTGAGGCAACTACATGTTTAGGGTGGCAAGTTTGCCCATGGCTTTGTCCTCTTGGAACTGGACACTTTGGTCAATCCAGGGGTCATCTGCATACCCACGTTGTGGGAGTGGGAGCCCAAAACACCTGGAGGGAGGGCCCAAGTTGGCCCATGCCTTGGTCCTCTTAGAACTGGACATTCCAGTCAATCAAGGGGTCATCTGCATACTCACGTTGTGGGAGTGGGAGCTCAAAACACCTGGAGGGAGGGCCCAAGTTGGCCCATGCCTTTGACCTCTTGGAACTGGACACTCGTCAATCAAGGGGTCATCTGCATACTCATGTTGTGGGAGTGGGAGCCCAAAACACCTGGAGGGAGGGCCCAAGTTGGCCCATGCCTTTGACCTCTTGGAACTGGACACTCGTCAATCAAGGGGTCATCTGCATACTCACGTTGTGGGAGTGGGAGCCCAAAACACCTGGAGGGAGGGCCCAAGTTGGCCCATGCCTTTGACCTCTTGGAACTGGACACTTTGGTCAATCCAGGGGTCATCTGCATACCCACGTTGTGGGAGTGGGAGCCCAAAACACCTGGAGGGAGGGCCGAAGTTGGCCCATGCCTTGGTCCTCTTAGAACTGGACATTCCAGTCAATCAAGGGGTCATCTGCATACTCACAGTGTGTGAGTGGGAGCTCAAAACACCTGGAGGGAGGGCCCAAGTTGGCCCATGCCTTTGACCTCTTGGAACTGGACACTCGTCAATCAAGGGGTCATCTGCATACTCATGTTGTGGGAGTGGGAGCCCAAAACACCTGGAGGGAGGGCCCAAGTTGGCCCATGCCTTGGTCCTCTTGGAACTGGACTCTCCAGTCTATCAAGGGGTCATCTGCATACTCACAGTGTGCGAGTGGGAGCCCAAAACACCTGGAGGGAAGGCCCAAGTTGGCCCATGCCTTGGTCCTCTTGGAACTGGACTCTCCAGTCAACCAAGGGGTCATCGGCATGCTCACGATGTGGGAGTGGGAGCCCAAAACACCTGGAGGGAGGGCCCAAGTTGGACCCAGGCTTGGACTAAACCGAGGCAACTACATGTTTAGGGTGACTTATGGGTTGCTTACCTGTAACCGTAGTTCCCTGAGTGGTCACCTGTGAATTCGTACATATGGTATTTCCTGCGCCTGCGCAGACCGTTCGGCCCCTAAAGTCTTTTGAACGGTCTGCGCAGGCGCAGGAAATACCATATGTACGTATTCACAGGGACCACGACAGGGAAATGTCTGCTCATGCCTTTGTCCTCCTGGAACAGGACCCTTCAATCAAGGGATCATCAGCATACCCACATTGTGGGATTTGGAAGTCCAAAACACCCGAAGGGCCGAGGTTTGCCCATGCCCGGCCCATATGCTGAAGGTGAACGTTGACAACCCGACGTCTTTCTGACCCGCCCAGGTACGACCTTTTGGGTCCCAAGGCGAATCCCACAGAGAGAAGCCGGAGTAAAATAGCTAAATAAATCTTTTAATATTTTCTAATTGCAAATGTACATAAATTGCACAGCCACATATTTATTTTTCCCCATCTTAACACCAACAAACTTCTCTGTACATTATTACATTGTCTCATTTGGAAAAGTGGCCGAGGGCGGTGGAGCGAGTCCCGCCACGCAGCGTTGTATTATTAATAATAATATCATTGTATAACCGTGAGGATTCGAAACGTACTTACAAAAGAATTCATTTTTTGCTCGTTTTTTTTCTTTATAAGAGGGTATAAAACATGTATTTTGTTTTCTAAACGGCTGTAACGGGAACAAAAGGTTGGCCAAAGCGAATATACAGAAAGAGAAAGAGAGAGGGAGGTATATATATATATATATATATTATATCTATCTATGTAAGACACAGTGCTGCAACTGAGGGGGGAACAGATCCAAACTGGGAGGCATGGGTGATGGGCTCGAGACACCCATCGGGTACCAAACTGGAACGTCACACAACTTGTTTTGCCCTGGAAGAGTCCGGATTTGGGGGGAAATCTCCGTCCTTAGGGCATTTGGCTCAGAGAAGGAGGGTCTCGAGGGGGGCCTTGACATTCGGGCAGAGGCGGACCCAAAAAACCCTTTTCCGGAGCTCTTCGGAGGTATTTGGAAGGAGCAACGAGAGAGACAGAGAGAGAGAGAGGAACTCAGCAGAAGAGAACTAGAACAAGACGACGGACATCCCTTTGTTGGCTTCCCTTTCGGACGGTTCCTTCTCATTCGGACATGCATTACCGAATACACTTGTGCTGTATGGCCTGGAATGGGAAGAGCAGCAGTTTAGCTAAAGTTGGACGGGATTGAAGCTGGGTTGGAAACGGAACCATCCAAGGCACCCATTCCCAGTTGGGAACCTAGAACCTTTCACCTGGCACCATCCTTTGCTGGGCCTCAAACCAAGCTTTAGCTAAAGTTGGACGGGATTGGAGCTGGAACGGAACCATCCAAGACACCCATTCCCAGTTGGGAACCTAGAACCTTTCACCTGAAACTCTCCGGGTTGGAACGGAACCATCCTTTGCTGGGCCTCAAACCAAGCTTTAGCTAAAGTTGGAACCATCCGGGATTGGAGCTGAACCTTTCACTGAAACCATCCTTTGCTGGGCACCCATTCCCAGTTGGAACCTTTCACCTGGGGAACCTAGAACCTTTCACCTGGAACTCGACCATCATCCTTTGCTGGGCCACAAACCAAGCTTTAGCTAAAGTTGGACGGGATTGGAGCTGGGTTGGAAACGGAACCATCCAAGGCACCCATTCCCAGTTGGGAACCTAGAACCTTTCACCTGGAACTCGACCATCCTTTGCTGGGCCTCAAACCAAGCTTTAGCTAAAGTTGGACGGGATTGGAGCTGGAAACGGAACCATCCAAGACACCCATTCCCAGTTGGGAACCTAGAACCTTTCACCTGAAACTCGCCCATCCTTTGCTGGGCCTCAAACCAAGCTTTAGCTAAAGTTGGACGGGATTGGAGCTTGAAACGGAACCATCCAAGGCACCCATTCCCAGTTGGGAACCTAGAACCTTTCACCTGGAACTCGACCATCCTTTGCGGGGCCTCAAACCAAGCTTTAGCTAAAGTTGGACGGGATTGGATTGAGCTGGAAACGGAACCATCCAAGGCACCCAATTCCCAGTTGTGATCCTCGAACCTTTCACCTTGACCTCGACCATCCTTTGCTGGGCCTCAAACCAAGCTTTAGCTAAAGTTGGACGGGATTGGAGCTGGGTTGGAAACGGAACCATCCAAGGCACCCATTCCCAGTTGGGAACCTAGAACCTTTCACCTGGAACTCGACCATCCTTTGCTGGGCCTCAAACCAAGCTTTAGCTAAAGTTGGACGGGATTGGAGCTGGAAACGGAACCATCCAAGGCACCCATTCCCAGTTGGGAACCTAGAACCTTTCACCTGGAACTCGACCATCCTTTTAGCTAAAGTTTTGCGGGGCCTCAAACCAAGCTTTAGCTAAAGTTGGACGGGATTGGAGCTGGAAACGGAACCATCCAAGGCACCCATTCCCAGTTGGGAACCTAGAACCTTTCACCTGGAACTCGACCATCCTTTGCTGGGCCTCAAACCAAGCTTTAGCTAAAGTTGGACGGGATTGGAGCTGGGTTGGAAACGGAACCATCCAAGGCACCCATTCCCAGTTGGGAACCTAGAACCTTTCACCTGGAACTCAACCATCCTTTGCTGGGCCTCAAACCAAAACCCGGGGCCACTTCTGTACCTGTTTCTGGGAATGAGAATAGTTGTGGATATTGGGGGCCACCCAAATGGACGGAGAGGTCTTTGTGTATACTGGAATGAGAGGATATGCATTGCATCCGACACACATGTCTTGACACACCCTCCCTTTGGCAGGCCACGCGTCCTTGTTTCAATGTCTTAGAGCAGCAGGTTTTGGCGCATGATGCCCGGAGGCCTTGCTTCCCCTTCACATCCCCCCAAAACACAGGGAAACAAGGGGGCGGCGTCGGCGTCTGCATGGCTTTTGTTGTTATTCCTGGCGATTTGGAAGGCCTCCCCCATCAGTCTCTCATGCGAAAGTTGGCATAGAAGGCCACTTTGGAAGCACCGAGGCCTCGCAAGGCTCCGTCCCAGAAACCAGGACCGGTTCCTTGCGGCGCTTGGGTGGCTCGGAGACCCTGTTTCCCTCCCGGTGCGACGAGGAAAACGGGCCAAGAACCGGCACGGGTTGCGAGTGGAAAATAGAGAGTTAAACAATCATACATTCAAGAACAAGCAAAAGAAACGAATGGCATGACTTGAGTTCGTTGTGACCTGTGGATCAGATGGTTTGGATTCTATAGAATCAGTCCTCACGCGTCACAAAAATGGCCCGAGACCGAGCTGCACAACGGACCAACAGTTGGGAAAAAGAACTGGGCCATTCGCACATGTCTGCGCATGTCTTTACATACAGAACGCAACACGGCACCACCTACGGCGCGCACAAGGTTCCCTCTTGAGCTTGGAGGGACGGAGGCCTGTGGGTGGGGCTCCCACAGCTGGCATGAGATCTGTTTGTGTGAATGGGGCAAATGGCCCACTTGGATGCCACTGGGTCCCCCTCGGTGCCCAGCCGTGCCCGTTCCACAGCAGCAGGCAGTGTGTCGTGGGCAGGGCTTGAGCCTCCCCGCCGCCTTCTTTCCTTCCTTCCCCCCAATGCCCTTTGAAGGGCCTAGAATCGGGATTCTTTTGCGGAGAATCCGCCACCTTTGCGGCGTTCTGGCTGCCCTGCTTTGGTTCTGTGTAGACGTGGGCGCCTGAGAGCGTTCTCCCTTGGCATCGCGCACTTAGGATAAGCCCGCCCAGAGCGTGGCGAAGTGGTATTTGGGGGGAAAAGAAAGGCCAGGGTTAGCAAAGGAACGCATGCCCAGCCTCCACTTTTCTCTTTTCGAGACTCCCACATCAGCACCAAAACATCACTGCCTGGCATGCCCAGAAACGTCGGTCCTATGAGCAATCGGGGGCACATGACATGGGGTTCAGGTTTCTGATTTAGGTTTGAAACTACATACCCATAGTGTGTGTGTGTGGGGAGCATTTGTTCACGCACCAGACCTGGTTTGGGAGAGGGGGAGTGAAGGACGGAAGGCGGGCAGGCACCAAGCGCAGCTCCCTACACGCGCATTGGAAAGCTTTCCGGAGCCAGGCGGGACCAATCCAAGGGTGTCCCGGTTTCCTTCCACAAGCATGTCTACAGGCCCCGTAAGTAAGGCGCCTTGCCCCCTTCCCTCGCCCAAGTGCCTCGAAATTCGCCCAAAAGCCTTATTGGGGGTGTTAGTAGCACTGCCAGGCCCTTTGCTATTCGGGGCGGGCTCAGGTATTAAGGGGAGGCGGGTGTTGGCCGGCGCCGGCTGTCCTTGCTGGTTAGTCCCTTTTGAGGCCTTCGGGGCGGTGACTTTCCCACTGCCCCTGACCAGAGGAGAGGACTCCCGAAAGTGGGCTGCATTTGGTTTGGACTGTTTCTATTCCTAACGCATACTGTGAAAGAAAAGAGATAGGCGTTACCGATCTTGGCGCGTCCTTCCGAGCAGCTCAGCGGCCTCTTCTCATCCCCTTCCTCTCTCCTCCTAGTTTAGCAGCATTTCCCCCCCAAAAACCCCACCCCACCCCACCCCGGGAACCTCTGGGAACCAATGTCTTGGGGTCAGGCGATGCCAGGATTGCGCCACTCCCTCCCCAAACCATTTGGACGCACAAGGCCAGATGTTTGTGGCGGAAGAGGAGAGGAAAAAGGGGCACGCACCACAACGCAGGCTGGCTCCCCACCTCCACCAGGCGACCCCGTGCTTTCTGTGCTGGAAACCCATGTGCTCCTTGCATGGCCAGCCTACCTACCCGGCGGCCTCCCTCCCGCTCGTTGCCCTGGTCTGCCCTGGTCTGCCCCAAGCAAAGCTGGCCAGATACAGCCCTGTCTGAAGCCCCCTGCTTGGGATACGTGCGCCTACTGCCATTGAACAAGGTGGCCGGCCCGTTGATCATGCTCCAGAAAGAAAGATGGCATGTGGCAAGCAGCGGGATGGGGTGGATGTCGCATCCCCGGCCTGTCCCCAATGGCAGGTGGATATGGCTCAGCTTCTGATCCCAACATGGTGGGAATCCTGAGTAGCGGGGATCTTCCTGCCCCGTCCCAGCATCCCGCTAAGGGCAGTCAGCGCTTAGGTGACTGGCAGGAGGCGATTGGGCCTGAAGGATGGTCCTTGGGGTCTCCTCTCTCTTCGAAGCCTAGGAGCTGAATGCCCGCCCTCCCACCGCCCGAAAGGGAAGGCCAGAAGGTAGGCAGAATGGCGACCCAAGCCTGCCCTCCTTGCCACTGTCTTTGCCCTCCTCTTAGGGAAACTGGGTGGGCCTGGGACCTACGGCGGTGAGAGAGGACGGGCTCCAAAGCGAGGGGTGCCACAATGAGCTTGGCCTGCAACGACCAGCTCTCGGGAGACAGAGCGGAGTCTGAGAGAAGCCCCAGAGTGACTGGGCAAGAGGGCCCTGCATCAGCGCCAGTCAGGCCCCAAGGACGCCTCCCTTTTCTTTTTGTGCCGCCGTCCCTTCTGCCCGTCCCTCGGCCACCAGCCTTTCCCCCGAAGGAGGAGTCCCTTGAAGCAGGCGGCAAGAAGCGAGCCTCCTTCGCTCTGTCGGAAATCGTTCTGCGCGTGGGATCCGCTTCCAGTCGTTGTCCTCGCAAGTTCAGGCCGGGTCTCTGGACGGCAACGTCCTCCTCCGCCTCGCTGCGTTTCCGGTCACACAAGACATCTTTGGTGGTGAAGAGGATGGAGGGATGCGCGTCTTCCGGCCACATCTTGGGGGGCAAGGGGCAGTGAGGGGGGCGCCGGGCTTTCCACTCCCTCTCTCTTTCCTTCGGGGTCTTTCTTCTCTCTGTGTCTCTGTCCCTCTCTCTTTCTCTCGCAATCCCTCTTTCGTTCTCCGACAGCAGGGAGTTAGCAGTTGCTGCTGTTTCGGAACTCGCCGTTCTCCGTGATCTGCAACTTAGTTGGGTTTGTGGGGGAGATCCCGTTACGGGTCTGGGTGCTGTACCTCTCTTTCAGCTGCGTCAAGGCGCTCATGAGGCGGGCGTTGGCGGCGTCCAGGGTGGCAATGCGCTTCTCCTGCACGGAGGAAGACGGAAGGAAGGAAGGAAGGAAGGAAGGAAGGAAGGAAGGAAGGAAGGAAGGAAGGAGAAGAGGTCAATGCTCAGGCTCTGTCCATGCGCCCGGCCCAGCATGGCCATCCCTCCACGCAAAATGGCATTGGAAACAGCTCTTGCACCTTTACAGGGCCAGGTTTCTGCAACTCAGTCTGAATGGCGTATTTTCAACTTGTGTTTACGATGTTTTAATCTGTGTTTTCTAATCAGGGGTGGATCTTAGTGGAGGCAAATTAAGCGGCCGCCTCAGGGCGCCACGTGGCCAAAGGGCGCATCCAGGGCTGGGCACCACGCCCCCAGGGGTGCCGACAGGGTGGGTGGAAGGCTCGCGCAGGGCGAGAGAGGAGGCAGAGGCGCACGCCTTTCCCTTCTCCTTGCCTCGCCTTGCGCCCTGCGCGCGTCTCATCCCTCACCCTGCGCACCCTTTCCCCCGCCCCCGCCGAGGATGCCTTGCGCAGGGCGAGAGAGAAGGGGGCAGAGGCGCCCGCCTTTCCCGTCTCCCTTGCCCCCCGCGCGTCTCCTCCCTCTGTTGTTGTTTTGTTGTTGTTGTTGTTGCTGCCGCTAGTGCACGAGGGTGAGGGAGGAGGCCACGTGGGCGCCCTTACCTGGGCGCCGGGAGCAGGACTGAGTGGCCAGACGAGCCTGCCAGCCAGAAGGCACCCCGGGCCCTTGCTCCCGAAATTAGCCTAGACCTGATACACACACACATATATATACATACACACAAAAAGAGAATAGGAAGAGGGGAGGGAAAAGGGTGAGAAGGGAGGAAGAGGAAGGTAAGAAGGGGAAAGAGAATAGGAAGGGGGCAAGGAAAAGGGTGAGGAGGAAGGAAGGATGGGGGATTTCAGACCCACGCAAAGAATAGGAAGAGGGGAGGGAAAAGGGTGAGGGCCCTTCCACACAGCCCTATATCCCACAATATCTGCTTTGAATATCTGAGTCCACACTCGGATAATGTGGGATTTTCTGCCTTGATATTCTGGGGTATAGGGCTGAGAAGGAAGGAAGGAAGGGGAATAGATATAGATATAGACACACACACACACTCAAAGAGAATAGGAATAGAGCAGGGAAAATGGTGGGAAGGAATATATATATATATAT
Source organism: Anolis apletophallus (assembly GCA_030556195.1). Taxonomy (NCBI): domain Eukaryota; kingdom Metazoa; phylum Chordata; class Lepidosauria; order Squamata; family Anolidae; genus Anolis; species Anolis apletophallus. The sequence continues at coordinate 13,714,804 of JARBWK010000018.1, forward strand.
ATATATATATATATATATATATATGGCATGGGCCGACTTCAGCCCTCCATCTATATATATATCAGTGATTGGTTGGGGGGTGCCAAAATACTGTTCGCTTGGCATTTAAAATTACCTAGATCCGTCCCTGATTCTAATACATGTATTTTGTGTACAACGATGGTGTGCTTTTGGCGATGTCGTAGCCCGCGTCAAGCCATGAGGAGAGACAGGTAAGAAATACAGCAGCAACAACAATACACCGTGTGTAACACAACTTGTGTCCCTGGATTATCACATCACCATTTCCTAATCGGTCCTACCACTGAAACATGGGAAAGCTCGTTAAACTGCCAAAACTTTGTTTCTGGGGGAGGGACGTCCTGTCAGCGCACGTTTGATAATGGAATTTGGACGCCATTTTAACTAGGAGATGCTGATGATAATGGTGTTGGTTTTTATTGTTTTTATTGTGGTTTTATATTGTCTTAAGGCTTAGTTTGTATTTGTTATTATGTGTACTGACTTGCAAACCATCTTGAGTCACCGATAGGCGGTATATAAGTATATTAAATAAGTAAATACCTAAATTTTGCTCTATGAATATCTCATAACCACTTCGACCGACTGTGCGGTAGCCACAAAAACAAACTTTCTGGAGGAGAACAAGTACTTCCAAAGAGCTGCACAACTGGACAGGAAATAACGCAACTGCACAGCTGGACAGGAGCAGATTGTTTTTCAAATGTTGTGACACAATGTTAAGAGGATGGAGCTGGAATGACATTGAGGTCTTGGGCAAAGAGACGGCCCCTTTGGAACTACAACTCCCCAAACCTCCAACGGGCATCCCCGGTGGGATTGTGGGAGTTGTAGTCCAAAAGAAGCATAGTGCATGCAACCTCTGAGGCACGCTGTATTCTAGAGCAGGGCTACCCAGGAAGTCGATCGCGATCAACGAGTCAATCCCAAATCCATTTGAGGTCACTCGCAGCCGGATGGGGCGCTTCTGCGCACGCGCACCCCCCGCATGCTCCCGCCACCGCCTTCTGCCTGCGCGGGGCTTCTTTCGCCAATGAGGCTTCAGTGGGTGGGCCGTGGCGCCCGTCTCTTGACACGGTGTGGTGACGTGACCGCCCATTGGTTGCTCCTGGGGGGGGGGGGGAGCAAGGCGTAGGCGCGCACAGGAATAGGATGCGAGGCTGCGGGAGGGAGGGAGTGTGTGTGTGAGAGAAGGCCTCGCCGGAGGAGGATGGTCCCCGCAGTGGGGCTGCAGCTGACGAGCGCGCCCTCGACGCAGGTGAGTGAAGCCTGGACAGGGCTCCGCCTCACGCTCCGCTCGGTCTCTCACTCGCCTCGGCCCTCGGTGGCACTGGGGCCCCACCCAGGCTTCACTCACCGGCGTGGAGGGCGCGCTCGTCAGCTGCAGCCCCACCGCTGGGACCATCCATCCTCCTGAGAGAGGCCTTTGGCTGGGAAAAGAGCTGGAGGTCGAGAAGCGGGCTTGCTTCTGCACAGTGGGAGGGTCTCCAACAGAGGCTGGGTGGGTTTCTGTGGGGAGGGATCGAGCACAGCCCCCTCACCTGGGCATCGATGATCTTCTGCTTGGAGTCCACGGCCGCCTGCATCTCCGCGTGGTCTTTCTTCAGCTCCTCCTCCACCGACATCAGCCTGAAGAAATGGGGAAACCGGGCCGTATGATAAGGGTCAGGCATGGGCCCACTCCCTCCCTCCCGGTGCTTTGGACTCCGACTCCCATAATTCCTCACAGCCTCAGGCCCTTTCCTTTTCCCTCAGCCACTTATATACATATACATAACACATGCATGTGTGTGTATACGTATATATATATATGTGTGTGTGTGAATGACTGACTTTAAAATGTTTCTATTCTGTCTTACATACATATACATAACACATATGTGTGTATATATATGCATATGTGTGTATATATATGCTTTGAACGACTGATTTTAAAATGTTCCTATTCTGACTTACATACATATACATAACACATATGTGTGTATATATATGCATATGTGTGTATATATATATGCTGTGAATGACTGACTTTAAAATGTTCCTATTCTGACTTGCATACACATATACATACATACACACACACGTGCGCTATGAATAGCATAGGGGTGAACACCCCTGTGGTGTTTGTTTTGCTGTCTGTGCCACTATTCAGATTCCATCTCAATGCGACCATGGGGTCTTGGAAAATGCAAAAAACACAAGTATCTCCAAGGTATAAGCACAAAAATACAAGGTAATGCAGTGGAGGACCACTATTGCAAGGTGCAGTAATGAAAGGGGACACCAAACGAGGCTAATGTAACCAACCTCACACAATATGGGTCGAATTAGCAGCAAAAATAAACCAAATCAGGTAAGGCAATCCCAATATCAAATGTAAAAGCAACATACAACTTAAATCAGCCCGCTGGGTACAGGAAAATATCCCCCAAGTCGAATAAACTACAATTCCCAGCAGTCAATCGGCGTGGGCGGAAGTGGCGTGTAGTAGTCCGTCACTTCCTGGCAGTGCGGGGGTGACGCTATAAGAGCCTACAACAGGGGTGTGCACACTTTTTCAGCATGGGAGCTACTGATTAAAAAACCAAGTCCCAAAGATCACCTGCCCAGAAATGTAAAACGTAGAACTATTTTCTTATTTATTTATATTCATTATTCATTTTTATGTACCGCTCCTTCCAGCAGGCTCGGGGCAGTTTACATAAAATGAAGTTGTAAAACATCAACATTTCAATTTAATAGCAACAATATAAAACAAAGCATAAAATACATCCAACCACCCCATTTGTCCCACACTGCCATATTACCACACATATTATCAGCCAGAAAGTAAGAAGAGAGGCTGTTGAACTGCAAGGCCATTTAATACGCAGCAAGGTAAACAAAGGGGCATGCAAAAATACATCTGACCACCCCATTTCTCCCATATTTCCATATTCCCCAACATATATTTCTTAAGGAACAAAGCAAGCAGAAAGGCTTTGGACCTAAAAGGCCATTTTTTAAAATAAAAACGAAACAAAGAGACATGCCAAAGTACAATCAAGCACCCACCCCATTTCTCCCACATTTCCATATTCCCCAGCACATATTTTTCGGGGCCAGCCATGCATCGCGTCATCCAGGACCGCCCCCTTTGGTCTCCTACGACTCTGAGTGGCTGGAGGAGGACGGAGGGAGGAGGAGGAATCCAAAAGAGGGGGCCCATTCTGCCTCTTGGACTCTGCAGCTTTTGGAGGCGGCGCGCGAGCAAGGAGCGGGGAGGAGCAACGACGGAGGACTTCTTTGCAGCGTGAAGAGGACCAACTGCAAAAAACCTGGTCAGGGGCCTGAAGATCACCAGGATGAGGCCCAAAGATCACCCTGGTGATCCCGATCACCATTCTGAGCACCCCTGGCCTACAAGGTCCAGGAGGCTAAGCGGCACGCCGAAGGAGGAGTCACCAAATCTCGCACTGCTGAAGTCTCCGTGCTGAATGGAGGGTAATCCCTGGGATTCTCGCGATGCAACGGCAAGCGGAGGCTACTCTCGTGGGGCGAGACTACAGTGGCGTAGTCTCGCGAGAGTACGCCGGGGGGATCCAAACCCGGAAGTAAGAGCAATGGAAGTAAAAAAAGTATAACGCCGTGCAATAAAGGCTGATAGAGTGGCAATCAAAATTAATAAGGAGGCAATACCCATGTATATATAATTTCCGCCGGGATGTTTCAAGTTGCAGTCCCACAAAGTAGGCCGTGTATGAGTATAAGCCCACCCCCTCCCCTGGCTCCACCCCTCTCTGGCTTCAGCTCTACTAGCAGCTTCTCCAGGCTTGAGGATGGCACTGCCAAGCCAGTGGTGGCATAGCTAGCACAAGGCTGGCTTGGCCCTGTCCTCCTCAAGGCTGGAGCAGCTGCTGGGAGTGCCAAAGCCAGAGGGGGTGGAGCCAGGCCACGCCAAGCCCCACCACACCCCTCCAGAGGTAGGTAGATCTTTCTGACTTGGTTTTATTATAAGTACCTCGCATGCTGAAAAAGTGTGGGCACCTCTGCCGTACAGAGACCGATCTCGAGAGCACACACCCGCAAACTTGGGCCTTCCACCTCCCACCATTCCTAACGGCCATTTTGGAAGTCCACAACACCTGGAGGGAAGGCCCCGAGTTGGCCCGTGGCTTGGGGCAAGGTGCCTGGCTCGAGCCTTTTCTTCTTCCCAAGCAGGGCGAGGGCCTCCTTCCTCCCTCCCTCCCTTCCTACCTGCTGATGATGCCCTTCATCTGGATCTCCTTGTCCTCCTGCTGCCGCCGCAGCCGCTCCTCGCTGTCCTCCAGCCGCGCCTGGTACTCCATCACCAGCTTCTGCGTGGCCTCCTCCTGGCACTTGTAGCGCGCCTCGTACTCCTCCAGCTTCTTGTTGCAGAGGCGCAGCTTGTCCTGCAGCACCGCCGCTTCCTGCTGCTGCTGCTAGAGGAGAATGCAAGCGGGGCAAGCGTTGGCACCCACGCCCAGCCCGCCCACCCACCCAACAGCCCCTCTCCCCAGGGCGGAAGAGGAGCCGGGCGGCTTGCGCTTGGAAACAAGTCCCAATTTGCAATGGTTGTGCTGGTGGACCCAGAGATTCCCAGAGAGGCACATCATGCAAAATACAATAAAGATGTGCTTGTTTTGATTCATGGTCCCCCCACCACACACACACCATTTTTGTGAAATCACCGACCAGCCAAATTCCGCAACGTCCCCCATTCGATGAGTCGGAATCTCTTGGCTCACGCTCACGTTCCCAGGCTCCAGCTCTGGTCGTATTTTTAAACTCAAAGTGTGAGTGAGTGAGTGAGTGACTAAGTGAGGCCTAGCTGGACCTTTTGTTTACATCCCAAAGCCAGTTCCCAAGCCTGTCAACGGTGTGCCGCGATGCAGAGACGCCGCTCGGGGGAAAGGGACGGAGAAGAGGGAGGCTAGATCTCTCTCTCTCCCTCTAAATTTAGGCTCCTGAGAAAAGGAGATTCTCCTCTGCCTGGTTTGGGACTTAGGGCCCGGGTGCGGAAAGGCCGCAATGCTATGTGCACTCCCTTTGTAATGGCGCATAGAGTTTGCAATGGGATTTTGTTTCACGACGATGACCCAGGGACATAGAAGCCCACCTTTGGTCCACACAGGCCTCTCTTTCGGTGGATACGTAGGTTAGTGCAGCAGGCTGGTTAGGGCATCCAACCCAAGGGTTGGTGGACATGCCTCGGTGGCCTGGGAGTTGTAGTTTAGCATTACTTAGGGACTGGGGACTCCTGTCCAAGTTGCCTATTACAAATCACTATATTTAACACCTCTCCAGGAAACCTGGGGTCCTTCCACAGAGCCACCTAACCCAGAATCTCAAGAATGCAGACATTACGGCAGGGCCGGATTACCCATAAGGCCGCACTAGGCCATGGCCTATGGGCGCAGGCCTAGGGGGGCGCCAGATCAAGGACCAAAAAATATATATGTTCAAACAAAACTGCAACGTGCGGCATGATGACTCTCTCGGGGGAGAGCGCTGCAAGGGGGCGGGGGAGAAGGGAATGGCGCCCCCCTCACCATCACCCCCGCCTCCTTGTTGGGAGGAGGAAGGAAGGGAAGCCCCTGGGACATGGAGGAGGCAGAGGCGCCCTCCTGCCGCGCACGCATGCCCGCCAGCGGCCCCGGGGGTGGGGATTCCCTCTGCCGCATCCTCCTCGTGCCCAAGGAAGGAGGGCGGGGCGAGGAGGAAGACGCGAAGGGAAGCCTCGTGCCCGGGGCCACTGCCGCGCATGCCCAGCAGTGCCCCGGAGGCGGGGCTTCCCTTCCTTCTCCTCCCCGCGACCGCCTTCCTTGACTGAAGCAAGGGGCGGGGCTTCCAAAGTGTGGCCTAGAGCGCCGAAAGGAGTTAATCCGGGCCTGCATTACGGAGGCACCCACTTCTCTTTCTTCTTAATCACGCAAGGGTGAGGCTAGTAGTACTCGCAGGATTGCGTCTGGGCCCATAACCCATGTCAGGTATTTCTTCAACCTGAAGCCGCTTGTCAGCTCACACCTCCAAGTAATATTAAAGTACGGTCTATAGCAGGCATGGGCAAACTTTGGCCCTCCCTCCAGGTGTTTTGGCCACTCACTTTGGAGGTGGTTAGGGACAGGGGACTCCTATCCAAGTCGCCAATTACAAATCACTATATTTTTTAACGCCTCTCTAGGAAGCTCTTGGGGCCCTTCCACACAGAATATCAAGGCAGGAAATCCACAATATTGTCTTTGAACTGGATTATCTTGAGTGAGTCCACACTGCCATATAATTCAGTTCAATGCAGGTTTTATACAGCTGTGTGGAAGGGGTCGGAGTCGTCCAGCGCAAGACGCCTTGGTCCACTTCCACTGGATGGAGGACCTCCAAAGGCTCTCTCTCGCGGGACACAGGTCACCCCAAAGCAGCCACACAGGGCAGCGTGGCCTCGGCAGACCCCCCAGGGTTGGCGACCACCGTCTCCGGCGTCGTGGTGGCAATGCTAAGAGAGTGGCCATGAGGTGGAAGGTGGTTCTTTTGGTAACATGCCGATGGAGCTCCAATGAGAGAATGACAACGGCCGGAATGACAGAGCAAAAGCCAGGCACGGCGGAAGGACTGGGGGCCACGCAAAAGCCCCGGGGGGCCCTCAACTCCTGCCCGTGGCCCTTGGGGTCTGCCAGGGGAGAAGGGGTCCTCAAAGGGACCGGGGGACGGCCTAAAAGGGGGCATCTGGGGGGCAAAGCAAAGAGATTGAAACCAGGGGGCCTCTCGGCGCCAGGCGTTTCTGTGTGCGTCCCTTGTGGCCAGAGGTTTGAACCCAGAACCCTTGGGAACGGACCGCCAAGCAGAACCCAAACGTGGCGGGAAGAAATCAGGTGGCAATCCCTCCTTGCAAGTGCAGAGTAAAGGCCAAGGAAGCGGAAAATACTCGTTTCCTTTGCTTTTCTTCAAGTATTTGGGAGGGTCCCGAAACCTTCAGGCATTTCCCCCATTCAACCAGAAGTCTACCTGTCAATCCAGCCACTAAACTAGGAGAAGCCAAAGCTCGGGGCAGCTTTAACGGAGCTTCTCAGGCCCACGGATCTCTCAACCAGGCCTTTGGGGGTTTGGGGCTTGATCTCCCAGAATTCCTGATCATTGGACAAACTGGAAAGTGTGGCTTCTGGGAGTCGGAGGCTCCGATACAGGGAGGGCACAGGTTGTGCAGGCTGGTCTAAAGAGAGGCAGAGTCTGGAAATGTCCCTTTTGGGGGATCCTGGGAGCTGTGGTCCAAAGGAGGAAGCCGTCCAAGCTCCATGCAGAAGGGGGTTCCAGCTGGACCGGGCTGGCTGGCTGCCTTTCAAGGGAATCACCCGTAAGGGGTCATCACGTGGGGGTTTGGGGCCGTGCGCAATGGCCACGCCCAGCTGGTGGATGTAGGTTTCTGGGAAGAGCATGCAAATGTGAAGCGTCTTCACACAGGCCCGGATTACCCATAAGGCCACCCTAGGCCATGGCCTAGGGGCGCAAGCCAAGGGGGGGCGCAATTCACACAGACCCCCCCAAAAATAAAATGTTGAAACAAAACCGCAACGCAACTCTCTCTCGGTGGGGGGGGGGGGGGGGAGAGCGCTGCGAGGGGCAGGGGGAGGAGGGAATGGCGCCCCCCTCGCCCCCTTGTCAAGGAAGGAGGGCGCGAGGAGGAGGCGGCGGAGAGAAACGCCCCTGGGGCCGCCGCCGGGCATGCCCGGCACCCAGGAACATGGCGGAGGACCGGGAGGAGGCAAAGGCGCTCGCACCCTCCTGCTGCGCATGCCCATCACCGGCCCCTAGGGGTGGGGCTCTCCTTCGGCTCCTCACGCCCTCCTTTCTTGATTCACGAAAGGAGGGCGCGTGCCGCAAAGAGGAGGAGGCGGAGGGAAGCCCCGCCCCCAGTAGAGGTTGGTTTGGGGGCATAATTCCAAAGTTTGGCCTAGAGCGCCAAAAGGGCTTAATCCGGGCCTGCCTCCACCCATGGCTCTGCGAACTGGATAGTGCAATTACGCCACGCACGGTCAGCCATGCACGCTGCGCAGCATGAAACAAACCAGGCCTCTTTGACTTGTGGCCTTCCAGGTGTTTGGACCTCTTGTATCAATACACAAGAGGAATATGTCCTCGGGAGGAGGAGGGAGCAAGCTTCCTTTCCGCCGCCCTGGAGAATAACTCGGGCGCAAGGGAGCCATGGCTTGAAACAACCGGAAAGGAAGGAGATTCCGCCTGAACTCCCAGAAGTCCCTACTGCCAGTGTGTTCAATGGTCAGGAATTCTGGAAGCTGAAGTCTGAAACTGGAGGACCTTCGCAGAGGCAGTCAACTCAGGCTCCTGGGCAGTGTGTGTCTAGTTCTGATCAGGCCCGGATTATTACCTTTTGGCACCCTAGGCCACAGTTCGGAATTACGCCCCCCCCCCGCCCCAAGTGCCTGCCGCCGGCGCCGCTCCAGTCCTCCTGCTTCTGCTGTCCAACTGCCGGCCCTGCAGGTGTTTTGGCCTTCAAATCCCAGAAATCCTAACAGCTGGTAAACTGGCTAGGATTTCTGGGAGTTGACGTCCAAAACACCTGCAGGGCCGGCAGTTGGACAGCCCTGTGCTAAGGCATAGCAGAAGCAGGAAATGCTAGTGTGGCGGCGGCAAGCAATCGGGGGCGCCCATGGCGGTGCTTAGCTGCTAAGCGCCACCCTGGGCAACCCCCATTAGCTGCCGCCGCGGCGTCAGTCCTCCTGCTGCTGCTATGCCTTGTCTGCTGCTATGGCGGCAGACAATGGGGGCGGCGCTTGAGGAGGGGGAAGGTCCGTGAATCTGCGCCCCCCCCCCCACATCTTACGCCCATAGGCCATGGCCTAGAGTGGCCTTATGGGTAATCCGGGCCTGGTTCTGATGCCACAAAAGGTGAATGTGGGGCATGTTCCAGCTCCAGTTGTGCAATGGTGCACCGGCCAAAGGGAGAGCAGAGGGTCTCTTTCCTTCCTCTCTTTCTTTCCCTCTTTCCTTCCTCCCCTCCCTCCCTCTTCCTTGGCTGGCTTTCTCTGGAGGCCGGGCGTTACCTTTTCCCCTTGGCTGAACTCGTCTTTACTCCGGATCTTATCCCTGTGCTTGGGCTCTGGGTCACTGTTCTCCTCTTCTAAAAATTGCACGTTCATATTCAACAGCCAAGCGGCTGTGCGGTCCAGGGCATTGGGATGCACGGGTGAAGGGGCCTACAATGAGACATACAACCACAGCGAGAGAGAGAAGAGAGAGAGAAAGGGAGTGGGGAGAAGCGGGACACAAAAGGGGGGGAAGGAAGGAAGGAGCGGAAACCGAGATGGACATGAAGCCAGAGAGAGAAGAGACCGACCCTCCCGGGCGCCCAATGCCGCAACGCCCTGGATCCGGGAGCAGCGAGCACCGGGCATCGAGGGAGATCGATCGGCCTTCAGAAACAACCTTGTCGCGTCCCGAGACCTTGACCTCCAGAGGTGGCCGCGGCACAAAGGAAGGCAGACCCTCCACTGTTCGTCTAGAGCCAGGGCACGGATGGCGGGAGAGGCCACGCTGGACCTGGACCCCCAAAGTCTTCCGCTGAAAGGGCTTCTTGAAAAGGACTTTAGCAACAAGTACCATGCTGGTACTCGCCCACCCGCTAAACCAGGCACGGGCACACTTGGGCCCTCCCTCCAGGTGTTTTGGACTTCAACTCCCACAATGCCTAACAGCCACAGGCTCCTTCTCCTTCCGCTCAACTGCTTAAGGCAGTGTTTCCCAAACAGTGTGCCAGGGCGCACTAGTGTGCCATGAGTGATCATCAGGTGTGCCGGGGGAAATTGGAACCTCCCGGGGGGGTTCTAGTCTAGTGTGTTGAAGTATAAAAACCCTAAGACAGTGTTTCTCAACCAGTGTGCCGGGTCACACTAGTGTGCCGTGAGCGATCATCAGGTGTGCCGTGGGAAATTGGAACCTCCAGGAAGGGGGAAGTCTAGTGTGTTGAAGTATAAAAACCTTAAGAAACCTACCTCAATAAAGGCACAAACTTGCAAACCCCCCCCCCCCCACCGTTGTCTACTTTGTCTCTCCCTCTCCATGCATTGGAAATACCCGCCTCCCTTTCCCCAAGTAGAGACCTCTTCTTGCCTCCTGTGTGGGAAGTTTGACCCAGTTCTATCACTGGTGGGGTTCAGAATGCTCTTTGATTGTAGGGGAACTACAAATCCCAGCAACTACAACTCCCAAATGTCAAGGTCTATTTTCCCTGAACTCCATCTGCGTTCATATTTGGGCATATTGAGTATTCATGCCAAGTTTGGTCCTGATCCAACATTGTTTGAGTCCACAGTGCTCTCTGGATAGAGGTGAACTACAACTCCAAAACTCAAGGTCAATGCCCACCAAACTCTTATAGCATTTTCTCTTGGTTATGGGAGTTCTGTGTGGGAAGTTTGTGTCTTTCTGCCATTCCTGCCAGGATATCTATGTTGAGTTCATCGAAACAGGCCCAGGTTTCACACTGAGTGTATAAATACATTTAAAAACATACTAACTATATGTATTACTGGGTTAGAGTGTCATTTTGTGTCATTTTGGTTGGTGGTGTGCCCCAGGATTTTGCAAATGTAAAAAGTGTGCCGCGGCTCAAAAAAGGTTGGGAAACACTGGCCTGAGGCCTGAGGCTGTCAGGAATTGTGGGAATTGACGTCCAAAACACCTGGAGGGAAGGCCCAAGTTTGCCCATGCGTGCCCTAAACCCCGGGGGCAACTACAATGCCGGTCATCCGCAGTGGCATGGTCCATGGGAAGGCTTCTCCAGGCACATCTGGAAGAAGTCAAAGCAAGGACAAGGAGACTGCGCTGCGTTTGCAACCCGTGTCAACGCCGGCGAGGCCTAATTGGCTCTCAAACGACAATTAGCACGGTTGGAAATGAACACGCTGCTTCATTATTTGATCATGTCGGCCGCTAATGGACGGAAAGGGCGCAGAGGGACATCCAAAGGGGTTGTGGCGTCCCACTGGATCTCCCTGTGAAAGTCGGACTAAAGCCCAGAGGAGACCCCCCCCTTTGGGCCCCGACCTGTAATTTGCACCCCCCCACACACACACACACCCCGAGCCTAACTGAACGTATGTAAAAGGTGGAAGCATCCTCTCTCTCTCTCTCTCTCTCTCTCTAGCTGTCGCTGGGTACACCTGGCAAACCCAACACGGGGCCCCGTGAGATGGCGCTGGATTCGGCGTGGCATGGGATGGGCAAGCGGCAATGGACGGGCAAAGCAGCAAGCTAGAGGGCAGCAGAGGAGGATGGGACTGCCAGTGGATGCCGTGGAGCAGAGACCTGAGGTGGTGGCATTACGGGGGCAGCAAGGCCCTGGGAGTGGTGCACCTGCTCAGTGGCCGAGATTCCCTTCTCCAGGAAGCCCCCCCCTCCCAGATGATGATCCGTCCGGCCCCCCACCCCCGCTCCCCGCCCACTGACCTGCTTGTGCATGGTGCGCTGCTTCATCTCGGGACTGTCACCCTTGGAGGAGGAGGACTGCTGCCGCAGCCGGGCCCCGCCCCCTCCGCCGGCGAGAGGCCAATCGGGCGAGGAGGAGGAAAGCACGCCCCCGCTGGAGGGGCGCGGGTACTGCATGGTGCTCAGCAGCGAGGGAGGGGTCCTGCCCCGTGAGATGGGAGGCGGCGGGGGCGGCGGGGGAGGCTGGTCTATCCGCCGCTGGGGCCCGCCGCTGTTCTGCCGCGGCATGGTGGGCTGGCCGGCCTTGTCCATGGTCAGCGAGAGCTGCCGGCGGGCCAGCTCCCCTGCGCGCCGGTTGAAGTCCTCTGTGGCAGTGGCGGCAGCGTTTCCGAAGCCATGCTTCGCGGCGGAGGCTGCCAAGTCCTCGCTGTTGCTGTGGGAGCTGAGGGAGCTGTGGCACTCGGAGCCCGAGTCGGCCAGGCCCCGGGGGGAAAGAGGCAGGCCGGCCGCCATCTGGTAGACCGGGTTCTGGAAGGAGAGCGGGGCCAGCAGCTGGGGCCGGCCGGGGCGCTCTCGCCGCAGGGCGTGGTGGGGGTCTGCCCCGCCCGGCGCACGGTGGCCATGGCGGGCAGGCCGCTGCCGGTCTGCGCCTGCGTGCACCACAGGCCCACCGGGATGGGCTGGCTCTCGAGGAGCGCCTCGGCCAGGCCGGGCCCCGGCCCCAGTGTCCAAAATGCGATTGTCCTGCAAGTCCACCATGGAAAGGCTCTTGCCGCCGTTGGCCATCGGGGCTTCGGGCTCATTGGCCTCCGAATAGCTGGAGCTCCGGGCCGGGGAGGGCTGGGGGCCCGCCGCAGACCTTGTGACAAAAAACAAGTCCTTGTTTTCAGGGGTTGGAGACGGTAACCGGGTGAAATCAATCAGACTGTGGGGGAAACAAAAAGGCATAAGGAGAAGAGGAAGAAGAAAGAAAAAAGAGGAAGGGGAAAGGAGGGAAGGATGCAAAGGGCGCAGAGAGAGAGAGAGAGAGAGAGAGAGCGAGAGAGAGAGCACACGCTGCAAACGCCACGCGCAGGGGGGAGAGCAAGCAAGGCAAGCGAGCCAAAGAAAAAGTGGTGCTCAGGCGCGGGCATGTGCCAGGTCTAGCAATGCGCGGCCGGTGGGGGTGACAGGAGCGCCCTAAAATGGAAGGAGCAGGAAGCTGCGCTTTCTCTTTGCAGAGTCTCAAAGCAGCAAACCACAATAAAATATAGTACGAACGTATTATTATTATTATTATTAATCATAATAAATAAACTCCGACCCGGGCTGGCTATTATTGTGCATTAAATTTAATGCACAAATAATAATTATTATTATTGTGCATTAAATTTAATGCACCTGGCTATCAGTTTGCGGCGCCACAATTATTATTATTATTATTACTATTATTATTATTGTGGCACAGCTAGCTGAGCTGCATTAAATCACTACGGACCGAGAGGTCACGAGTTCAAAGCCAGCCCGGGTCCGTCTATTTATTATAAATAATAATAATAATAATACCTTTGTACTATACATTTTGTGATTTGCTGCTTTGAGACTCTGCTAAGAGAAAACGCAGCACAATAATTATTATTGTGCATTAAATTTAATGCAGCTGGCTATCAGTTAGCGGCGCCACAATTATTATTATTATTATTATTATTATTATTATTATTGTGGCACAGCTAGCTGAGCTGCATTAAATCACTACGGACCGAGAGGTCACGAGTTCAAAGCCAGCCCGGGTCAGTCTATTTATTATTATTATTATTATTATTAATTTCAACTTAATAACCCGCCCTCCCCGAGGCTCAGGGCGGTTCATACTATATAGCCTTCATACTATACATTTTATTGTCATGAGTTCGAAGTGAGCTGCCGACCATTAATAATCTAGCTTGCTGCTGACCTATGCAGCCCGACAGACAGTTGCACCTGTCAAGTCGGAAATGTAGGTACCGCTTTACGCGGGGAGGCTAATTTAACTAATTTACGATGCCATAAAACCTTCCAGCGGCGTGCAAAAGAATGAGGAAGTGCTCCATCAAAGGATTCGGTGAAGCGGGAGCTCCCCCTGTGGCCGGAATCGAGCATACCCATAGCCGGAAAAAAAGCTGGAATGTGAAATTGCGTCTGTGTGTGTCTATACGTGTTGCATGTCTAATTGGCGCCTGCAGGGTGAGAAGGGTGGAATATAAATACTGTAAATAAATACATACATTTTGGACTTCAACTCCCAGAATTCCTAGCAGCCTCAGGCCCTTTCCTTTTGCCCCTCAGCCGCTTAAGCGGCTGAGGGGCAAAAGGAAAGGGCCTGAGGCTGCTAGGAATTCTGGGAGTTGAAGTCCAAAACACCTGGAGAGAGGGCCCAAGTTGATGTTTTCGTTGTGCTTCCCAAAGCCTCAACCCCCACGAGGTGGTCTCCCTCCGAGCCCCCCATTCGCTCGCTCTTACCCAGACAAGTCGTTGTCGATCACCATCTTCTGCAGCCCTGCCGAGATGCCGCCGCCCCCGCCGGGAGCGCCGGGCGTGGAGGCGCCGTGGTCGGCGGCGGGGATCGAAACTTGCAGGCAGGAGGCCGGGTTGCTCAGGGCGGCGCTGACGTCCCTCAGGATGCGCGGCAAGGGCCCCAGCTTGGTGGCGGTGCTCTGCGGGGGGGAAACCTTCGCGTCACGGGCCCCTCCAAACGCCAGCCTTCCCCGGACCCCCAATTTCTCGCATTGCAAGGATCCCAAGCTTTGGGCATTTGAAAATACTGCGAGATCCAGGGAAGTCATGCTCCCCATGCTCTATTTCGCCTGGAATATTGCGTCCAATTCTGGGCACCACAACTGAAGAGAGATATTGACAAGCTGGAATGTGTTCAGAGAAAGAGGGCCACTGAAATGATCAAGGGTCTGGAGAACAAGCCCAATGAGGAGCGGCTTAAAGAACTGCTGGGCATGTTTAGCCTGCAGAAGCGAAGGCGCAGAGGAGACATGATAGCCATGTATAAATACGTGAGGGTAAGCCATAGGGAGGAGGGAGCAGGCTTGTTTTCTGCTGCCCTGGAGACTAGGATGCAATGGAGCCATGTTCCAGAAGCATGCTCTCCTGACGTTTCGCCCACATTTCTGGCAAGCATCCTCAGAGGTTGTGGGGTGAGGAAAATGGGGTTTATACACACTTCAACCACGAATCAAGGAACATGGAAGGTGCTGCAGACTAACTTAGACAAAACCATCAGGCCCAGCTAACACCTCCCAACAAAGGATTCCCCCAGGGAGTAAGAAGCCAGGCCTTGAAACTGCTAGGCCATCAAATGCTAATCAAGGTGCCCAATTGCTACATTCACACTTGCCTCCCACAGACCATTCTTTCTCCCATCCTGGACATCACTCCACAAGTATATCAACCCCACTGGCCTAGTTTCCAAAAGACCTCACAACCTCTGATGTGGGCAAAATCTCAGGAGAGAATGCTGCCGGAAGAAGGCAGACAGATCAGAACACTCCCAGCAACCCAGGCCATGAAAGCCTTCGACAAGATACGTTGAAAGTATATTTCCCATGGCAGGTTTCACTGCTGGGCCAGATCTCGGAGAGACCAGGGTTCGAACGCATGCTCGGCCCAGGGCTTTGGGCAAACCTTGCTCTCTCCATAAGCGAGGAACACACCTCACAAGGCAGATCGGCCTGCCAGGACTTCAAGGCCACACCAGGTTCCTCTCTGGAATGGCCCTGTCTGCATTGTGGCCCCTCCCCTCAACCTGCGGCCTTCCAGGGGTTTAGGCCTCCAACTCGCAGCTTGTTCAGTTACCGGGAGTTCTGGGATCTAAAGTCCCAAACACTTGGGGGGACGGGGACAGGTTGAAGCGGCCTGCACTAGGCAGACTTTCAGGCCTTCCCCGCTGTCACCTCTCCAGCATTCACCTTGACTCTCTGACCATGTTACCGTGTTTCCCCGAAAGTAAGACAGCGTCTTCCCCTCCCTTCCTTGGACGAAAGAAGGGAGGGGGAAAGGAGCCAGGGGCGTGGCGAAGCGGCGGCGCGTCACTCTGACGCGGCGCTGCTTCGCCATGCCTCTGGCTCTCTTCCCCCTCCCTTCCGTGGAGGCCTGGCGGAAAGGTGTGCCGCGGAGGTGTGTCGGTTGCGGCGGCGCGGTGACGCGACGGGGTACGGCTTACTGGGGGTACGGCTTATATTAGGGGACCCCTGACACCCCCTATACGTCTTACAATCGGGGGTGTCTTACTTTCGGGGAAACACGGTATAAACCAGGGCTGTCCAACAGGCGACCCGGGGGCCGTACACGGCCCCCAAGCCCCTTCCCTGCGGCCCCCTAACTTTTTAAAATAAAATACAAATAAAAAAAAAATACCTACTTACGGGTTTAGGCAAGCATCACGAGACTACGCCAGCCACAGATGGGATTTCGACTGAGGTCGAAATCCCTTCTGTGGCTGTGTAGTCTCGCGATAGCTGCCAAAATCTCGGGTCCCGCGGGATTTGCGGCCGGCCTGGGCACGCGCCTCCTCCTCCCTCGCGGCTGCTTCCAGGCCAGCCCCCATTCCCTCAGAGAGAGGGAGGAGGGGAGTGAGGCAGGGAAAGCCCCTCCTGGCTCCCTCCTCTTCCTATGGATGGGAGAGCCGCCACACCCAGCCTGAGCTTGGCCTCGGCTCCAGCGGGGCCCTTCGGGGACGGCGGCGTTGGCGCTTCGGCCCTGTGGCGGGGCTCCCGCAGTATGGGTAAGGGCCTGGCTCGAGTGAAAGCGGGACGGTGGGTGAGTGGGGGGGGAGGGGTCCCTCAGCGGCGGTTTCCTTGGCGACGCTTCCTTCCCCTCCTCCACGCCCCCTCCCCCTTGTTGTGCTGCCTTCCCCCGCGTGCAGGGCGCAACGTGGCTTCCTTTGCGCCTGCCCCCGCGGCTTGTTTTCCCTTCAGGGAGGGAGGGAGCTCTTTGGGCCTCCTCCACCCGCCTCTGGGAAAGGAGGCCCCATCAAGCCCTGCGACGGCATTGAGGTGTTTGGTTTTTTTGGTGTGTCCCAATTTGAGTGTGGACTCAAATAACTCAAAGGTATTAGGAAACATTCCCCCAAATCCACCAGTGTTCCCATTTGGGTATATTGAGTATTCATGCCAAGTTTGGTCCAGATCCATCATTATTTGAGTCCACAGTGCTCTCTGGATGGAGGTGAACTACAACTCCAAAACTCAAGGTCAATTGTAAGTAAATTGGAGTGGGGTGGAGCGGGGAGGGGAGGGCCAGGGGCGGAGAGCGGGGAGGGGGGAGCTGAGCCAGGGGGGGCGGAGCCAGGGGCAGAGGCCGACCCTTTGGCCCCCAGGTGACCGGTGACCGGAATTCCGGCCCTTGGGCCCGAGGAAGTTGGACAGCACTGTTATATACAGAGAAGCGTTTGATCGTGCCAGGGCGCTGTGAGGAAGCATATCCCAGAAATAGAGAAATGGAGAATGCCTTCCCTCCCTCCCTCCCTCCCTCCTTCCCCGGGGCAAGGCCGACCTGGTCCAGCTGCGCCACGATGTCCCAGAGCAGGGAGTGCAAGGTGGAGAGCTCCCGGCCCAAGTCGATGTAGCCTTCGAAGCCGGCCGTGTTGGACAGCGTCTCCGGGTTGGAGATCTCCAGGAGGAAGCGCTGCATGTTGGTCCACTCGTGCTCCAGGAACTGGTTCATGAAGGACATGTACTCTTCCTTGCTCCCAAACCTGTAGCACAAGGGAAGGAGGGAGGGAGGAGAGCCTTGGGTCCAGGGCCAACCCTTGGGCGCACGGCTGGGCCCTCCAAAAGGGAAGCTCAGTGCTCCCCACAACGAGCGCTTGAGGGATCCTCTCACCCTGAGTTTTTAACACTATATGTGTGCCTGCGGCCTGCCCTGTCTTTGTGATTTTAGATATCTAGTTGCATATTGTTTTTTTTATTTATATGTATGTATTTTTGGCGATGCTCTCTCGGAGCCCTTTCTCATAACTAATGGAGTGAAACAAGGTTGTGTTCTTGCACCAACCCTATTTACAATCTTCTTCAGCATGATGCTCCAAAGGGCTACGGCAGACCTCAAAGAAGAAGATGGCATATATATATGGCATCGTACTGATGGCAGCTTATTCAACTTAAGGCGCCTGAGGGGTTGCACTAAGGCTGTAAACTATCTAGTCCGTGAGCTGCTTTTTGCTGACGATGCTGCCCTTGTCGCCCATTCAGAAGCAGCCCTGCAGCGCCTGACATCCTGCTTTGCAACAGCTGCAGAGCTGTTTGGGCTGGAAGTCAGCCTGAAGAAAACAGAAGTCCTCTACCAGCCTGCACCACAGGAAAAACATCACCATCCCCACGTCAGCATAGGCACATCTGTGCTTAAGTCCGTTCAGCAGAACACCTCCCTGGGAAGCATCATCTCTTCAGACGCCAAGATTGACAAAGAGATAGATCACAGATTAGGAAAGGCATAGAGTGCATTCGGAAGGCTTCACAAAAGAGTCTGGAGCAACAAGCACCTGAGGCAAAGCACCAAAATCAGTGTGTACAGAGCTATCGTACTGTCTATTCTCCTCTATGGGTCTGAAACATGGGTCACCTATCGCCAACACCTACGACTCCTCGAACGTTTTCATCAGCGCTGTCTTCACACAATCCTAAATGTACACTGGACTATGTGTCTAATGTTGCTGTCCTTGAGCAAGCAGGGATCACCAGCATTGAGGCCACGCTATTGAGAACACAGCTGCGCTGGGCAGGCCACATCTCTAGGATGGAGGACCACTGCCTCCCAAAGATACTACTCTACGGTGAATTCGCCACGGGTCAGTGAAAGAGAGGCGACCCCAAAAAGAGATACAAGGACTCCCTGAAACAACATCTCAGGCTCGGCCAGATTGATCACCAACAATGGTCCACCCTGGCCTCACATCAGGAGGCGTGGAGACGCACTATCCACAATGCTGCAGCCTCTTTCGAGAAACGACAACGCAGAAAGAACTGCAACTTGGAAACAACATCACCCAAGGAGACTTTCCGCTGTGCTTTCTGCAACTGAACTTGCCTATCTCAGATTGGCCTTTTTAGTCATCAACGCGCTTGTAAAAAGCGTGGGATGAGTCCTTCCTAAGAATCTTTGTTCGCGAAGTAATGCCGAGAGAGAGATGATGATGATTATTATTATTATGGCACAGAATCCACCCTCCTGTGGGAGGTGAGGCTCAGGATCTGGGGCTGGGGCTGGTCCTTCGGCTCCAGCTCCTTCCCCGTCCCACTGCCGCCAGGAGGCTTTGCCAGGCTCGTCCCGCCCTGGACCCATCAACACCCCGATCCCAACAGCAGCGCCAGCCACCCTCTTGCGCTCTCCTCCGGCCCAAGGAGAGACCAAGGTCGCTGCTGCTGCCGCAAGCCCTCCTGAGCCAAAGGTGTGCTGCCAAAGGTAACAAAGCGCTTTGTGAGCACCACGTCTTGAGACCGGCCCGGGATTTGCGAGAGGGAGGGAGGGAGGGCGCACCCTGTCGCCTCGCAAGACATGGCTGTCCGTCTCCCCTCGCTCAAGCGGACCGGGCTTAAGACGATTTGCTTGCAAACTGTCTGCCCGCATTTCGCAGATCACACGCCGGCTGTCGCTGCTGCTGCGGCGGCATCTATTTTTTATCATCCCCCCCAGGATAAGCGGCTCAGGCTTCTTGAGCAAAGCCAAGGGAGAGATTTCTCTGGATCTTTCCTCCCTCCCTCTCCCTTTGTTCCCACCAAACCTCTGGGCTTACTTTAGAAAACTGACAGCGCGGCTGCTGTTTTTCCCTGAGCGGGGGCTTTAAAGGCCTCCCGGCTGGGAGGGGCACATGTCAGGAGACGCAAAGGCTTTTCTCTCCCGCCGGCAGCAAGGGCGGACTCCCCTCTTTTGCCACACTCCAACCAGGCCATCCTTCCTTTCGTTTGCCCTTCCACAACCCACGGCCAGCCCCACAGAACCCCCCGCCAGGTACGGATCCACATTGAAGGTTGGCAGTTTGATGGGGGCGAGCTCCCGCTGTTAGCCCCAGCTTCTGCCTACCCTAGCAGTTCGTAAACATGCAAGTGTGAGTAGATCAATAGGTATCGCTTCTGCGGGGAGGTAACAGCACTCCATGCAGTCATGCCTGTGGCCGCATGACCTGGGAGGCGTCTACGGACAACGCTGGCTCCTCGGCTTGGAAATTGAGATGAGCGCGGCCCCCCAGCGCCGGAGGTGAAAGGAGAAGCCTTTGCCTCTGTATTTGTGTCTCATCGGGTGTTTCAAGGCATTGACGGTCAGCCTGTGTCTCTCTTCCAACTCTATTATTCTAATTATTATTCTAATTATTCTAATTATTATTATTATTCTATTTATTATTATTATTCTAATTATTATTATTATTCTAATTATTCTAATTATTATTATTCTAATTATTCTAATTCTTATTATTATTATTCTAATTATTCTAATTATTATTATTATTAATTATTATTATTATTCTATTTATTATTATTATTATTCTATTTATTATTATTATTCTATTATTATTCTATTAATTATTATTCTAATTATTATTAATTATTATTCTAATTATTCTAATTATTCTAATTATTATTAAGCAGAGGCTGGATGGCCATCTGTCTGGGCTGCTTTAATGGTGCTTTTCCTGCATGGCAGAAAGATGGCCCATGCGGTCTCTTCCAAGTCTATGACTCTGTGATTCTATGCCAGTGTTGGAGCATGCACCCCCCTTCTGCAAGTGGCACATGCCAGGCTGTGGCGCAGCTAGTTAGTAGCCAGTTGCATTAAATCACTACTGACCAAGAGGTCGTGAGTTCGAAGCCAGCCTGGGTCGGAGTGAGCTCCTGCATTAATAGTCCAGCTTGCTGTTGACCTATGCACCTGTTAAAATAGGAAATTTAGGCCGCGCTGCACCCCAACCCCAAAGAGGGAGAGCAGGGGAAGGCTTACTTGGCGAAGTTGGCCAGGTTCTGGGTGACCTTGGCGATGAGGGTGAGGGTGCGGGCGGTGCGGTCGTCGGGATACTCCTGGAGCAGGTGGAAGAGCGAAGGGGACATGATGGCCGGGCAGAGGAAGCGCAGGAAGAGGGAGGCGCTGATGAGGCGCTCGCTGATGTCCGGCCGGCCCCGGCTGCTGCACTCCTGGCGCCACGAGGCAAAGACCTCCTTCAGCTCCCGGGGAAAGACGCTGCGGCAGAGAGAGGGAACCAAACGCAAACTCTGGATTGACCGGATATTCATATTCATATAGTCAATACAAGCAGAAAGTAGTTGCAAAAAATACTTTTAGGCTGAGTAGATAAACAGGCATGGGCCAACTTCGTCCTTGCCTCCAGGTGTTTTGGACTTCAACTCCCACCATTCTCAACAGCCGGTAGGTGTGGAATGGTGGGAGTTGAAGTCCAAAACACCTGGAGGGAAGGACGGAGATGGCCCATGCCTGGTAAAAAGTGTGTATGAACCATAATGTCATGTCTTGACTTGGGTCACATCTCCAGCCCATTCCCTGCTTGGGTAACAGCTCAGCAATCAAGAGTCCAAAAGTGGCAGGCGAAAACCCAGAAGACTTGGTGACTTGGAAGGCGCTGAACAGGCTGTGCTCAGGTACCTCGAGATGCAGAGCCAACCTTAAGAAACGGGGCCATAAAGTGTGTGGACATGCGAGTGTGGAGAAGAGCAAACCACAGACCATCTATGACGGGGCTGCCCAGGAAGTCGATCGCGATCGACCAGTCGATCCCGGGACCAAAGGAGGTCGATCCCAGCCGGATGGGGCACTTCTCAGAGGGGGCGGAGCCTGGCCGCACCAAGCCCCACCCCCTCCCCGGCTTTGGCACTCCCAGCTTCTCCAGGCTTGAGGATGGCAATGCCAAGCCAGTGGTGGCATAGCTAGCACAAGGCTGGCTTGGCACTGCCATCCTCACGCCGGGAGACGCTGCTGGGCGCTCCAACCCCTGTGGGGTGGGGGGGGGGCTGGGCGCGGCCTGGCTCCGCTTCCCTCTGGCTTCCACTCTACCAGCAGCTTCTCCAGGCTTGAGGATGCCAATGCTAAGCCAGTGTTGGCATAGCTAGCACAAGGCTGGCTTGGCACTGCCATACTCAAGCCTGGAGAAGCTGCTGGGAGCTCCAAAGCCAGAGGGGAGGGGGCGGGGCTTGGCGCGGCCTGGCTCCGCCCCCCTCTGGCTTCCACTCTACCAGCAGCTTCTCCAGGCTTGAGGATGGCAATGCCAAGCCAGTGGTGGCATAGCTAGCACAAGGCTGGCTTGGCACTGCCATACTCAAGCCTGGAGAAGCTGCTGGGAGCTCCCAAGCCAGAGGGGGGGAGGGGGCGGGGCTTGGCGCAGCCTGGCTCCGCCCCCCTCTGGCTTCCACTCTACCAGCAGCTTCTCCAGGCGTGAGGATGGCAATGCCAAACCAGTGGTGGCATAGCTAGCACAAGGCTGGCTTGGCACTGCCATCCTCAAGCCTGGAGAAGCTGCTGGTAGAGTGGAAGCCAGAGGGGGGCAGAGCCAGGCCGCGCCAAGCCCCTCCCCCTCCCCTCTCCAGCCTTGAGGAGGTAGGTAGATCTTTCTGACTTGGTTTTATTATAAGGAGCTCGCGTGCTGAAAAAGTGTGGGCACCCCTGCTCTACGACAATGTGGCCTGGCCCTTCCACATGCACAACGGAGGATCTTCTCACAGTGACATTCCAAGTGTCCAGCTTCTGGTCCAAGGACATTTAATAGAATGCCAAGGTTGCCAACTTGGTGTTTTGTTTGTTTGTTTGTTCTAACGCAATACAACTGCCTGGTTCGCGCCTGACATAATAAATAACTCTCCAAAGTATCTCACTATGGACACGGATGTGCATACAAGCATTCCAAAAACCCCAAATGTTGCGGGTCCCAAGCCTTTTGGGTAATTGGACACTCCACCTGTGCTCCTGTTAATTAATTAATTAATTAATTAAAAACTTTTGTACCTCGACCTTCTCACCTCTATCGAGGGACTCAGACCAACATAACAGCAAAATTTAATGCTATACAATTTAAAAACAACTAGAAAAACATTAAAATACATTAAAATTCCAGCACTAAAACAATTCCACTCGATGTGTAAACGTGGTCATTCATTCAGACAATAGCCAATCTCAGCCTGTTCTGGGAAGGCCTGGTTCCACATCCAAGTTTTCACCAGCCTCCTAAAGGACCACAGAGAGGGGGCAGATCTAGCATCACTTGGGAGAGTTCCACAGCCGAGGGGCAACGACAGAGAAGGCCCTGTCTCTCGTCCCCACCAGCTGCGCTTGCGAAGCCAGCGGGACCGAGAGCAGGGCCTCTCCGGAGGATCTTAATGTTCTTGATGGTTCGTAGGGGAGAATCCGTTTGGACAGGTAAACTGGGCCAGAACCGTATAGGGTTTTGTAGGTTAAAACCAGCACTTTGAATTGTGCCCGGAAGCTAATTGGCAGCCAATGGAGCTGGCGCAACAAGGGAGTTGTATGCTCCTGTACCCCGCTCCTGTTAGTAACCTGGCTGCGAACGTTGGACTAATTGCAGCTTCCGAGCAGTCTTCAGAGGCAGCCCCACGTAGAGAGCGTTGCAGTAGTCCAGGGCTGTCCAACTGGCGGCCCCGGGGCCGGATCCGGCCCCGTAGCCTGTTGGACACGGCCCCACCTATGCCCTCAGCCGCCATTTTTAAATTTGAAAAAAAAAAAACCAATTTTTTTTTAAAAGGCGGCCGGGGCTGGGGGAGGGGGAGGCGGGGCAGGGAGGAGGAAGAGAGCTAGCTCCTCCTCCCTTTTCGGCGCCCTCCCTACCTAGGGCGGGGAGCTGCCGAAAAAGGGCAGAAGGCGGCGCCAACAGCAGCGCGCGTCACAGGCCTGGCGTGACGCGCTGCTCCTGGCACCGCCTACTCCTCCTTTCAGGCGCCCCTCCCTTCCTAGGGCGGAGGGGCGCGAAAGGGGAGGAGTAGGCGGTGCCACGGGGCAGCGCGTCACACCAGGCCTGTGTCGCGCTGCTCTTGGCGCCGCCTTCTGCCCTGCCGTTTTAGGGAGGCGGGGCCTGGGGCGGGGCCTGGGCGGGGCCGAGCGGCCCCCTAGGTCATCAGTGACCTTTTATCCGGCCCTGGACCCCGTAGAAGTTGGACAGCACTGCAGTAGTCTATTCGGGATGTAACCAGAGCGTGGACTACCGTGGCCAAGTCAGACTTCCCAAGGTACGGGCACAGCTGGCGCACAAGCCTTAACTGTGCAAAAGCTCTCCCGGCCACCGCCGAGACCTGGGGTTCCAGGCTCAGCGATGAGTCCAGGATCACTGCCAGACTGCGAACCTGCGTCTTCAGGGGGAGTGTAACCCCATCAAGCACAGGCTGTAACCCGATGCCCTGTTTGGCCTTACGACTGACCAGGAGTACCTCTGTCTTGTCTGGATTGAGTTTCAATTTGTTCGCCCTCATCCAGTCCGTTACAGCGGCCAAGCACCAGTTCAGGACTTGAACAGCCTCCTTAGTAGCAGGTAAGGAGTGACAGAGTTGGACGTCATCTGCGTACAGATAACACCGCACCCCAAAACTCCGGATGACCTCCCCCAACGGCTTCGTGTATACGTTAAATAACATAGGAGACTCCTGCGGGACCCCACAGTACATGGCCATGCGGCTGAGCAGGAGTCCCCTAGGAGCGACCCTCGAGGAAGGACTGGAACCACTGCAATGCAGTACCTCCGAGGCCCATTCCAGTGAGGCGACCCAGAAAGATACTGTGGTCAACGGTATCGAAGGCCGCTGAGAGGTCCAGCAGAACCAACAGGGACACACTCCCCCTGTCGAGCTCCCAACGTAGATCATCCACTAAGGGTGACCAAGGCTGTCTCGGTACCATGTCCCGGCCTAAAGCCAGACTGCGTCGGATCCAGATAATCAGTGTCTACCAAGAATTCCTGGAGTTGCGAGGCCACCACACGTTCCAGGACTTTGCTCAAATAGGGGAGATTGGAAACTGGCCGATAGTTGACGAATTGAGTGGGGTCCAGGGATGGTTTCTTCAACAGCGGTTTTATAACAGCTTGTTTTAAGCTGGCTGGAATTTTGCCTTCCCGAAGGGAGGCAGTGACCACCACCTTCACCCACTCTGCCAAACCCCCTCTGGCTTCCTTTACCAGCCAGGATGGGCAGGGGTCTAGGATGCATGTGGTCGCTCTCGCCTCTCCAAGAATCTTGTCCACATCCTCGAGCTGAACAGATTGAAACGAATCCATCAAAACCGGACAAGCAGATGCTCGTGTTACATCCTCAGAGACTGCCGTTAATGAAAGTCTCCTTCACTCAAGGCTCTCCAGAGGTGTCGGGCAACATCTCCCATTCTCCTTCGCCTCCAGCGGGCAGGGATGGTGGGGACGGGAGTCCAAGGCACCTGGAGGGCACCAAGGCAGGGGAGTGATGGCATGCCCGGATTACCCATAAGGCCAACGAGGCCATGGCCTAGGGGCGCAAGCCGGGGGGCGCAGATCATGGACCAAAAAAACCAACACTGGTCTGCACCCCTCTTTCACCCTTTCTCATGTCACTCCTCGCTCCTTCTCCCTGCAAAGTCTCTCCGCCCCCTCCGTCTCTCGCTCTCTCTCTCTCTCTCTCGCGCTCTCTCACACGCTCTCTCTCTTCTGTGCGCCTTCTCTGCGAGTTTGCACCTATCTCTCGCTCTCCCCAAGCCTCCCCGAGGAGAGTTTTCATTGCACAGCGGACTTTCCAGCCGGTGGGAATGCATGGGGACCAGCCAGTGGGAATGACGTTGGCTTAAAGGGGGCATAATTCCAAACTGTGGCCTAGGGCGCAAAAAAGTGTTAATCCGGGCCTGAGTGATGGGAGGGAAGCCCCAAAGCGCCAGCCGCTCACCAGTAGGAGTTGATGATCTTGCAGAAGGCCAGTTCGCAGCACATCTTCAGGTTGCTCTGGTGCTCCGGGAGGTCCGAGGAGGAGCACTTGCCCGGGTCCACCTCGCAGTTTTCGTCTGACTCGTACAGTGCCTTGATGAACTCCCCTGAGGACAGGAGCAAGACCGGGTTAGCGGCTGGGTCCACAATACGATATACAGTACACAGGTATTATCTATCTATCTATCTATCTATCTGTCTGTCTGTCTATCTGTCTGTCTGTCTATCGGTCTATCTGTCTATCTATCTATCTATCTATCTATCATATATCTATCTATCTGCTGTATTTCTATTCCGCCCTTCTCACCCTGCAGGGGACGCAGGGCAGATCACAATGCACACATATACATGGCAAACATTCGATGCCAATTAAACATACAACATATATAGATAGACATGGAGGCAATTTAACATTCCAGCTTTTCCGGCTTCATGAGGGTATGCTCAGTTCCGGCCACAGGGGGAGCTGCCACATCACCAACCATTTGTGACACCGGGTCCTTTGATGGAGCACTTTCTCATTCTTTTGCATGCTGCTGGAAGGTTTTATGGTGTTGTAAATTAATTAAATTAGCCTCCCTGCATAAAGCAGTACCTACATTTCCTACTTGACAGATGCAACTGTCTGTCAGGCTGCAAAGGTCAACAGCAAGCTAGACTAATAGTCGGAAGCTCACTCTGACCCGGGCTGGCTTTGAACTCATCACCTCTTAGTCAGTAGTAATTTAATGCAGCTCAGCTAGCTGCACAATAATAATAATAATAATAGTGGCACAGCTAGCTGATAGCCAACTGCATTGAATTCCTACTGAAATATATACACATATACAGTAATAATAATAATTTTATTATTAATAAAGAAAACCTGTTCCGACTTTGAAAGTGTTATTTCCTGTTTAGTTGTGTGGTCTTCACTTTGGTGCTTTCTGGTGCTGAGCATTCTGGGAAATGTAGTTGAGGGCAGGGCCTTTTGAATTCCCTGGCATAGGGCGCCTCCCTTCCCAAACTACATTTCCCAGAGTTCCGTGCTGTTCCCAAAACGCACTGCTCCCTCTTTTGCCCGCTGCTAATGCCGAGGCGGCATGAATTTCGCAGAGGATGCCTTCCCGGTTACAAAACCTCCGATTTTCGTACGATTTCCGAAACTTCCGATTCCTTTGCACATGCCGAACACGCGGCACCTACCTAAGGCATCTTGCAAGTACTTCTGCCCCACCAGCTTCAGGTATTCCTCGATGGCCTTGGTGGCGAGCGTGTTCTCCCGGAAAATAAGGTGCTCGTTGTCGCCGCAGCGGTCAACCTCTGACATCATGAGGTCGGTCAGGAAATCCTGGAAGGAAGGAAGGCGAGCAAGCCATGAACGGTGCCTCCAAACCAAGGAAAGAAGTCTCAGAGGAGGCCACTTCACCTAGCAACAGCCATTCTGACCCCTGGACACAGACACTCGGCTTTGTCCCTTTTCTCTCCTGCTTCTCTGGGCCCAAAGGGGGTGGGGGGTTCCACAGAGACCTATACACCCCCTACACTTGCCCCACTAGCAACAGAAAGTTGGAAGATGCCATTAGCCACAGCTGCAGGCGAAACATCAGGAGAGAATGCTACTGGAACACAACCTTAGGTAAATACGGTCAAGGTCTAATTGTGTCTGACTCTGGGACTTTGGTGCTCATCTCCATTTCTAGGCCGAAGAGCCGGCATTGCCCGTAGACGCCTCCAAGGTCATATGGCCAGCATGACTGCATGGAACGCCGTTACCTTCCCGCCGGAGCGGTACCTATTGATCTACTCACACTGCCATGTTTTCGAACTGCTAGATTGGCAGAAGCTGGGGCTGACAGCGGAAGCTCACTCCGCTCCCCGCATTCGAACCTGCGACCTTTCAGTGACACGACTGTACAGCCCCCAAAAGCTCACAGCAACCCGTCCCACTTTTCTTTTCCATTGACGCTATAGAGGGCCACTTCACCCAGCAACAGCCTTGGTGACACAAAAAGACAAACAAGGAAGCAAAGACAAACATAACCGCAACTGTAATCTGGGGAATGATTAGTGTCCTATGGATGGCAGCTCTCTCTGTCCATCATGCCAACTTCCTCTCTGCTAATGAGCCGGCTGAGCTCAGCGCTGATTGGTTCCTGGGCGTCCCCATCCAATGATGTCACCAATCCCCTCCCCTTCTATCAACCCTATGGAGCAACTGAGTATTTCTTCTGCTGTGGTGCCATCTCCATCCATTTGTCAATCAATCCGCCCATCAGTCAATCACACAGCAATCAACGAGCAGATAAATGCAAAAACATTATGATTTTTAAAAGCATTGCCGCTAGTTAATGATGAGTAATGTCTTAATAATTACACACGCGCGCACACCGAAAGGCGGGCAGAGCATTGAAGCAGCCTGGGAATGTTATCCACTCCGATGGATGGACTTCGACACTCTCTGCTGCCCTGGAGGGAGCTTTGAAACAGAGGCTGGATGGCCATCTGTCGGGGGTGCTTTGAATGCAATTTTCCTGCTTCTTGGCCAAATGGGGTTGGACTGGGTGATGGCCCACCAGGTCTCTTCCAACTCCAGGTTTGAATGCCCTTATGGTATCTTTCCAAGCCGTGCCCTTGGGGCCTTCAAGGGACAAGCGTGCGACGTTGGCAGATTTTGTGTTAATGGCGTGCAATTCGCGCTGGGATGAGTCATTAGCTCTTGCGGCCACTGAACTGCCGGCGGGCGTTTTAGCATCCTGCCTCCAAAGAGATGTTCAAGTTCCTCAGGAAAGGGAGAGGCAAAAGGAAAGGCCTCCAAAGGACCGGGTCCAACCTGATCTTGGAAGCTAAGCTGGGCCAGCCCCGGTGAGGACT
Source organism: Anolis apletophallus (assembly GCA_030556195.1). Classification (NCBI taxonomy): domain Eukaryota; kingdom Metazoa; phylum Chordata; class Lepidosauria; order Squamata; family Anolidae; genus Anolis; species Anolis apletophallus. The sequence goes on from JARBWK010000018.1 coordinate 13,743,032, forward strand.
TGGATGGGAGACTGCCAATCCCGGGTGTTTCATACGAAAGGACTAGGAAAGCCACTCCGTAGCATTCCTCGCCTAAGAAAACCCTACACAATCCCAGGGATCGACCTAAGACTTATTATTTATTTATTTATTTATTTATTTATTATTTATTAACTTCGATTTAGTATACCGGTCACTCCGGAGCTCAGAGCGGTTTACAAGGAAGCATAGACACAATGAATATGATGAAACAAGTTAGGCAGTTAAAACACATTAAACATTAAAACATTAAAACAGTTAAAACATGATGAGGCAATGGCCTTCAACGAAGGCTAGAGGGGCATGATGAACATCTGGGAACCATAGGCGATCTGGCGCACAATGGGATTGAGCTAAGGGCCGAACGCCTTCCTGAAGAGCCAGGTCTTCACCGCCTTACGGAAGGGCAAAAGAACACGGATGGCCCGGATCTCCTCCGGGAGGCCGTTCAAAGACTTGAGCAGCTACAGAGAATGCCCTCCGCCGTGTGGAGGCCAATCTGCAGGTTCCGAGGGACGGCACCTCTAAGAGGTTGAGCTCCTCAGAGCGCAGTGATCTCGCAGGCACATAAGGGGTAAGTCGCTCCCTCAAGTACACTGGCCCCAAACCATAAATGGCCTTAAAAGTTAGAACTAACACCTTGAAGAGGACCCGGAATTCAATCGGGAGCCAGTGCAGCTGGGCGCAAGAGTGGAGTCGCGCGGTTGGATCTTGAAGCTCCCATAAGGAGACGCGCTGCGGCATGCTGCACTAGCTTAAGCTTCCGGATCATCGACAGGGGAAGGCCAATGTAAAGCGCATTACAGTAGTCGAGCCTAGAGATGACCGTGGCTTGGATCACTGTGGCTAGGTCGTGTTGGGAGAGTAGGGAGCCAAGCGCTTAGCCATCCGTAGGTGGTAAAATGCTGTCCTGCAGGGGCAGCCGCTCTGCTCCTCCCTGGACAGCTGGGCGTCCCGCCGGACCCCCCGGCTTTTCACCAATGGCTGAGGGCAGAGGGCCACACCATCGAACGTGGGCAGCGGGGTCGCTACCCCCCGGACGGCCCAGCCACAAGATCTCCGTCTTCGCCGGGTTCACCCTCAACTTACTGGCTCGCAGCCATCCAGTAACGGCTTCAAGGCAAAGATGGAAATTATCGGGTACAGAGACTGCCCGGGGTCCAACCTCAGAATGAGCTGGGTATCATCAGCGTACTGATGACACTCCAGCCCAAAACTCCGCACCAGTTGGGCGAGTGGTCGCATATAGATGTTAAATAACAGCGGGGAAAGGATGGCCCCCTGAGGGACCCCGCAACTCAGCAGGGAACCTCCGGAGACCGCCCCTCCCCACTTCACTCGCTGCTGACGGCGTTGGAGGAAGGAGGACAGCCAGTTGAGGGCTGTCCCCCTCACCCCTGCCACCGCCAGGCGGTGTATCAAAAGTTGGAAATCGACGGTATCAAACGCTGCCGTGAGGTCCAATAACACGAGCAGCGCCGATCCACCTCGATCCAAGTGGCAACGGAGTAGGTCTGTGATGGAGACCAGGACAGTCTCCGTCCCATGGCCTGAACGGAAGCCGGACTGGAAGGGGTCTAGCCAGGTTGCATCATCCAGGAACGTCTGCAGCTGGTCCATTGCTGCCCTCTCAATCACCTTGCCCAGGTACGGAAGATTCGACACTGGGCGGTAATTGGAGGGAGCCGCAGGGTCTAGCCCGGGCTTCTTCAGCAATGGACTGACCACTGCCTCTTTTAACTCCTCTGGAAACGCCCCTTGCTCAAGGGAGCAGTTGACTATCTTCAACAGAGGGCCTCGTAGCCCCTCCACACAAGCTCGAAGGCGCACGTACGCAATGTTTTGTTTGCTTCCTGATCTGTTTACTACTTTGCTTTCTCCCCCTACAAGGACAGCATCCAAAAATCAAACAGCATTCATTCTACACCAGGGCTGCCCAGGAAGTCGATCGCGATTGACCAGTCGATCCCGGAACCGAAGGAGGTCGATCCCAGCTGGATGGGGCGCTTCTCAGAGGGGGGCGGAGCCAGGCCACACCAAGCCCCGCCCCTCCCCCGGCTTCGGCATTCCCAGCAGCTTCTCCAGCCTTGAGGAGGGTAGGGCCAAGCCAGCCTTGTGTTAGCTATGCCACCACTTGCTTGACACTGCCATCCTCAAGCCTGGAGAAGCTGCTGGGAGCTCCAAAGCCAGAGGGGAGGGGGAGGAGCTTGGCGCAGCCTGGCTCTGCCCCCCTCTGACTTTTGCTTTACCAGCAGCTTCTCCAGCCTTAAGGAGGGTAGGGCCAAGCCAGCCTTGTGTTAGCTATGCCACCACTTTCTTGGCACTGCCATCCTCAAGCCTGGAGAAGCTGCTGGGAGCTCCAAAGCCAGAGGGGAGCGGGAGGAGCTTGGCGTGGCCTGGCTCCGCCCCCCTCTGACTTCCACTTTACCAGCAGCTTCTCCAGCCTTGAGGAGGGTAGGGCCAAGCCAGTCTTGTGCTAGCTATGCCACCACTTTCTTGGCACTGCCATCCTCAAGCCTGGAGAAGCTGCTGGGAGCTCCAAAGCCAGAGGGAGGGGGTGGGGCTTGGTGCAGCCTGGCTCTGCCCCCTCTGGCTTCAGCTCTAGGGGCGGAGCCAGGCCGCGCCATACCCTGCCCCTCCCCTCTCCAGCCTTGAGGAGGTAGGTAGATCTTTCTGACTTGGTTTTATTATAAGTAGCTCGCATGCTGAAAAAGTGTGGGCACCCCTGTTCTACAGCATAGATGCAGCCCGAGTTTGGGGAAAACGACGGCGCATCAACGGAGGGACAGGTGTGTATTCGGCTGGAGCGCGGATCCATTTTTTAGCCACTACCTTTGGCCAATTCAACTCCTTCGTTTGGCTTGTTTGGGTGCCCATAAGGGCAAGGGCCCAGCCGTCCCAGGTTCCCCCCTGTGGACCACGTGGCAGCCAACCTCCGTTCCTCCTCCTCCCCGATTTGCCATCACACTTTCATCTTCTTGATTTTCCTGGATTTAGTGGGACTGGCTGTGAGTTGGGGGAGTGCGAGACGGGTGGGTGGGGTGCGCGGAATGGAGAGCCCCCTTTTGGCTTCCCCTCCGCCAAATACTTCGAAACGATAATAATTATTAATTCCAGGAATCCAAAAGGAAACCCTAGTTCTCTGAAAACGACGACCACCTCGTTACCTCTCCTCTAGAGCAGTGTTTTTCAACCTTTTTTGAGCCGCGGCACATTTCTTACATTTACAAAATCCTGGGGCACACCACCAACCAAAATGACACAAAATGTCACTCTAACACAGTCATACATCTAGTTAATATGTCTTTAAATGTATTTATACACTCAGTGTGAAACCTGGGCCTGTTTCGATGAACACAACATAGAAATCCTGGCAGGAATGGCAGAAAGAAACACACAAAGGTCTTGCTCAACAGCTGTCAGTCTCTCTCTCAGTACCAACAGAAAGTAATGAAAGGGTTTGCTTGGGAATTGACCTTGAGTTTGGAAGTTGTAGTTCACCTATATCCAGAGAGCACTGTGGACTCAAACAATGTTGATCAGGACCAAACTTGGCATGAATACTCAATATGACCAAATGTGAACACAGATGGAGTTTGGGGGAAATAGACCTTGACATTTGGGAGTTACAGTTTCTGGGATTTATAGTTAACACACAATCAAAGAGCACCCTGAACTCTTGCAACAATGGAATTGAACCAAACTTGGCATATTGAACTCTCATTAGCAACAGAAAGTACTGAAAGGGTTTGCTTGGGAATTGACCTTGAGTTTGGAAGTTGTAGTTCACCTACACCCAGAGAGCACTGTGGACTCAAACAATGTTATGTTTTGTTTTTGTTTGTTTTCTATCCAGTATCACAATGTTGGAAGGAGGCTCACCACTTTAAGGTCCCTAAAACAGGCATGGGAAAACTTCGGTCCTCTGGGTGCTTTGGACTTCAACTCCCACCATTCCAAACAGCCTGAGGCCCTTTCCTGCTTAAGTGGCTGGGGGAATAGGTAAAGGGCCTGAGGCTGCTAGGAATGGTGGGAGTTGAGTCCAAAACACCTGGAAGGGCCAAGTTTGCCCATGCCAGCTTTCAGGACAGAGAACTCTTCCTCCCCTTCCCTTCGCCCCGTCTCTTCCCCCTCCTGCCGAACACTTACTTTTCTTCTACACTGCCGCTTCTGCCGCCATTTTGATCCGAGGGGGCAGCGTGAGCGTGTTCAGGAGGGGAGGGGGGAGGGAGGAAGGCGTGACCCGTGTGGGTTGTACTGCGCACTCGCCCCAGAGCAAAGCGAGGCAAAGCGAGCAGAGCGAGGCTGGGAAGAAGGGAGCTCGAGCGGAGAAGAAAAAGTGTTCGGCAGGAGGGGGAAGAAAGGGTATCGGAGGTCTCAATTTCCCACGGCACACCTGATGATCGCTCACGGCACACTGGTTGGGAAACACTGCTCTAGAGTAGAAAGTAGAAACGGCTGTAAGGAAGCATGGCACCTAAGGGAAGGAAGGAGACGGAAGCGTGCCCAATCCGGCAGTGGAGACAAAAGGAGGGGTTTTCAAAGGAAGCCCGGGAAGAATGGCTCCAGGTCGTGGCTCTTCCTTTCCCTGGCCCTCCTTAAAATGCCTTGGAAAGCTGTGCGCCTGCCTCCCCTAGAGCAGTGTTTCTCAACCAGTGTGCCGGGGCACACTAGCGTGCCGTGAGCGATCATCAGGTGTGCCGTGGGAAATTGGAAACTCCAGGAAGGGGGAGTCTAGTGTGTTGAAGTATAAAAACCCTAAGAAACCTACCTCGATAAAGGCACAAAATTACAAACACCCCCCCTCCCCACCCGTTGTCTACTTGGTCTGTCCCTCTCCATGCATTGGGAAGGCCTGCCTCCATTTCCCCAAGTAGAGACCTCCTCCTGCCTGCTGGGGGTGTGGGAAGTTTGGCCCAGTTCTAGCATTGGTGAGGTTCAGAATGCTCTTTGATTGTAGGGGAACTATAAATCCCAGCAACTACAACTCCCAAATGTCAAGGTCTATTTCCCCTGAACTCCATCTGTGTTCATATTTGGGCATATTGAGTATTCATGCCAAGTTTGGTCCTGATCCAACATTGTTTCAGTCCACAGTGCTCTCTGGATATAGGTGAACTACAACTCCAAAACCCAAGGTCAATGCCCACCAAACTCTTATAGCATTTTCTCTTGGTAATAGGAGTTCTGTGTGGGAAGTTTGTGTCTTTCTGCCATTCCTACCAGGATATCTATGTTGTGTTCATGGAAACAGGCCCAGATTTCACACTGTGTGTATAAATACATTTAAAAACATATGAACTATATCAGGGCTGTCCAACTGGCGGCCCCGGGGCCGGATCCAGCCCCGTAGCCTGTTGGACACGGCCCCACCTATGCCCTTAGCCGCCATTTTTAAATTTTAAAAAAAATCGATTTTTTTTAAATAAAAAAAATGGGGGCCGGGGGGGGAGGGGGAGGCGGGGCAGGGAGGAGGAAGAGAGCTAGCTCCTCCCGGCGCCCCCTCCCTAGGGCGGGGGAGCCGCCGAAAAAGGGCAGAAGGCGGCGCCAAGAGCAGCGCGTCACAGGCCTGGCGTGATGTGCTGCCCCTTGGCACCGCCTACTCCTCCTTTTCGGTGGCTCTCCGGCCTAGGAAGGAGGGGGGGAAAAGGAGGAGTAGGCGGTGCCAAGGGCAGCGCGTCACGCCAGGCTGTGACGCGCTGCCCCTTGGCACCGCCTACTCCTCCTTTCGGCGGCTCCCCGGCCTAGGAAGGGGGCGCCGAAAAGGAGGAGTAGGCGGTGCCAAGGGCAGCGCGTCACGCCAGGCCTGTGACGCGCTGCTCTTGGCGCCGCCTACTCCTCCTTTTCGGTGGCTTTAGGAGGGGCGGCCTGGGCTGGGGCGGGGCCTGGGCTGGGGCGGGGCCTGGGCTGGGGGCGGGGCCGAGCGGCCCCGCAGGTCATCAGTGACCTCTTATCCGGCCCTGGACCCGCCAGAAGTTGGACAGCACTGAACTATATGTATGACTGTGTTAGAGTGTCATTTTGTGTCATTTTGGTTGGTGGTGTGCCCCAGGATTTTGCAAATGTAAAAAGTGTGCCGCGGCTCAAAAAAGGTTGGGAAACACTGCTCTAGAGTAGAAACAGCTTTAACAAATCCGGTCTCCTCTACGGACAGGAGGGAAAGGATCGCAGAAAGAGTGCCATCTGAAAGATGCTTTTAATTGAGGTCTTAAGGATGTTAGGACAAACAATGCCCCCATAATGGGCCGGATAGGGTGCTTCCTTAACCCCATTGCTGACACCCAGGTTCCCACAAAGGAAAAAAGGAAAGGCTTCCAGGAACGGAACGGGGAGCCTCGTAAGTTCCCCATTGGCGCCAATGGGCCCGATCTAGCCGCATTTTTCGGCTACGGATCACAGCTACCTAGGTACAGATCACAGCTATCTGGCTACCCGGTCATTTGCGGGAGGCGTGTGAAAGTGGATACGGGGGTCTACCGGTATCTTGCCAAGAGAAATGCATCAAGGTTCAGCCGAAATGCACAAGCCGAGTGCCTACCAATGGAGAAAATAAGCTGGCCCAGAGCAAGTAACTCTTACGAATGACACTTCCCAAGAGCTTCCAGTGATGCCAGGGATGAAAGAACGGGATGTGATGGGTTGGAGGGGGGGGGGGCCTCAAAAAAAGGGGGCGTTCCCAACATTCAGCCCCTCGGGTGCTTGTTTATGCCACTTGCAGCAAAAAGAAGCGCAGAGGTGTTAGCGAAAGGAAGCGGAGAGTCCTGCTTGATTGACGGGGGAGCCGATCGACTTTGAAATATTCAGGTCCCGCCTGGTCAGCAATGGCCATTAACGGGATTGACCAGATCTTAAGGGGCTTCTCCTGATCAAACTAATTAGATTAAGGCCTCAATTGCCCTGGAGGGAAACTTCCAGCAGCAGCCGCAGCCCAAACACAGGGAGATTTGTTGTGCTGCGCAGCCAGGGCTTATGCAGGGAATATCACTACGGTCTATAGCAGGCCTGGGCCAACTTCGGCCCTCCTTCCTTCCACTGTTTTGGACTTCAACTCCCACAAATCCTAACAGGTGCTGACCGGCCACAAATGGCCAACGAGAAGCCGGGAAATGTGGGTTTGAGAGGAGACCGTCGTGGCGGAGAGGAGGGAGAGCGGGTACATTATCTCCGGAGACGCCACTTGCCGTATCGTATCGCACCCTCTTCAAACAGCGTAATTAGCGCCGCGAGGAGGGGAGCGCCTGTTTGTGTGCGCGCCGCTTGTACAATTGATTAAAGTCATAATTAGCTGGACGAACGGCTCATGTAAAAATATGATCAGATCGCTTTCTTCCTTTTCTCTCTTTGGGAGGAGGAGAGGAGGGAGAGGGAACGCAGGGGCGCACGGCTCCACAACGCACCGCACAACAGCCGCGTTCAAATCCCAAACTGGTTTTGAGTTGGCGAACTGGAGGCCAACAGCTCTGCAAAAGGCCCGCGGTGGCTACAGGGTACAGACCAAGGGGGGCATGCCCCCCAAAAGAAGAACTGTCCCCAGGGCGTTTCCCTCCGATCCTCCCTTTGCTAGCCTTGCAGGAAGCGAGACGTAGAAAGCCCTTCCCACCGAAAGCCCTTCTTCTCTTTGCTGGGGCTGCCTTGCCTTGGGACCCCTCCCTCTCCATATGGCCGGCCCGTTTGCTGGGTTTAGCTCAGGCATGTCCAAAGTCCGGCCAAAGGGCCAATTGCGGCCCTGTTCAAATAATTCCCACCGGCCCTCTCTCTTCAGGCCTTGACTTCCTCCCTCCCTCCCTTTCTTGATCACAACCAAAACCCTGGTTGTAGATCGGCCTGAGGCTTCCGTGGCTCATGGGTTCACTGATGATTTGGAGAGGATTGTGGGATTGCCTGTGGGGCACAAAGCGATGCGGATTCAAGTCAGGGGAATGAGGCTTCCCTCTGTGAGAAATCTGGCTCGGAAAGTGTAGGGCAGTGGTGCCTACACTTTTTCAGCATGTGAGCTACTTATAATAAAACCAAGTCAGAAAGATCTACCAAGAGAGAAGCAGGGCGGAGCAGGGGGAGGGGCTTGCTGCGACCTGGCTCCGCCCCCTCTGGCTTTAGCTCTACCACAGCTTCTCCAGGCTTGAGGAGGGTAGTACTAAGCCAGTGGTGGTATAGCTAGCCACTACTGGCTTGGCACTACCCTCCTCTAGCCTAGAGAAGCTGTGGTAGCGCTGAAGTCGGGGAGGGGGCGGGGCTTCATGCGGCCTGGCTCCGCCCCCTCCCCCTCTGGCTTTAGCGCTACCACAGCTTCTCCAGGCTAGAGGAGGGTAGTACCAAGCCAGTGGTGCCATAACTAGCCACTACTGGCTTGGCACTACCTCTCAAGGCTGAAGAAGCTGTGGTAGCGCTGAAGCCGGGGGAGGGGCGGGGCTTGCTGCGACCTGGCTCCGCCCCCTCTGGCTTAAGCTCTACCACAGCTTCTCCAGGCTTGAGGAGGGTAGTACTAAGCCAGTGGTGGTATAGCTAGCCACTACTGGCTTGGCACTACTACTTGGCACTAGCCTAGAGAAGCTGTGGTAGTGCTGAAGTCGAGGAGGGGGCGGGGCTTCACGCAGCCTGGCTCCGCCCCCTCCCCTTCTGGCTTTAGCGCTACCACAGCTTCTCCAGGCTAGAGGAGGGTAGTACCAAGCCAGTGGTGCCATAACTAGCCACTACTGGCTTGGCACTACCTCTCAAGGCTGAAGAAGCTGTGGTAGCGCTGAAGCCGGGGGAGGGGCGGGGCTTGCTGCGACCTGGCTCCGCCCCCCTCTGGCTTAAGCTCTACCACAGCTTCTCCAGGCTTGAGGAGGGTAGTACTAAGCCAGTGGTGGTATAGCTAGCCACTACTGGCTTGGCACTACCCTCCTCTAGCCTAGAGAAGCTGTGGTAGCTGTCAGGATTGGGAAACCTGAGCTTGGATGAAGTCCAGGTTCCCAGCCTGTCATGAGGCAGCAGCGACCTTCACTTTAGTTCTGGGGTGACCTTTGTCCCAGATTCACTGAGACTGCTGAGTCATACTGGGAGTGATGCAACTTCCAGGTGCTTGAGAGGGAAGTGAGGTAACTCCTCCAAGCCAGGACATTGGACATTTGGACTGGTGACACTGACTTCATGACCCCTGGGGTCATGCCCCTGGGGATTACTGGGATTGCTGACTCACTTGGAGCTGATGTAACCCTGCCCAGACATTGCATGGGTAGGGGAGGGGCTATGGGGGTATATAAGGTGTGTTTGGGTGGCGGGCCGGTGCTTTAGCTTCACATGTCTCGTACCTTCAATAAAATCGTGTTGGACCAAGATACCATCTTCGTGTGATCCCTACCGTGTGTTGGAGAGTCGTTACAGTAGCGCTGAAGTCGGGGAGGGGGCGGGGCTTCACGCGGCCTGGCTCCACCCCCTCCCCCCTCTGGCTTCAGCGCTACCACAGCTTCTCCAGGCTAGAGGGTAGTGCCAAGCCAGTGGTGACATAGCTAGCCACTCCTGGCTTGCCACTACCCCTCAAGCCTGGAGAAGCTGTGTAGCGCTGAAGCCAGAGGGGGGAGGGGGCGGGGCTTGGCACGGCCTGGCTCCGCCCCCTCTAGAAGTGCCCCATCCAGCTGGGATCGACCTTCTTCGGTCCTGGGATCGACCAGTCGATCGCGATCAACTTCCTGGGCAGCCTTGGCATAGGGCTTCAAGGTCAGTCAGAGGACCAGTTCGAAAGCATGCGTGAGTAGATCAATAGGTACCGCTTCAATGGGAAAATCGAAGAGGTGCTCCCACCACACAACCAGGAGGTGACAACGCAGGCTCCTTGGCTTGAAAAATGGAGAAACAAGCCCCTCCCCAGAGATGACCGCCGCCTCCAAAAGCCGGAAATGAAAAAAGAAGCCTTTGCCTTTGTTTGTGTTTGTCTATCCCACTGTATGTGATTGAACGTTTACCTATGTATGTACAGTAAATACCGTAATATGCTCTGAGTCCCCGAGGGGAGAAGGGCGGAATATAAATAAAGTGTATTGCTATTATTATTATTATTATTATTATTATTATGGGCATTTCTATCCCATTCTTCTCACCTCTGAAGAGAGACTCAGTTTACAGCAGGACGGCTTATTATTATTATTATTACTATCAGGACGGCTTGTTGTTGTTGTTGCTCTGCAGCACCACCACAGCTCCAGCAATCCAGAGGGGGGTTCTGCAGCTTCCACCTATCAGGTGACGCTCGGGAGCCAATCAGGCTCTTCTTCCTGATACCGCAAGGCTTCTAGGGGCAGCCTCGTCCCACCCTCTGGAGAGCCCAAGGGGGTGCCGTCTTGGCCGCCTTAGCCGCTTGCCGAGTGCTCTGCCACCATCCCTTAACGGGCACACTTCGTTTGTCCCAGAGGGAGAAACATTACACAGAGAGGACAAATGAGTAAGTAGAAGTGCAGCCATAATGGAACCACGACGGCTTTCTCCTCCTCCTCCTGCCCCACAATGACTTCCCTCTAATCCAGTGTTTCTCAACCTTCCTAATGCCGCGACCCCTTAATACAGTCCCTCATGCTGTGGTGACCCCAACCATAAAATTATTTTTGTTGGTATTGTTATGAATTGTAATGTAAATATCTGATATGTATGACATATTTTCAGTCACTTGACTAAATTTAGCACAAATACCTGATACCGCCAAATTTGAATTCGGTGGGGTTGGGGTGGGGATTGATTTTGTCATTTCGAAGTTGTAGTTGCTGGGATTTATATTTCACCTAAAATCAAAGAGAATTCTGAACCCCACCAATGACAGAATTGGGCAAAACTTCCCACACAGGACCCCTATAACCAAATTAGAATCCTGGTGAGATTGGGGTGGGGATTGATTTTGTCATTTGGGAGTTGTAGATGCTGGGATTTATAGTTCACCTACAATCAAAGAGCACTCCAAGCTCCACCAACGATGGAATTAAACCAATCCTGGCACACAGAACTCCCATGACCAATAGAAAATACTGGGAGAGTTTGGTGGACATTGACCTTGAGTTTTGGAATTGTAGTTCACCTACATCCAGAGAGCATTGTGGATTCCGACAATTATGGATCTGGTCCAAACTTGGCAGGAATACTCAACATGCCCAAATGTGAACACTGGTGGAGTTTGGGGGAAACAGACCTTGACATTTAGGAGTTGTAGTTGCTGGGATTTATAGTTCACCTACAATCAAAGAGAATTCTGAACCCCACCAATGACAGAATTGGGCAAAACTTCCCACACAGGACCCCTATAACCAAATTAGAATCCTGGTGAGATTGGGGTGGGGATTGATTTTGTCATTTGGGAGTTGTAGTTGCTGGGATTTATAGTTCACCTACAATCAAAGAGCACTCCAAGCTCCACCAACGATGGAATTAAACCAATCCTGGCACACAGAACTCCCATGACCAATAGAAAATACTGGGAGAGTTTGGTGGACATTGACCTTGAGTTTTGGAATTGTAGTTCACCTACATCCCGAGAGCATTGTGGATTCCGACAATTATGGATCTGGTCCAAACTTGGCAGGAGTACTCAACATGCCCAAATGTGAACACTGGTGGAGTTGGGGAAAATAGACCTTGACATTTGGGAGTTGTGGTTGCTGGGATTTATAGTTCACCTACAATCAAAGAGCACTCCAAGCTCCACCAACGATGGAATTAAACCAATCCTGGCACACAGAACTCCCATGACCAATAGAAAATACTGGGAGAGTTTGGTGGACATTGACCTTGAGTTTTGGAATTGTAGTTCACCTACATCCCGAGAGCATTGTGGATTCCGACAATTATGGATCTGGTCCAAACTTGGCAGGAATACTCAACATGCCCAAATGTGAACACTGGTGGAGTTTGGGGAAACAGACCTTGACATTTAGGAGTTGTAGTTGCTGGGATTTATAGTTCACCTACAATCAAAGAGAATTCTGAACCCCATCAATGACAGAATTGGGCCAAACTTCCCACACAGGACCCTCATAACCAACTGTGCTTTCCGATGGTCTTTCGTGACCCCTCTGACACTCCCTTGCGACCCCCTCAGGGGTCCCGACCCCCAGGTTGAGAAACACTGCTCTAATCAATGCGCTAGACAGTGCATAATGTCTTTCAGAATGCAATTAGCCAAGAATGGGACAAACGCAAACAGAACCGGGTTGCCGGTCCATTGGGTTTCTCCATGGCAGACATCGGCCATTATTTTTTAATATCCAGGGCTAAAGATGGAGCCTACCGTTGTGTGTATTGGCTGGAGCCTTTTGCCCCTTCTGGGCCCACTCCTCCATCCCTCGGGACCTGAAGGACGGAACCGAGCCCAGAGGCAGAGGAGACCCTTCTTACCTTGGCCTTCCCGGTGCTCTGCAGGATGTGGATGAGGGCCGCAGCCATCTCCTCCTTGTTCTTGACGCTCAGGGTGGGCTCCAGCACCGAGCAGAGGACCATGTAGTTGTTGGTGACGTACTCGGCAAACTCCTTGTACATCTCCATGGGCAGGATGCTCATGCTCTGGTAGCGGGACTTGATGCGGATCATGGGGGCCCCGGACTTGCCCTTGCCCGGGTTGGGGGTCACCACCTGGTACCACCTCTCCACAAACAGCCGCCCCGTGACGGAGGAGGCCGGGATGCTGACCAGGCCCACAAAGTTGGTCTTGTCCTTCTTCTTCTTCTTGTCCGTCTCCTTGTAGAGGTGGACGGTGATGCTCCGGAGGGAGGGCAGGTTGTTGAACTCAAAGTGCTCCCCCCAGAAGACGTTGTCCGTTTTCAACTTGCAAGTGGTCCGGGCGTAGAGCACCTCGTCCAGGCAGAGCTCGCACAGGTACTTCTTCTTGGCCGGAAGGTCCTTGGCCTCGATGATCCACAGCTTGAGCATGTTCTCCACCCGCCGGCTGTTGTCCTGGGCAGACAAAGCAATACAAGGGTTTATTGTTTATTACAGTTTTTTTCACCCTTTTTTGAGCCACGGCACATTTTTTACATTTACAAAATCCTGGGGCACACCACCAACCAAAATGACACAAAAAGACACTCTTAACACAGTAATATATATCGTTAATATGTTTTTAAATGTATTTATACACTCAGTGTGAAACCTGGGCCTGTTTCGATGAACACAACATAGATATCCTGGCAGGAATGGCACAAAGACACAAACTTCCCTCACAGAACTCCCATAACCAAGAGAAAATACTATAAGAGTTTGGTGGGCATTGACCTTGGGTTTTGGAGTTGTAGTTCACCTATATCCAGAGAGCACTGTGGACTGAAACAATGTTGGATCAGGACCAAACTTGGCATGAATACTCAATATGCCCAAATGTGAACACAGATGGAGTTTGGGGAAAATAGACCTTGACATTTGGGAGTTACAGTTTCTGGGGTTTATAGCTAACATACAATCAAAGAGCATCCTGAACTCTTGCAACAATGGAATTGAACCAAACTTGGCATATTGAGCTCTCATTACCAACAGAAAGGACTGAAAGGGTTTGCTTGGGAATTTATTTATTTATTTATTTATTTATTTATTTATTTATTATTGCGGCTTTTATGCCGCCGACTCGCGGTGGCTCACAGCAAAGGTTAAAAACATCAATATCAGCATAACATTTAAAACATTTAAAACAGCGGCAGTAGCATTAAAATACAACATTAACATTAACAGATAGCCATAAGCAACATCACACCAGAACAAGACATAGCAGCGTGTCGTAGGGGAGCACGTGGGCTTACTCACTGAAGGCCTGCCTAAACATGTGAGTTTTGCAGGCCCGTCTAAATGGGAGTAAGTCCCTCAGGGCCCTGGTTCCGGCCGGCAGGGCGTTCCATAGCGTAGGAGCTATAACCGAGAACGCCCTCCGGCGGGTAGATGTCAGGTGCACCGACTTTATTGTTGGTATTACCAAAAGGTTGGCATCTTCGGATCGGAGTGGCCTCGAGGGGCAGTAAGGGGTGAGGCGGTCCCTCAGATACGCTGGCCCCAGGCCGTATAATTGACCTTGAGTTTGGAAGTTGTAGTTCACCTACACCCAGAGAGCACTGTGGACTCAAACAATGTTATGTTATGTTGTTGTTTTCTATCCAGAATCACAATGTTGGAAGGAGGTTCACCACTTTAAGGTCCCTAAAACAGGCATGGGAAAACTTCGGCCCTCTGGGTGCTTTGGACTTCAACTCCCACCATTCCTAACAGCCTGAGGCCCTTTCCTGCTTAAGTGGCTGAGGGGGGAAAAGGAAAGGGCCTGAGGCTGCTAGGAATGGTGGGAGCTGGAGTGTAAAACACCTGGAAGGTCCAAGTTTGTCCATGCCTGCTATAGACCGTACTTTAATATAGCTTGGAAGTTTGAGCTCATAAACTGCTTCAGTTTGAAGAAATACCGGACACTGGTTATGGGCCCTTTCTCAATCCTGCAAGCACTACTATGCTGGGTGAGATGGATCCCCAAAAGTACTCTGAGCTTTCTTAAGGCTGCGGGAATTTCAAAGTTCTTCCAAAGAGGGAGAAAAAAATTGGGCAGCCCAGGCTTCTCCGGGCAGAAGTGGTGACCCTTTGGAGTGCCTTCCTATCTAGAGCCATTCTGCAGATGCAGAAGGTTAGGGCACTCTAATGCCACCAGCATTTTCCCATTCAGGGCGCAAGGGAGGGCATGTTGCTCAGAGCGCTTTCGCCCGGTTGTTGCTAATACCTTGTTTGGGTGGACGGCCCGCCGCAGATTCTCCATCCATTTGTCGCGTTCGGCTGCGGATCGGCAGGAGAAGCATTTGCTGCCGGAGGACGTTGTCACCTGGAAGGAAGAGCAGAGAGAAAGGGTCCCTTGTCACAGTAAGTCGTAGCAGCACCAAGTGTGTGTGTGTGTTAAAGAAAAATCTTATGATGTTAATTATTGTGTGCAGCTGGTAATGTAGGTGAGCCAGCAAGTTTGGGCCACACCTGCTGGGGTATAACCGTATTGGTTTTAGAATATAGTTCAGCTTCACTTATGCTCTGAGGAGCGCTTTGCTCAAAGGCACTCCTCTGGGAGAAGCTACTCTGAAGGAGGCTATGGTGGAATAGCTATTTACTCAAAGTTTATGTTTTGCTCTCTCAAAACATAATCCAGGTGCCTCAGGGAGCCATTCTCTCCCCTTTATTGTTTAACATCTACATGCGACCACTTCGCCAAGTTGGTGCGGAGTTTTGGTCTGGAGTGTCACCAGTACGCTGATGACACCCAGCTGGTGCTGAGGATGGACGGCCAACCAGACTCTGTACCCGATTGTTTCCAACAATGCCTTGAAGCTGTGACCCCATCGAAGTAAACCCATCGAAGACGGAGATCCTTTGGCTGGGTCACCCGGGTGGATGTGAGCTCTAGCTGCCCACTCTGGGCGGCGAGGCATTACGCCCGTCGTCTTTAGTAAAGAGTTTAGGGGTCCAGTTGGACCCACTGCTGACAATGTAGGCTCAGGTCTCCACTGTCAGCAGATCCACTTTCTACATCTGCGGCAGGCTAGACGGCAGGCGCCCTATCTCTCCGGAAATGACGTAGCCACGGTAATCCAGGCGACGGTCATCTCGAGGCTAGACTACTGTAACGCCCTTTACATCGGTCTTCCTTTGTCGGTCATCTGGAAGCTCAAATTGGTGCAGAACGCAGCAGCGAGACTCCTGGCTGGAGTGCCGGCCAGGGCTCATATCACTCCAACTCTGCAGCGTCTGCACTGGTTGGCTATTTATTTATTTATTTATTTATTTATTTATTTATTTATTTATTTATTTATTTATTAATTGAGGCTTCTATGCCGCCGACTCCCGGGGGCTCGCGGCGGCTCACAAGAGCCAGGGGCATAAATACAAAGATTAAAAACATACAACAATTGAGCAGTTAGAGCACTAGCAGAACCGGCAATAAAACAAATGGAGCAGCAACAGGAGCCACAACACAGTACCCAGAGCACGCGGGCCTACTCCGAAGGCCTGCCTATACAGATGGGTTTTGCAGGCCCGCCTGAATGGGAGTAAATCCCTCAGGGCTCTGGTTTCAGCCGGGAGGGCGTTCCACAGCGTGGGGGCTATGACGGAGAATGCCCTCCGGCGGGTAGATGTCAGGTGTGCCGACTTTGCTGATGGTATTTCCAGGAAGTTGGCATCCTCAGACCGTAGTGATCTCGATGGGCAATAGGGAGTGAGGCGGTCCCTCAGATACGCTGGCCCCAGGCCGTACAGAGCCTTGAAGGTAAGAACCAACACTTTGACGGCGATCCGGTGCTCAATAGGCAGCCAGTGCAGATCCTGCAAGACGGGTGTTATACGGCAACCTGCTGGCGTGCCAGACAGGAGCCGGGCGGCAGTGTTCTGCACCAGTTGAGCTTCGGATCGACGACAGAGGAAGGCCAACGAGAGCGCGTTACAGTAATCTAGCCTTGAGATGACCGTGGCTTGGATCACCGTGGCCAGGTCGTTCCGGGAGAGGTAGGGGGCCAGCCTCCTTGCCTGGCGGAGGTGGAAAAAAGCAGCCTTGCTGACCGCAGAGACCTGGGCCTCCATGGTCAGCTGGGAGTCCAGGTGGACCCCCAGGCTCTTCACAGACCAGGGTTGGAAGCCGGGCACCCACCCCGCCCGGGCGACGGGGACGGCCTGCCCTCCATCCTCAGAATGAGCTGGGTGTCGTCAGCGTACTGGTGACAAACCAGCCCATAACTCCGCACCAGCTGTGCAAGCACCGGATCATCTTCAAAGTGTTGGTCTTGACCTTTAAGGCCTTGTATGGTCTGGGGCCGATGTACTTGAGGGACCGTCTACTACCATATGTTCCCCAGAGATCTCTTCGATCTGAAGACCTCAATCTCTTGCAGATCCCTTCCCTGCGAACCATCCACTTGTCGTCAACCATACAGAGAGCCTTCTCCGTGGCAGCACCATGTCTGTGGAATAATCTACCACCTGAAGTGCGAGAAATTAGCGAGCTGCCGGCTTTCTGGAAAGCTTGCGAAACAATACTGTTCCGGCAGGCATTTAGCCTTTATCCTCTCTTGGTTATAGCGGAATATCGTTTAAATTGTCTTATATCTCACTGTTTTTATGCCTCCCTGTTCTTAGTTCGATATGCTGTAAACCGTTCTGAGCCAATTTGGAAAGGACGGTATACAAATCGAAATAATAAATAAATAAATAAATTTGAGGAAGATGCCTTATTCTGTGTTACTTACAAGGACTATGTAGGTTTGTTGCACTCTTTAATTTTGCACGCAACACTGCAAGTTTATGCTTTAGCTCTGCTAATATGAATGTGTTTTTTTTGTTCATTTTTCCTCTTGCCTGTGTGTCTTTTGCATGGGACGTGGCTACAATCCGCTTGCTGCACAACATCCCTCGTAACCTGAAATTGGTGGACAACAAGACAGAAGGCACGAAGCATCGACCGCCGGCCTCTCTGGGCCTCCGGCCAAAACCTCCTCTGACAAGTCTTGCCAAGGCAACCCCGTTGGGAAATGGCTCAAAGGCACACCCAAGTAATGTTAAGAGAAGGGGAAAGGCAGCCACAGGACAAGGGGGGGGGGGGTTCCCAAGCCTTGTGCACAAGCCACACAGGCTTTGCCTATTTTTCACCAGGAATTCACCAGGCAGCATGGAGATCCCACGATCCAGATGAGCAGGGCTGCCCAGGAAGTTGACCGTGATCGACTAGTTGATCGTGGGACCAAAGGAGGTCAATCACAGCCGGATGGGGGCGCTTCTCAGAGGGGGGCGGAGCCAGTCCGTGCCAAGCCCCTCCCCCTCCCCCCGGTTTCGGCACTCCCAGCAGCTGCTCCAGCCTTGAGGAGGGCAGGGCCAAGCCAGCTTTGTGCTAGCTATGCCACCACTGGCTTGGCCCTGCCCTCAAGGCTGGAGCAGCTGCCTAGAGCTGAAGCCAGAGGGGCGGAGCCAGGCCAAGCCCCCCGCCCCTCCCCAGCTTCGGCACTCCCAGCAGCTGCTCCAAGAGCTGAAGCCTTGAGCCAGGGGCCAAGCCCCCCGCCCCTCCCCAGGCACTCCCAGCAGCTGCTCCAAGAGCTGAAGCCCCGCCCCTCCGCCAGCTTTGGCACTCCCAGCAGCTGCTCCAGCCTTGAGGCGGGCAGGGCCAAGCCAGCCTTGTGCTAGCTATGCCACCACTGGCTTGGCCCTGCCCTCAAGGCTGGAGCAGCTGCTGCTACAGCTGAAGCCAGAGGGGGCGGAGCCAGGCTGTGCCAAGCCCCGCCCCTCCCCCGGCTTCGGCACTCCCAGCAGCTGCTCCAGCCTTGAGGCGGGCAGGGCCAAGCCAGCCTTGTGCTAGCTATGCCACCACTGGCTTGGCCCTGCCCTCAAGGCTGGAGCAGCTGCTGCTAGAGCTGAAGCCAGAGGGGGCGGAGCCAGGCCACGCCAAGCCCCGCCCCCTCCCCAGCTTCGGCACTCCCAGCAGCTGCTCCAAGAGCTGAAGCCAGAGTGGGCGGAGCCAGGCTGCATCAAGCCCCGCCCCTCCGCCAGCTTTGGCACTCCCAGCAGCTGCTCCAGCCTTGAGGCGGGCAGGGCCATGCTAGCCTTGTGCTAGCTATGCCAACACTGGCTTGGCCCTGCCCTCTTCAAGGTTGGAGCAGCTGCTGCTACAGCTGAAGCCAGAGGGGGCGGAGCCAGGCTGTGCCAAGCCCCTCCCCTCCCCCGGCTTTGGCACTCCCAGCAGCTGCTCCAGCCTTGAGGTGGGCAGGGCCATGCCAGCCTTGTGCTAGCTATGCCACCACTGGCTTGGCCCTGCCCTCCTCAAGGCTGGAGCAGCTGCTGCTACAGCTGAGCCAGAGGGGGGGCGGAGCCAAGGCCCCTGTCAGCCAAGCCCCAGCCCCAGGGCCCCCCAGCTTGTGCAGCATGCCACCACTGGCAGCTGCTCCAGCCTTGAGGCGGGCAGGGCCATGCCAGCCTTCCCAGCAGCTGCTCCAGCTTGAGGTGGGCAGGGCCATGCCACCACTGGCTTGGCCCTGCCCTCCTCAAGGCTGGAGCAGCTGCTGCCCACAGCTGCTCCAGCCAGAGGGGCGGAGCCAGGCTGTGCCAATGCCCCTGGCCCCCCTCCCCCGGCTTTTGCCAGCAGCTTTGCACTCCCAGCAGCTGCTTGAGGTGGGCAGGGCCATGCCAGCCTTGTGCTAGCTATGCCAACACTGGCTTGGCCCTGCCCTCCTCAAGGTTGGAGCAGCTGCTGCTACAGCTGAAGCCAGAGGGGGCGGAGCCAGGCTGTGCCAAGCCCCGCCCCTCCCCCGGCTTCGGCACTCCCAGCAGCTGCTCCAGCCTTGAGGCGGGCAGGGCCAAGCCAGCCTTGTGCTAGCTATGCCACCACTGGCTTGGCCCTGCCCTCCTCAAGGCTGGAGCAGCTGCTGCTAGAGCTGAAGCCAGAGGGGGCGGAGCCAGGCCACAACAAGCCCCGCCCCCTTCCCCTGTTCCGCCCTGCTTCTCACTCATCCGGAAGCAAACGTGAACGGTGCGCAGCGCGGGAGGCGTGCGCAGAAGGTAGATCTTTCTGACTTGGTTTTATTATAAGTAGCTCGCATACTGAAAAAGTGTGGGCACCCCTGCGGGTGAGAGATTTCTCCCTCTCCGAATTCATGGATCGGTCTCACCCCCTTCGATGGAGAGCAGCCATCCCTTTCCACGGCAGCTAAAACTTTCTATTCGTTATGCCTGATGTAAACGCTTTTTCTTCTCTCACCAAAACAACCCACGTTGCGGGCTGCGACACTCACATCGCCGATCTCTCCAATGAAAATGACGGCGTTACAGCTTCTAAACATTCATTACAGTCTCGGAAGCCGTTCTGAAGGACACTGCGCCTTCAAATGACCCCGAGATCAGGGGGAAGTATCGCTGTCCGGGTTTTAGTCCGAACTTCCAATGGGCTAAGCACCTATTTTTGGGCCGCTCAACATGGTTGTGGTATTCTCGGAAGCCACCAAGCTCTCCTAAGGCTGGATTTCAAACACACACACACCCCCCCACCCCATTTCTCCCCCTAAAAAGATTCTAAGCACAATACAAATTATGCCGGAAAGGAGGCGGCATGAATAATTCATCGCTTAGATCGGTCGCAGGAATGCAAGCTTTCCTTGGATTAATGCGACACGGAATTTTAATTATTTTACAGAAAGAGAACACCCGGCCCCTGAAATGCCCCTCCTTGAAACCAAGGGATGGAAAGGAAAGGGGGGGAAAAAAGGGGGGGGCAATTCAGCATCCAGGTTTGGCAACCCAGAGAGACATATTATGCAAATTGGGGCATTTGCATCTATCCGTTTTGCATAATCCCCAAAAATGCAGATGCAAAGCAGAAGGATCGGGTGCTGTATCGACGGGAACAATGGTCCGGCCCAGCCAGGGTCATCCCTCAGCCCCTTCCTTACCTCGAAGCAGAAGTCCTGCCCCAAGATGCTGCTGTGCACGGGCTTGATGACCACCTCCTCCTCCATGCTGAGGTCCAGGGCCTGCACCGTGCTATTGGGACTGAGCAGGGACTCGTGGGAGCGCGACTCCTTCAGCTTCGGCATCAGATGGGGTCTGCAGGGAGGAAGACACAGCGGAGGGTCAGCCGGACCTTTCAGGGGGAGCGAGGGGTCCAAGGACACCGGTCCCGCTGCGCACCAGCTCACCCATCATCTCTGGGTCTGCGGATGGTGCTCAGAGCTGATTATTACAGTATATATACAAACACAGGTAAATATTCAATCCCTTGACACAATTTATTTATTTATTTATTTATTTATTTATTTATTTATTTATTTATTTATTCCGTCTTGTATTCCGCCCTTCCCTGCAGGCTCGGGGCGGATAACATCATAAAATTCGGCGAACATGCGGCATCCATGTCGCCGTACAATAAAACATAAACATAAAATACAACATAGGTCCCGAGAATAAAATTATGTGCATATCAGAGCATTCCCTGAGCCAGGGTGCTGATTAAAAGGAGGATTACGTTCGGATTAAGTCGCCTGACCGAAGCCCAATCTGAACAGGGCGGTCTTGCAAGCCCTGCGAAATGGGATGAGCTCCCTGGTAGCTCGGACATCATCCGGGAGAGAGTTCCAGAGAACTGGAGCCGCCACAGAAAAAGCCCTTTGCCTGGTGGTAGACATGTGGCAGGCGCGGACTGATGGAATCAGGAGCAAATTCAACTCCTCTGAACGTAGTGATCTCGGGGGACTGTATGGGGTAAGGCGGTCCCTCAGGTACGCAGGCCCTAGGCCGTGTAAAGCCTTAAAGGTTAACACCAACACCTTGAAAGCAATTCGGTACTCAATAGGCAGCCAGTGCAGCTGCCGAAGGATGGGCGTAATGTGCTCCCTTACCGACGCTCCGTCAGCAGGCAGCAGCGGCATTCTGCACTAGCTTGAGTTTCCGAACTGTAGCCAGGGAAGGCCAACGTAGAGGGCGTTACAGTAGTCTAACCTCGAGATGACCGTCGCTTGATCACCGTGGCCAGGTCGTCCCTGGAAAGGTAGGGTGCCAGTCGCCCAGCCTGTCGTAGGTGGAAAATGACGCCCCTGCTCGCCGCGGAGACCTGGGTTTCCATGGTCAGCAGGGGGTCTAATTGTACACCTAGGCTCTTAACAACAGGCGACGGGCTAAGCCGTTCGCCGTCTAGGGTAGGCAACCGGCACTCATCCCGCCCAGGTCGACCGGGCCACAAGATCTCCGCTTCGACGGGTTCACCTTCAGCCGGCTAGCCCGCAGCCAACCAGTCACGGCCTCAAGGCACTGATGGAAACAATCGGGTACGGTGTCCGGCCTGCCGTCCATTCTCAGCAGCAGCTGGGTGTCATCAGCGTACTGATAACACTCCAGACCAAAGTCGCGGTACAGCTGGGCCAGGGGGCGCATATACACGTTGAATAATAAGGGGGAGAAGATGGCCCCCTGGGGGACCCCACAATCAAGTGGGGATCTCCCAGAGACCTCCCCGCCCCCCTCCACACGTTGTCCCCGGTCCCGGAGGAACGAGGCCACCCATTTAAGGGCGGTCCCCCCAACCCCGGAACCGGCTAGACGGTGGGTTAGTAATGAGACAGACATTCACAGGCAAAGGCAAAGGCTTCCCCTTTTATCTCCGGCTTCGGGCGGCGGTGCCCAGCTCTGGCTCTTGGGGAGGTGTTCATCTCCATTTCAAAGCCAAAGAGCCGGCGTTGTCCGTAGACACCTTCTAAGTCACCTGACTGCATGGAGTACCTTTAACCTTCACGCCAGAGTGGTACCTATTGATATACTCACACTTGCATGTTTCAAACTGCTAGGTTGGCAAGAGCTGGGGCTGACAGCGGGAGCTCACTCTGTCCCACGGACTCAAACTACCAACCTTCCGGTCGGCAAGTTCACAAGCTCAGCAGTTTAACCCGTTGCGCCCTGCTCTTTCTCTAGGATTGAGACATGAGTGGCTACCAACAATACAATACGTAACTTTCGGAACAGGGATGTCCAACCCATTTTCATTGAGGGCCACACTAACCTTCAAAGGGCCAACTATGATAGGGGGTAATAATAATAAATTATTATTATTATAAACCTTATTTAATACCCCGCCACCATCTCCCCGACGAGGACTCGGGGCGGCTTACATGAGGCCAAGCCCAACAACATATTACAATAGAATAAAAACTAAAACACAATAACAACACAATGAAATACATACAAGATATGAATACAAAAACGATCTCTATCTATATATATATAAAGGAAGAGTCGTCATGGAATGACCGTCCCAAACAGAGAAACCTTACAACACAGAAACACCAAACTTGCTAACAGAAATAGGCCTTGTAGCAAAGAAACTTTCCCACCCAAAACCTAAAAGGCCCCCAAAACAACGAGTAAAAAAACCCCTACATTTCCCAGCATCCTCCGGGGCTTCCAACGACTCTCCCAGCCTCTACATTCTGACAACTTGATTGGCTGCAAATAAGGGCGGATTTGCATAACTCCTGTACTGGCCAGCCAACATGAACATTCCGATACATAATAAACTGTCAGAGGAGGATAAGGCAAAGGGCTGAGGCACAAACACAAACACCCAAATCACTTCCCACAGAAAATTTACACCCCTACAAATCACAGACCACGCCCAAAATTGACAGTAAGGCTTCATTAACTTAATTTCCCTGACTAGGCCTCACTTAATGGAATGCTGTTTACGCTCTGAATTGACAGTAAGGCTTCATTAACTTGATTCTCCCGACTACGCCTCAGCTCATTGCACATTGTGTATGGCCTGAAATGACAGTAAGGCTTCATTAACTTGCTGTTCCTGACTAGGCCTCAGCTCATGGGACATTGTGTATGGCCTGAATTGACAGTAACCAACCTTGGCACACAGAGCCCCTATGACCCACGCTGCATTCTACTACAGTTTGGAGGAGGGTGGACCATGGATTATGGGACTTGAAGTACCTCCATGGATAATGGGATTTGTACTACTTCACAACCCATAATTCCCCACAGACCACTGTGGCCCAGAACCAAGACCGATAAAGACCAAATTTGGCACACAATGCCCCCCATGACCCACACTCCATCCGACTGCAGTTCAGAGGAGGACACACCATGGATAATGGTATTTCAAGTATCTCAACTCACTTCCAACCACACAAGCATCAACCTCTACATCAACACAGCAGACGGAAAGACAAAAAACATTGTATATCCACAAGCTATGCAGAACGCCAGCAACACCACACACCAACAACTCCCCAGGACTTCAACATCCCACCCACCAGAACAACCCATAACGACACAGCCATGGCCCCAACAGCACCATAACTAACAACAATTCCAACCCTTACATACTCAGACTTTCTCGCATCTCCTAAATAGGGCACAGCAACGCGTGCCGGGTACAGCTAGTATATAATAAAGCGGAATGTTTGTATGTATGTTTGTATGTGGCAGCGTTCTGATTGGCTCCTGGCCTCTACATTCTGACAACATGATTGGTTGCCAATGAGGGAGTATTTGTATAACGCCTCTAATTGGCCAGCCAACACGAACATTCCGACATTCTAAACCTCCAGAGGGGTATAAGGCAAAGGCCTGAGGCAGTCAGCCATGGTGGCAGTTTCAGACCAAAACACTTTGCGGCTCCCAACAATGACAGAAAAAGACCAAACTTGGCACACAGAGCCCCCATGATCCACTCTACATCCTGGTGCAGTTTGGAGGAGGGCAGACCATGAATGATGGGACTTGAAGTACCTCCAATCAGTTCCCCAGACCGCTGCAACCCTCATCCACTGACTGATCAAGACCAAACTTGGCACACAGAGCCCCCATGATCCACTTTACATCCTGGTGCAGTTTGGAGGAGGGCAGACCATGAATGATGGGACTTGAATACCTCCAATCAGTTCCCCAGACCGCTGCAACCCTCATCCACTGACTGATCAAGACCAAACTTGGCACACAGAGCCCCCATGATCCACTTTACATCCTGGTGCAGTTTGGAGGAGGGCAGACCATGAATGATGGGACTTGAATACCTCAATCAGTTCCCCAGACCGCTGCAACCCTCATCCACTGACTGATCAAGACCAAACTTGGCACACAGAGCCCCCATGATCCACTTTACATCCTGGTGCAGTTTGGAGGAGGGCAGACCATGAATGATGGGACTTGAATACCTCCAATCAGTTCCCCAGACCGCTGCAACCCTCATCCACTGACTGATCAAGACCAAACTTGGCACACAAAACCCCCAAGACCCACTTTACATCCTGGTGCAGTTTGGAGGAGGGCAGACCATGAATGATGGGACTTGAAGTACCTCCAATCAGTTCCCCAGACCGCTGCAACCCTCATCCACTGACTGATCGAGACCAAACTTGGCACACAGAGCCCCCATGATCCACTTTACATCCTGGTGCAGTTTGGAGGAGGGCAGACCATGCATGATGGGACTTGAAGTACCTTCACTCACTTTCCAAGACTGCTGCAAACCTAATCCAATGACTTATCAAGACCAAGCCTGACACACAGAGCCCTCATGAACCACTCTACATCCTGGTGCAGTTTGGAGGAGGGCAGACCATGCATGATGGGACTTGAAGTACCTTCACTCACCTTCCGAGACCGCTGCGACCCTCATCCAATGAATGATCAAGACCAAACATGGCACACAGAGCCCACATGACCCACTCTACATCCTGGTGCTGTTGGGAGGGGGATGGACCATGGCCGATGGGACTTGCAGTACCTTCACTAACCTCCTGAGACCACTGCAAGCCATGTAAACATCTGATAAGGACCAACCTTGGCACACAATGCCTTTCTCAAATAACCCGGGCAGGGCCGGTTCCCCAAGCTAGTATAAAATACAAAACAAAATAATACACAGTAAAATAACAATGAGGATGCTATCCACACGCCTTGCATCTCAATCCAAACCCCACTCTCCTAACTAAACAGAACAAACTGCCACCTTTCAGAGGTGAGTGTATTGTGGGAATGGGCAAACTTTGGCTCTCCAGCTGTTTTGGACTCGAAATACCTCAAGCTTAATCAGATGTTCCTTTTGAAAATCGTACTTAAAACCCTCCGAGTTTGCGACGAGGCCAAGTCCGTCCGTCCCCGTCCCCCCCCCCGGTGCAGCCTTTCCTTTCCCCCCTTCTGACGGCCCCTTTGCCGTCCTTTGCTCTGCCAGGTGAGGAACAATTCTTGAATTTATCAGGCAAATAATCCAAAGGTAAACATTGGCGGCGGTCGGTTGCATATTTGCATTATTGATCTTGCATTCTTTTCTTGCTGGCTGGTTAGAAATTTCCATTCATTTCCCTCGAGTGGGTTGATATGATCATATATTATAATATCATCATTGGTCTCATTTGGCGAAAGTTGCTGTTTACAGCAATTTAAGTTGCGCCGGGCAGCATGTTGGAGGGTTTCTGTGGGATCAATACACAGAAAGAAACCATTGAGAGCCCTCCATTGTCCTGCTGATGGGGCCACGGGGGCGCAATGGGTCAAACCGCTGAGCTACTGAACTTGCTGACCTGGTTTTGTCACTTGGGAGTTGTAGTTGTTTGGATTTATAGTTCGCCCACAATCAAAGAGCATTCTGAATTCCGCCAACGATGGAATTGAACCAAACTTGGCAGACAGAAATTCCATGACCAAGAGAAAACACTGGAAGGGTTTGGCGGATATTGACCTTGAGTTTGGGAGTTGTAGTTCACCTATGACTGTGGACTCAAACAAGGATGGATCTGGACCAAACTTGGCACAAATACTCAAGATGCCCAAATGTGAACATTGGTGGAGTTTGGGGGAAATAGACCTTGACATTTGGGAGCTGTGGTCGCTGGGATTTATAGTTTGCCTCCAATCCAAGAGCATTCTGTACCCCACCAACGATAGAATTGGGCCAAACTTCCCACACACAACCCCCATGAAGTAACAGAAAATACTGTGTTTTCAGATGGTCTTTGGTGACCCTTTTGACACCTCTCTCGTGAACCCCCCCCCCCAGGGGACCTGACCCCCAGGTTGAGAAACGTTGCTCTACTCTCAAAGGCACGCTCAGCCATGCTTTGCCCTCCCAATGCGATGAGGTGACAGGACACAACGGAGGAACGGATGCCAAGGGCAGGGAAAGAGATTCCACCTAAATGTGAGGAGCAACTCCTTGACAGGAAGATACGGGGGCCGGGCTCCTCGTTTCTGCTCCGCAGCCGGCTCCCCCAGGACTCAGCACAAAGAGCGCCCAGTGCGGCCACCATCCCCGGCCACTCCTCCATCCCTGGCCTCTCCTTGCCCAGCCCGGCCCAGCCCAATGGGGCCCAACCCCTCTGGTTTCCCTTGCCCCTCAATAGGCCCATCCTGCCTTTGCTCCCTCTTCAGCTGCACACATTCCATGCGCCGGCATGCTCGGGGACTGCCGCTGCCATTGGCTGCCTCTGTAGCTGGGGAAAGAGAGGCACGTCTGCTGCCACCGACACTGCTGCCACCACCGCCGCAAATGTCAAGGGCTCCCTGCGCCGCTGCTGGGCGAGTGCTTCTTCTTCTTGGGCAGGCCAGGCACGCACACGGGACAACACCGTCCTCGCACCCGCCTTCCCTCCCAGCACCTTCCAGCAAAAGCCACATGCAACCGGATGCCAAAACAAAACCAGGCTCTATAGGTACACCATGCCGAGGGGATGCACCAGAAGGATTGCTCCAAATAGGGTGGACACACAGCCAAATGACCACTGAAATTGCACATGACATGTTGGGAGCCTCCGTAGCGTCCCGCAAGCAAAGAGGCGGGCGGCTTTTGAAAATGGGATTTGGCAAAACGAGCCTTTGGAACCAACAAATGGATCTGTGGTGTGCCCTCTCACAGACAGTCCACGTGGCTTGGGCTTCGTTCACCACACGCTCCCAAAAAGACCGGCTTGCAATTACCCAAAGCACCGGCGGCTTTGTGCCATCCATGCTGCCGGAGCCGGAGCCCAATTTGCGTCCAATGCAACCCTCCCATTTCCTTGCTGAATGTGTGGCGCTGGCTCCAAAGGCAGGGCCGCTTCAAGGGCGGTTACGGGGCAGGACCGGGCTCTCCAGCCACAACAGGCCTCTCATTCCGGGCGGCACTGTCCGCTTTGTTGGTTTCTCGGCCGCAGCCTGATCTCTCCGACACCGACAATTTCCTGGGATGTAATGAAAGGCCCACCATAAAAAGCAGGCGCGCCATGGCGTAACTCTATCCATTTTTAGCCAGGAGGCAGATCTGCTAGCAAATGCATTCAGCTCTCACCATTGGAATGGCACTTGCAGCAATTCATAAACATAGCGTTGCAAGGCTTATTACAACAAAAGAAGGCCTGGCCTGTAGCCATGTGCAAAGTGCCACCATTCCTTCCCTGGAGACCAACCAGCCTCATTCTCCAGAGGTGATGAAGCAATTCTGAACATGTCTACTCAGATCTAAGCTCTAGAGCAGGCATGGACCAACTTGGGCCTTTCTTCCAAACGTTTTGGACTCCAACTCCCACAACGTGGGTATGCAGATGATCCTTCGATTGACTGAAGTGTCTAGGGTTGCCATATGTCCCTTATTCTAAGGGAGGTCCCTTATTTTGGCCCTAAAATTTGTGTCCCTTTTTTTCAGGCCCTGTCCCTTATTTTTGACTAGCAGGACAGGACTGGGCGGGGTTGTCCAGAGGAAGCTGCGCACTGTGGTTTCCACGGCAATGCCTGCCCGGGGATTCCAACTCGCAAGGCAGCCTGCGTCCCCGTTGGAAGGAAGAGGCGATACAGGACTTTTTCAAAGTACAGTAGACTAATTAACCGTTACCCAAGGGGAATGTTGGATCATGTTGGATAAAGATAGTTTCTGGTTGCTTGAGAGTCACTCTTAAAATAGGCCTAGCTGTGCATCCCAATACTATACAATGCTGTGCATTCCATACTATACTATACCATTAACTATTGACATAATAATAATGGAGATGTACTGTCTTATAAAATTTATTTTATTTTAATGTTTAGACAGTGCACTTTTAAAGTCAGCAAAGTCAAGTACTAAATACAGATGGAGAAAATAAGGTAGTTCTAATAATGTTTTTTCTGCATGACAAAGCATGCAGAAACATACCATGTACTGTTAAGAAGGTTTAAGTCAGCTCCTTTTGTGAGTTTCAATCATTATCTTATCCTGTTAATAAAACTATTTCTACCTAACGTTTGAGTTTCAAGTTTTTAATGAAGTGTCCCTTATTTTTGTGAAAAATCCCGTAAATGTCCCTTATTTCTTATATCAAAAAGTGGCAACCCTAGAAGTGTCCAGTTCCAAGAGGACAAAGGCATGGGCTGACTTGGGCCTACCCTCCAAGTGTTTGGACTCCAACTCCCACAACATGGGTATGCAGATGACCCCTTGATTGACTGAAGTGTCCAGTTCCAAGAGGACAAAGGCATGGGCCAACTTGGGCCCTCCTTCCAAGTGTTTGGACTCCAACTCCCACAACGTGGGTATGCAGATGATCCCTTGGTTGACTGACGTGTCCAGTCGCAAGAGGACAAACGCCTGGGCCAACTTGGGCCCTCCCTCCAAGTGTTTGGACTCCAACTCCCACAACGTGGGTACACAGATGATCCCTTGATTGACTGAAGAGTCCAGTTCCAAGACGACAAAGGCCTGGGCCAACTTGGGCCCTCCCTCCAAGTGTTTGGACTTCAGCTCCCACAATATGGGTATGCAGATGACCCCTCGATTGGCTGAAGTGTCCACTTCCAAGAAGTCAAAGGCCTGGGCCAACTTGGGCCCTCCCTCCAAGTGTTTGGACTTCAGCTCCCACAATATGGGTATGCAGATGACCCCTCGATTGGCTGAAGTGTCCACTTCCAAGAAGTCAAAGGCCTGGGCCAACTTGGGCCCTCCCTCCAAGTGTTTGGACTTCAGCTCCCACAATATGGGTATGCAGATGACCCCTCGATTGGCTGAAGTGTCCACTTCCAAGAAGTCAAAGGCCTGGGCCAACTTGGGCCCTCCCTCCAAGTGTTTGGACTTCAGCTCCCACAATATGGGTATGCAGATGACCCTTCGATTGGCTGAAGTGTCCAGTTCCAAGAAGTCAAAGGCCTGGGCCAACTTGGGCCCTCCCTCCAAGTGTTTGGACTTCAGCTCCCACAATATGGGTATGCAGATGACCCTTCGATTGGCTGAAGAGTCCACTTCCAAGAAGTCAAAGGCCTGGGCCAACTTGGGCCCTCCCTCCAAGTGTTTGGACTTCAGCTCCCACAGTTCCTAACAGCCTTATCTTTCGCCTCTCAGCCACTTAAGCTGAGAAGCGAAAGTTAGGAATTGTGCGAGTTGAAATCCAAAACAACTGGCGGGCCCAAGTTTGCCCATGCTCTAGAGCAGGGCTGTCCAACTGCCGACCCTGCAGGTGTTTTGGACTTCAACTCCCAGAAATCCTAGCCAGTTTACTAGCTGTTAGGATTTCTTGGATTTGAAGTCCAAAACACCTGCAGGGCCGGTAGTTGGACAGCCCTGCTCTAGAGCATTCAATAGGATTTAGTTTACACCCAATCAGAGTGCCATCACCAATAAGGCCCAGCAACATGTGAGCATACCGTATCTCCTTCCCCAGGCTCATAATAACCCATTCCTTTGAGAAGAGCGTCCTTAAATCTCTGCACGTGCGCAGTGTTTGCACACAGGTCTCCCCTCCCGCAAAAAAGCCACGCTGTTGCCGCTTTTCGGCTTGCCAGCTGGCCAGGCTCCAATGCCACTTTCTTGCCGCTTGTTGTGCACAGCGTGTGGAGGAGTTGAAATGCCAGCGATGCATCCAAAAAAGAGACATCGGCTACAAAGCGGCACGCCAGCCATGCGCGGTTTGGAGCTGCAGCCCTGTCATTAGGCGCGTTGTACAGAGGGCTTCCCTCAAAGCGGGGGCTTTTTTAAGGGGGGGGGGGAAGCAACAGCTAAGGTTCCAGCCTGAGAATCCGGTGCCGGCAGTTCATTCACCAGAGTTCACAAAATAAGAAAAAGAATGCAAGAGTACGAACTATAGTCGGAATTCCAAAGTCAAGTTGCATAGGCAAGTATACAAGCTGCAGTCTGTAAGTCAAGCCAGGAAGTCAGTCCAGAGTCAACGAATCAGGATACAACTGATATTACCAAACATCCAAAAACAAACAATGCCTTTTCCAAGTAACCCGGGCATCACTAGGTACTCAAGCTAGTAATAATAATAATACAGTAGAGCAGTGTTTCCCAACCGGTGTGCCGCAGCACACTAGTGTGCCGTGGGAAATTGGGCCGAAGTCTTGGGGAAGAGGGAATCCCTGGCAGTGGACGTTGCGCAATAAGCGGAGGGAGGGTCGGGGCTTCGCGCGTGCCACAGAACACCTGGGCACTCCTGTGGTGCCCCCTACCTCCCTGTAACCGCCGCCTCACGTGCGCGGGAGACAAATCCGCCCTCTGAGCAGCAGCGTCGCCTTCTCCGTCCCTCTCACCGGGGGTCTCGCCATGGAGAAAGCGGGCTTGCGGTGCCTGGGTAGGCTCTTCCGGCACCGGAGCGAGTCGGAGGACTTCGAGGCGGACTCGCTGCCGCCTCTGTGCCCTTCCCCGGCGCCGGGCGCGTAAGAAGCGCTCGGGGTTTGGCGCTTGGCACCTCCGGAGGAAGGAGAGCAAGGAGGAGCCAGCCGAAGCTAGGGTCGACGGAGGCAGCGTGCCCGCCTCACCCTCCTACTCGCTGCACCCCCCATTCAGTGCCTCAGAGCCCAGCACACCAACCAACAGGTATGAAGGCTGATCACATTCATTCTACGCCAGGCCTGGGTCAACTTGGGTCCTCCAGAGGTTTTGGACTTCAACTCCCAGCATTCCTAACAGCCTCAGTACTTTCTGTTGGTAATGAGAGTTCAATATGCCAAGTTTGGTTCAATTCCATTGTTGCAGGAGTTCAGGATGCTCTTTGGTTGTGTGTTAACTATAAATCCCAGAAACTGTAACTCCCAAATGTCAAGATCTATTTTCCCCAAACTCCATCTGTGTTCACATTTGGGCATATTGAGTATTCATGCCAAGTTTGGTCCTGATCCAACATTGTTTGAGTCCCCAGCGCTCTCTGGATATAGATGAACTACAACTCCAAAACTCAAGGCCAATGCCCACCAAACTCGTATAGTATTTTCTCTTGGTTATGGGAGTTCTGTGTGGGAAGTTTGATTCCATTCCATCATTGGTGGAGTTCAGAATGCTCTTTGATTGCGGGTGAGCTATAACTCCCAGCAACTTCAACTCCCAAATGACAAAATCAATTTTTTGACAGATGGTCCCTCCTTGGGTTAGTATTAGTATGTTTTGTGGCCAAATTTGGCAGCAATTTGTCCAGTGGTTTTTGAGTTATGTTAATTCCATAAATGAACATTACATTTATATATATATATATATATATATAGAGAGAGAGAGAGAGAGAGAGAGAGAGAGAGAGCGCACAACAGCGCAGGCAGAAAAGCAAACATCACAGGGAAGCATGTCTGTGTAGGAGGGTGAACATTAAGAACTTCCTGTGAGAGCTGTTCAGCAGTGGAACTCTCTGCCTCAGTGTGTGCTTCCGTCTGGCTGCTCTCTTTCCAGCCAACTTCCCTGAGGACCGGGTATGTTTTCGTGTTTATGTTTACCAACTATTACTACATTTGGCATTGGCTGGACGTGATAGCCTTCCTAGTGACTGTGTATCAACTCTCCTGTTCATTGTTCACCAGTTATACATTAACTATATGTATTACTGTGCTAGAGTGTCATTTTGTGTCATTTTGGTTGGTGGTGTGCCCCAGGATTTTGCAAATGTAAAAAATGTGCCGCGGCTCAAAAAAGGTTGAAAAACACTGCAGTAGAGTCTCGCTGATCTGACCTTCGCTTATCCGATATTCCCGCTTTTCCTCCAGCATTTCCCCTTCAATTCGAGGCGCGCTCCCCAACTCTCTCTCCATTCCCAATCAGTGGAAAAGGTAAGACCAGGAAGTGGAGGGAAAGCAGGAAAAGAGGCGGGACTGGAAGCGGAAGCATCCTCCCTCCTTCCCTCTGCGATTTCCACGCTCTGCTTCCACATTCGGGCACTTCCTACTGGGCCACTCTACCCCCGAGGCCTTGCCTTGCTTTCACCCTTTGAGTCCCTGTTGTTAGTATTCTAAGTGTCTAGCACCGTGTCGGACGGGCAACAGGAGGAGACTCCCTATTATCTGACACTTTCCTTCACCAGCCGTTCTGCCAGCTTGTTTATATCGTACTAGCTTGGGGACCCGGCGGTGCCCGGGTTATTTGAGGGAGGCATTGTGTGCCAAGGTTGGTTCCTATTAGATGTTTATATGGCTTGCAGTGGTCTCAGGAACTTAGTGAAGGTACTGCAAGTCCCATTGGCCATGGCCCATCCCCCTCCAAACAGCACCAGGATGTAGAGTGGGTCATGGGGGCTCTGTGTGTCACATTTGGTCTTGATCATTCTTTGGATGAGGGTTGCAGCGGTCTCGGAAGGTGAGTGAAGGTATTTCAAGTCCCATCATCTGTGGTCCGTCCTCTTTGAAACAGCACCAGGGTGTAGAGTGGATCATGGGGTCTCTGTATTGTAATTTGTAATTTTGGTCTGTATTGGTCATTGGTTGAGGGTCGCTTTGTGAAGTGGGCCATTAGGCCCCTGTGTGGCAATTTTATTCCTGATCCGTCACTGCTGTGGGCCGCAGTGTCTGACTGCCTGAGGCCTTTCCTTTTTTCTCTGAGTCACTTTAGAATGTTGGAATGTGGGTGGCCAATCGGAGTCCTTTATGCAAATACCATTTCAGTGGCAACCAATCCCCTCTGTCTGAGGCCGTAAAATGTTGGAGTTGGTTGAGGTAGGCAGGATTTCCCTGGGTACTGGTTGTGGGGGTCGGGAGCAGGTCAGGGTTTTGCCCTCCTTTCTGCTAGAGATCCCCGTGTACAACTGGTGGGCCACTGTGTGATACAGAATGCTGGACTAGATGGGCTGAGGTCCGATTCAGCATGGCTCTTCTTATGTTCTTATGAGGCTGGCCAATCAGAGCCCTTTATGCAAATAATCCCATAGTGGCAACCTATCGAAACGCTGTCGCATATTCCTTGGCACCTTCGCACCTCCCAGAAAATGAACATTCCATTTCCAACCGAAAAAAACCTGTCATTTGGCTAACTCAAGTATGCAGGTGCATGCTGTTTTGCTGGCCAATCAGAGTCCTTTATGCAAATTGTCTCTCAGTGGCAACCAATGCCCTCTGTCTGGTGCCTTAGAGTGTCGGAGTTCTGAGGCTGGCCAATCAGTGTCCTTTATGCAAATAATCCCACAGTGGCGACCAATCGAAACGTTGGCACGTATTCCTCCCTCCGCACCACCGCCCGCCCGCAAACACTGACTTTTATTATATACATAGAATAGATAGATTCCACTGTAATAATAATAATAATTCCCTCCTTGACGGAGGGCGGGAATGCCTGCCAAGCGAGCGCCTCTCCCTGTGGGCCGCACACCTTCCTGAACTGTGATTGAGACAAAATGGCCCCGAAAGGGAAACGGAGCCGCCTGCCTCCCAGGAGCATCCCAGCCTTGTTTCCCCCATCAATCAGCCCCGCATTTCCCTCCATTCGCCTGTCTCCCTGCTTTCCGTCAAAGCAGCGCTTGCTGGTGATGGATGCCTCCACCTGTCAAGGTAACCTCGGAGACAAGAAGACGGCTTCCAAAGAGGCACCTGTCCCCCCGACAGCCTGGCTTGCAGGAAGCGTTCCCTTTGCCCTTTCTCCCTCCCCAACCCTTCCCCTTCGGGCTGGACAGTAAGCCATATCCAAGCACGAGAACCATCTTTTGGGGTCACGGAGCCCGTTTGGAAGACATTCCTTTCCCACAGAACCCTAACTCTATGATATCTTACATTGCAATGTGACAATACTAATAAAGTATTTGAAGGTCTTTCACTGAACGGGGCAGAGGAATAGATCCCAAGCCCGAAAGAGGGAGAGGCGCCTGTCTTTTTGGCCTTCGAAAGGGGCAGGAAAGTCGCGCCTCCTTCCAAACCCAAGGCAAACAGAGCTGCCAGCTTTGCAGGTCAGGACCCAAGCAGAGAGGGAGGGAGGGCTGGCGCTTGGGTGTGTCTTTCTGGCTTTCCCTGCCTTTAGGGCAAAGAGGCATTCTTGGCAACCTACCGACCGGTTGGACCAGTCTGGGCCCGGAATGTGCCTCTGGCCCAAAGCGGATCGCTCCACAAGGATCCTCCGTGCGCATTTGAGTCCTGGCCTGCGTTTCAGAGGTCTGTTTCCCCGAATCGGAAAGAGGTGGGTTAGCCAGCCCCTTCACCTGTTGAAATGCAGACGAGGGGTTGGGATAGATGACCTCTAAGTTCCCCTTTCCAACTCCAGGAGGCTGGAGCTCAACGCCTGGCAGGGCCTGCTGGCCTTGACATTGTATAGATCAGTGTGTCCCAACCAGTGTGCCGTGGCACACTAGTGTGCCGTGAGCGATCATCAGGTGTGCCGTGGGAAATGGGAACCTCCAATACCCTTTCTTCCCCCTCCTGCCGAACACTTTTTCTTCTCCACTCGGGCTCCCTTCTTCCCAGCCTCGCTCTGCTCACTTTGCCTCGCTTTGCTCACTTTGCCTCGCTTTGCTCTGGGGCGAGTCTGCTCAGTAGCGCCCGCACGGGTCACGTCTTCCTCCCTCCCCCCTCCCCTCCTGAACACGCTCATGCTGCCCCCTCGGATCAAAATGGCGGCAGAAGCGGCAGTGTAGAAGAAAAAGTAAGTGTTCAGCAGGAGGGGGAAGAAAGGGCGCGAAGGGGGGAGGAAGAGGTCTCTGTTTAAAGCTGGCATGGGCAAACTTGGACCTTCCAGGTGTTTTGGACTCCAACTCCCACCATTCCTAGCAGCCTCAGGCCCTTTTCCCTTTTCCCCCACAGCCGCTTCAGCAGGAAAGGGCCTCGGGCTGTTAGGAATGGTGGGAGTTGAAGTCCAAAGCACCCAGAGGGCCGAAATTTTCCCATGCCTGTTTTAGGGACCTTAAAGTGGTGAGCCTCCTTCCAACATTGTGATTCTGGATAGAAAACAAACAACATAACATAACATTGTTTGAGTCCACAGTGCTCTCTGGGTGTAGGTGAACTACAGCTTCCAAACTCAAGGTCAATTCCCAAACAAACCCTTTCAGTACTTTCTGTTGGTAATGAGAGTTCAATAGGCCAAGTTTGGTTGAATTCCATTGTTGCAAGAGTTCAGGATGCTCTTTGATTGTGTGTTAACTACAAATTTCAGAAACAGTAACTCCCAAATGTCAAGGTCTATTTTCCCCAAACTCCATCTGTGTTCACATTTGGGCATACTGAGTATTCATGCCAAGTTTGGTCCTGATCCAACATTGATTGAGTCCACAGTGCTCTCTGGATATAGGTGAACTACAACTGCAAAACCCAAGGTCAATGCCCACCAAACTCTTATAGTATTTTCTGTGTGGGAAGTTTCATTCCATTCCATCATTGGTGGAATTCAGAATGCTCTTTGATTGCAGGTGAACTATAACTCCCAGCAACTACAACTCCCAAATGACGAAATCAATTTTTTGACTGATGGTCCCTCCTTTGGTTAGTATTAGTATGTTTTATGCCAGGATATCTATGTTGTGTTCATCGAAACAGGCCCAGGTTTCACACAGAGTGTATAAATACATTTAAAGACATATTAACTATATGTATTACTGTGTTAGAGTGTCATTTTGTGTCATTTTGGTTGGTGGTGTGCCCCAGGATTTTGTAAATGTAAAAAGTGTGCCGCGGCTCAAAAACGGTTGAAAAACACTGGCATAGATTGTGAATTAAATGGTTCTGAAGTGTATTGATCCAGAGAGAAAAGCAGAGTGCGGATAAATATGATCGTATTATTGGGTTGCTGTGAGTCGTCCGGCCTACCCAGCCATGTTCCAGAAGCTTTCTCTCCTGACGTTTCGCCCACATCTGTGGCAGGCACCCTCAGAGGTTGTGAGGCAAGTTTGGTTGATATATATCCCTGTGGAATGGGTGGGAGAAAGAATTCCTGTCTGTCGGAGGCAAGTGGGAAAGTTGCAATTGGACACCTTGAATAGCATCGGATAGCCTTGCAGTATCGTACCAGCACTTAAAAAAACAAAAAACTCTAGACTCAGGACAGAAAATAGGGGAATTCCAGACAGGAAACAATCAAGGGCCAGCTAACACCTCCAAACAAAGGATTCCCCTAGACAGGAAGCAGTCAGGCTTTGAAGCTGGAAGGCTATTCAATGCTAATCAAGGTGGCCAATTTGCCTCCCACACACAAGAGTTCTTTCTTTCTCCCAACTTGGACATCATTCTCTCTCTCTCTCTCTCTCTCTCTCTCTCTCTCTCTCTCTCTCTCTCTCTCCATCCATCCTATCTATCTATCTATCTATCTATCTATCTAATTAAAGTCAATGTTTGCGGGCGGAGGTGTGGAGGAATATGTGGCAGCGTTTCAATTTGTTGCCACTGTGGGATTATTTGCATAAAGGACTCTGATTGGCCAGCCTCAGAACTCCAGTATTCTACAGCACCAGACAGAGGGGATTGGTTGCTACTGAGGACGTATTTGCATAAAGGACTCTGATTGGCCATCGACATTCCAACATTCTAAGGTGACGCAGAGGGAAAAGGAAAGGCCTCGGGCAGTCAGTCACTGCGGCCCACACCAATGACGGATCAGGACCAAACTTGGCACACAGGGGCCCAATGGCCCACTTCACAACCTGGTGTGGTTTAGGGCAGGATGGGCCACGAATGATGGGATTTGCAGTATCTTCACCTGATTCACTTCTCAAACAACACTGTAGTCCCTATAAATCACAGACCAGGCCCAAAATTGACAGCAAGGCTTCCTTGACTTGATTTTCCTGACTAGGCCTCAGGTCATGGCATGGGATATTGTTTAGGGCCTGAACTGACAGAAAGGCATCCTCAACTTGATTTTCCTGACTAGGCCCCCAACAATGACAGAACAAGACCAAACTTGGCACACAGATTCCCCAAGATGCACCCTACATCCTGGTGCAGTTTGGGGGAGGATGGACCATGGATGATGGGACTTGCAGTACTTTAATTCACTTCCTTAGAGCACTGTGGCCCACAACAATGACAAATCGGGACCAAACTTGGCACACAGAGGCCCAATGACCCACTTTACAACCTGGTGCGGTTTATGGCAGGATGGCCCACATATGATGGGATTTCCAGTACCTTCACCAGATTCACTTCCCACAGAACATTGTAGCCCCTAAAAATCACAGACCAGGCCCAAACATGGCACACAGAGCCCCCATGACCCACTCTACATTCTGCTGCAGTTTGAAGGAGGACGGACCATGGATGATGGGACTTGCAGTACCTTCACTCACATCCTGAAAACAACACAACCATCATCTTATGACCAATACAGACCAAAATTGGCACACAGAGCCCCCTTGACCCACTCCACACCCCGGTGCTGTTTCAAGGAGGATGGATCACAGATGATGGGACTTGAAGTACCTTCACTCACGTTCCAAGACCGCTGCAACCCTCATCCAATGAACGATCAAGGCCAAACGTGACACACAGAGCCCCCATGACCCACTCTATCTTCTACTGCAGTTTGGAGGAGGGTGGACCATGGATGATGGGACTTGAAGTACCAAAGACCTACCTTGGCACACAATGCCTTTCTCAAATAACCCGGGCACCGCCGGGTCCCCAAGCTAGTAGGTATATAAACCCCACTTGCCTTGTTTCCAACAGACCTCACAACCCCTGAGGATGTCGGCCGTAGATGGGGGCAAAACGTCAGGAGAGAATGCTTCTGGAACAGGGCCAGACAAGCCCGGAAAACTCACAGCAACCCAGTGATTCCAAGCATAAAAGCCTTCAACAACAACAACAACATATTACTATTATTATTTAGTTGTGTTCATGTTGACTTACACACTTATTCAAATACTAGTGTATCTACCTGATGTTGCCCAGCTGTTGCCCTGCATGCTTTCACCCCATTCTTTCTCTTTCTTTCTTTTGACCTTTCCCTTCCTTCCTTCCTTCCTTCCTTCCTTCCTTCCTTCCTTCCTTCCTTCCCTTTGCCTCCCTTACCTCACCATATTTCCTTGGCAACATGACCCTCTTTGTGGCTCTTTCACGCCTTCCTGACTTCCCCGTCACCTTTCTTTCCCTGTGCCATCCCAGAGGGCCACTTTACCAAGCAACACCAACCCAGTGCAATCCCAGAGGGCCACTTCACCTAGCAACAGCAGGTTAATCGGGACTGTCCGGGCTGAATAGGGGAAGCGGGAAGGACTCCACCCCCGTGCCTTTCTCCCAGTGCGCTTCCCACTTCCAAAGGGAGCAATCCTACATCTTCCCAAGACCAAAGGCCATTTCCCGTGGGCCCAAAAAGGCGTGGAAAAGTGGCGCCGGCCTTCTATTTTCATCCCTCTGCCTATTTCCCAGGCAGAAAAGAGTCTCCGAGAAAGAGGTGGAAGGAAAACAGAAGAGGGGCAAAAGCAGAGGCACAGCTGAACAGAGGACTCGGAGAACCCCAAGCCCTCCAAACTGGACCTCGGAGTGTGTTTTCCCAGAGGTCTCTTGGGCCAGAGGTTCCTCAGCATGGTGCTTCAGGAGGCACCATACGTAATGCAAGCCTGCTTGATCTGCATATTGAAATCAAGCTGCAGGCAGGGCTTTGAGAAATGTGTATGATGATCTGCAGAAGGGGTTGTTGTTTATGGGGTGGGGAGGGGAGAAATGCACAAGAGGGAGATGCAGGTGCGGGCAGGGAAGAGGCATCGCCGGCACGTTGCGTTCCCGGCGCGCCCAGAGGCAAGCGCTCCATTATTTTCGTTATTATGCTTTAAAATATTTGAATACAGGCAGGCCTAATTAAGGAGATCGGCTTGTGACAAGATCTCTCCCTGGCTCATTTTGATGCCCCTCGCAGCCCTGTCTGCGTTTGTTGTTTTTGCGGGGCGACGTGGCAATCGGGAGAGCGGGCTTGGCCAGGCTGCCGACGGCTTTCTTGGGTGACGGCTTAATTAGGCGTCTCGGCAGCCGGCAGCCAAAGATCCGGTTGGTTAAGGCCGATCGATCCTCACCTTGGCGGCTCCTGACCAAGAGAACGTCTGGCGCAGAATCCCTTTGCGCCCAAGATTGTACCTTTCTTTCTTAGTCTGTTCACTTCTTTTTTGGAGATCGGGTCGGGGTGGTGTACTGGTTGCATTGGGACGTGAGAAGTCCAGGGTCAGATCCCCAGTGCATCCAATAACCTGATCACTGTTGAGTCCAAGGTTCTGGTCACCAGGTGAGTCCAAGTCTCCTGCCCTCGGAAAGCCCAAGCTTTGGGTGCCCAATGAGTCCAAGGTTCTGGTCACCAGGTGAGTCCAAGTCTCCTGTCCCCGGAGAGCCCAAGCTTTGGGTGCCCAATGAGTCCAAGGTTCTGGCCACCAGGTGACTCCAAGGCTCTTGCCCCTGGAGAGCCCAAGCTTTGGGTGCCCAATGAGTCCAAGGTTCTGGTCACCAGATGACTCCAAGGCTCTTGCCCCTGGAGAGCCCAAGCTTTGGGTACCCAATGAGTCCATGGTTCTGGTCACCAGTTGACTCCAAGGCTCTTGCCCCTGGAGAGCCCAAGCTTTGGGTGCCCAATGAGTCCAAGGTTCTGGTCACCAGGTGAGTCCAAGGCTCTTGCCCCTGGAGAGCCCAAGCTTTGGGTGCCCAATGAGTCCAAGGTTCTGGTCACCAGGTGAGTCCAAGGCTCTTGCCCCTGGAGAGCCCAAGCTTTGGGTGCCCAATGAGTCCAAGGTTCTGGACACCTGGTGAGGCCAAGGCTGTTGCCCCTGGAGAGCCCAATCTTTGGGTGCCCAATGAGTCCAAGGTTCTGGTCACCAGGTGAGTCCAAGGCTCTTGCCCCCGGAGAGCCCAAGCTTTGGGTGCCCAATGAGTCCAAGGTTCTGTTCACCAGGTGAGTCCAAGGCTCTTGCCCCTGGAGAGCCCAAGCTTTGGGTGCCCAATGAGTCCAAGGATCTGGTCACCAGGTGAGTCCAAGGCTCTTGCCCCTGGAGAGCCCAAGCTTTGGGTGCCCAATGAGTCCAAGGTTCTGGTCACCAGGTGAGTCCAAGGCTCTTGCCCTGGAGAGCCCAAGCTTTGGGTGCCCAATGTCCAAGGTTCTGGTCACCAGGTGAGTCCAAGGCTCTTGCCCCTGGAGAGACCAAGCTTTGGGTGCCCAATGAGTCCAAGGTTCTGGTCACCAGGTGAGTCCAAGGCTCTTGCCCCTGGAGAGCCCAAGCTTTGGGTGCCCAATGAGTCCAAGGTTCTGGTCACCAGGTGAGTCCAAGGCTTTTGCCCCTGGAGAGTCCAAGCTATGGGTGCCCAATGAGTCCAAGGTTCTGGTCACCAGGTGAGTCCAAGGCTCTTGCCCTGGAGAGCCCAAGCTTTGGGTGCCCAATGTGTCCAAGGTTCTGGTCACCAGGTGAGTCCAAGGCTCTTGCCCTGGAGAGACCAAGCTTTGGGTGCCCAATGAGTCCAAGGTTCTGGTCACCAGGTGAGTCCAAGGCTCTTGCCCCTGAGAGCCCAAGCTCTGGGTGCCCAATGAGTCCAAGGTTCTGGTCACCAGGTGAGTCCAAGGCTCTTGCCCCTGGAGAGCCCAAGCTTTGGGTGCCCAATGAGTCCAAGGTTCTGGTCACCAGGTGAGTCCAAGGCTCTTGCCCCTGGAGAGCCCAAGCTTGGGTGCCCCATGTGTCCCAGGTTCTGGTCACCAGGTGAGTCCAAGGCGCTTGCCCTGGAGAGACCAAGCTTTGGGTGCCCAATGTGTCCAAGGTTCTGGTCACCAGGTGAGTCCAAGGCTCTTGCCCTGGAGAGCCCAAGCTTTGGGTGCCCAATGAGTCCAAGGTTCTGGTCACCAGGTGAATCCAAGGCTCTTGCCCCTGGAGAGCCCAAGCTTTGGGTGCCCAATGTGTCCAAGGTTCTGGTCACCAGGTGAGTCCAAGGCTCTTGCCCCTGGAGAGACCAAGCTTTGGGTGCCCAATGAGTCCA
Source organism: Anolis apletophallus (assembly GCA_030556195.1). NCBI lineage: Eukaryota > Metazoa > Chordata > Lepidosauria > Squamata > Anolidae > Anolis > Anolis apletophallus. The sequence goes on from JARBWK010000018.1 coordinate 13,784,591, forward strand.
AGGTTCTGGTCACCAGGTGAGTCCAAGGCTCTTGCCCCTGGAGAGACCAAGCTTTGGGTGCCCAATGAGTCCAAGGTTCTGGTCACCAGGTGAGTCCAAGGCTCTTGCCCCTGGAGAGACCAAGCTTTGGGTGCCCAATGTTTCCAAGGTTCTGGTCACCAGTCAATCCAAGGCTCTGGTTCTAGTGAGTCCACATTTAAGTGCCCAATAGATCCAAGCTTGTAATCTCTGGTAAGTCCAAGATACCAGCAATTTGAGTCTCCGAGGAGTCCAAAGTTCAAGCCTGTGCCATACTGAGTGGGACACTTTAGGTTCCTCTAACCGGGCCCGACCAGCATGGCAAGGGGCTGGACTAGGTGGCCCGTGTGGTCGCTTCCAGCTCTATTGCTCTATGGTTTTTTGATCTATTTGGAAGCCATGGCTTTCCAGAACGGAAAGTCCTGCTCTTCCTCCCTTGGAACTGGACCTGGGAACCTTCTGGAGAGGAACCTAGGAAGCTTCCTTGACGCTGAGTCCGATCCTTCTGACTTGAAGGCAAATTGGGACATTTTCTTGGAAAGATCTATTCCGAGGAGGTTGGACAATGCGGTTTTCCTCTGAGACCGAGAGTGTCATATGCCCATGGTCACAGAGTGGGTCTCCATGGCCAAGTGGGGATTGGAACCCTGCTCTCCAGTCCCACCATCTAACCCAGGCATGGGCCAACTTGGGCCCTCCCTCCAGGTGTTTTGGACTCCAACTTCCACAACATGGGTATGCAGATGATCCCTTGATTGACTGAAGTGTCCAGTTCCAAGAGGACAAAGGCATGGGCCAACTTGGACACTTCAATCAATCAGGGGATCATGTGCATACCCACATTGTGGGATCTGAAGTCCAAAAAACCTGGAGGAGGGCCCATTTTGGCCCGGTCTGCTCTAACCGCTACCTAACCTTGGGAGCAGGCAAGGTTTGGCTCAAATCTTTTTGTGCTGTGGGCAAGGAGGGAGTCAAGCCTCCGTTTGCTAAGGCAGTCTACCTTGAAATAGTTTCTAATAACTAATGGAGTGAAACAAGGTTGTGTTCTTGCACCAACCCTATTTACAATCTTCTTCAACATGATGCTCCAAAGGGCTAGGGCAGACCTCGAAGGCGGCGGCGGCGTATATATACGCTATCGTACTGATGGGAGCTTGTTCAACTTAAGCCGTCTGAGGGCTCGCACTAAGACTCTAAACTATCTAGTCCGTGAGCTGCTTTTTGCCGACGATGCTGCCCTTGTCGCCCATTCAGAAGCAGCTCTGCAGCGCCTCACATCCTGCTTTGCAGCAGCTGCAGAGCTGTTTGGGCTGGAAGTCAGTCTGAAGAAAATGGAAGTTCTCTACCAGCCTGCACCACAGGAAGAACACCATCATCCCCACGTCAGCATAGGCACATCTTTGCTTAAGTCCGTTCAGCAGAACACCTACCTGGGAATCATCATCTCTTCAGACGCCAAGATTGATAAAGAGATAGATCACAGATTAGCAAAGGCATAGAGTGCATTCGGAAGGCTTCACAAAAGAGTCTGGAGCAACAAGCACCTGAGGCAAAGCACCAAAACCAGTGTGTACAGAACTATCGTACTGTCTCTTCTCCTATATGGGTCTGAAACATGGGTCACCTATCGCCAACACCTACGACTCCTCGAACGCTTTCATCAGCGCCGTCTTCGCACAATCCTAAATATACACTGGACCGACTATGTGACTAATGTTGCTGTCCTTGAGCAAGCAGGGATCACCAGCGTTGAGGCCATGCTATTGAGAACACAGCTGCGCTGGGCAGGGCACGTCTCTAGGATGGAGGACCACCGCCTCCCAAAGATACTACTCTGGTGAACTTGCCACGGGTCAGCACAAGAGAGGCGCCCCCCAAAAGAGATATAAGGACTCCCTGAAACAACATCTCAGGCTCGGCCAGATTGATCACCAACAATGGTCCACCCTGGCCTCACATCGGGAGGCGTGGAGATGCACTCTACACAATGCTGCGGCCTCTTTCGAGAAGACACGGCGAATGGGTCTCGAAGAGAAACGACAACGCAGAAAGAACCGCAACTTGGAAACAACATCACCCAAGGAGACTCTCTGCTGTGCTGTCTGCAACCGAACTTGCCCATCTCAGATTGGCCTTTTTAGTCATCAACGCGCTTGTAAAAAGCGTGGGATGAGTCCTTCCTAAGAATCTTCGTTCGCAAAGTAATGCCGAGAGAGACTCTAGCTTGGAATACAAGACTTCCCCTCACAAACCTTCCGCTCTGCCTTGGTCTGATCCAGCCATGCAGTGCCTGTGTTTTGACACTCAGGGGGTTTGGAGTGGGGACGCATGTTGGACTCTCCGACTGTCCCTCTGTGCGGAGTCTGGGAATCCCCTCCTGCAAGGGAACTTTTCCAACCTCTGGGACCAGACTTTCCCACTCCAAAAATAAAAAATCCGCAGGCGGAGAGAGGAAAATATGTTGGTTCAGGGAGGCTGGGGAACGCAAACAGAGGAATCTGTTTATCGGAGTCCGCCCTCCGGTGAGCCTCGCAACAGATGCTTGTTCATCCGGGCCAAGGCAAGGGAGGGAGGCTCCGCCGACGTGGTCTACACCGCAGGGAGGGAAGGAGGGAGGGAGGGAAAGAAAGAGCCAGGAAGGAGTGGCCTTTTCTCAGCCCACCGTGGCTTCTGCGATCCATCCCTGCCATTCCTTCAATTCAATTCTCTTGCAGAAAACAATGCAGCAACCCACATCCCACAGACTCCTCTCTATTCTGCTTTGGTTGGACCTCGTGACCTGAAATACTGTGTCCAATTCTGGGCACCACCATTCCAAAGATATTAACAAGCTGGAAGGTGCCCAGAGGAAGAGGGCACCTCAAAGGATCCAAGGCAGGGCTGGGCAATCATTTTTTCCAAGGGGCCACACGAGAGCCAAAAAATATTATGGAGGGCCGCACCCTAAAGGCGGAACTACACTCAAATCTACATTATTTATTTATTTATTACTATATTACACATCATTAATATTAATATATTAATATATCAAGAAATATTCATATATTATTAGTATTAATATCATAATATCACAGACCAACTCCGCTGCCAGCTCGACCAAGGCGGGTCTGCGCTGCTCGTGTTATTGGACCTCACGGCAGCATTTGACACGGTCGACCACAATCTAGTGATCCACCGCCTGGCCGTGGCTGGAGGGAGGGGGACAGCCGTTGAATGGCTGACCTCCTTCCTCCACCCGCGGTCTCGGCGGGGGAGGCGGGGCGAGGTGGTCTCCGAGGGCTCCCACTACTCTGTGGGTCCCCCAGGGGCCATTCTCTCCCCCTCTGTTATTTAACATCTACATGCAGCCGCTTGCACAGCTGGTGCGGAGTTATGGGCTGGAGTGTCACCAGTACGCTGACGACACCCAGCTCATTCTGAGGATGGAGGGCAGGCGGGTTCTGTCCCCGATATTTCCAACACTGCCTCGAAGCCGTTACTGGATGGCTGCGAGCCAGTAGGTTGAGGGTGAATCGCCAAGACGGAGATCTTGTGGCTGGGTCGCCCGGGTGATGTTAATGTCCAGCTTCCGAGCCTGACGGTGCGGTGTTATGCCCATCGCCTTCCGGAAAGAGCCTGGGGGTCCATTTGGACTCCCAGCTGACCATGGAGGCCCAGGTCTCTGCGGTCAGCAAGATCTCTTTTTTTCCATCTGCGACAGGCAAGGAGGCTGGCCCCCTATCTCTCCCGGAACGATCTGGCCACGGTGATCCAAGCCACAGTCATCTCAAGGCTGGATTACTGCAACGCGCTCTACGTTGGCCTTCCTCTGTCGGTGACCCGGAAGCTCAGGCTAGTGCAGAACACTGCCGCCCGGCTCCTGTCTGGCACGCCAGCTGGCGCTACATAACACCTGTTTTGCAGGATCTGCACTGGCTGCCAATTGAGCACGGATCACCTTCAAAGTGTTGGTCCTCACCTTTAAGGCCTTACACGGCCTGGGGCCAGCGTATTTGAGGGACCGTCTCACCCCATATTGCCCTCCGAGATCACTTCGGTCTGAGGACTCCAATCTCCTGGAGATACCTTCAGCTAAACTCGCAAGGCTGACTGCTACCCGCCGTGGGGCGTTCTCTGTCATAGCACGTACGCTGTGGAGCGCCCTCCGGCCGGAACTCCGGGCTATGAAGGACTTGCTCCCATTTAGACGGGCCTGTAAAACATACCTGTTTAAGCAGGCCTTTGGTGAGTAAGTCCTGCCCAGGCCGCCATCTATTCGTTCTTCTGAGGATGATGTGCTGTTCATTGTGTTAACTGTGTTATTAATTACTGTACTGCTGTTGTTTTTAATTGTTTTTAACTGCTTATTGCCTGTATTTTACTGTGCCCTTCGGCTCCTGTAAGCCGCTGCGAGCCTCAGGGAGTCGGCGGCATAGAAGCCCGAATAATAAAATAAATAAATAAATAATTATTATATTATAGTATATATATACTATATATATACATATATATATATACATCTGGACTCCCAGCTGACCATGGAGGCCCAGGTCTCCGCGGTCAGCAAGGTTGCTTTTTTTTTCATCTGCGACAGGCTCGGAGGCTGGCCCCCTATATCTCCCGGAATGACCTGGCCACGGTGATCCAAAGCTACGGTCATCTCAAGGCTGGATTACTGTAACGCTTACGTTGGCCTTCCTTTGTCGGCGACCCGAAGCTCAAGTTGGTGCAGAACACTGCCGCCCGGCTCCTGTCTGGAACCCCAGCAGGCCGCCACATCACACCTGTTTTGCAGGATCTGCACTGGCTCCCAATCGAGCACCGGATCTCCTTCAAGGTGTTGGTTCTTACCTTTAAGGCCTTGCATGGCCTGGGGCCAGCGTACTTGAGGGACCGACTCACCCCACACTGTCCCCCGAGATCACTACGCTCCGAGGATGCTAATTTGTTAGAGATACCCTCGGCGAAATCGGCTAAACTGACATCTACTCGCCGGAGGGCGTTCTCCGTTATAGCTCCTACGCTGTGGAACGCCTCCCGGCTGGAACATGGGCTATAAAGGACCTGCTCCCGTTTAGACGCGCCTGCAAAACTTATTTGTTTAAGCAGGCCTTCGGTGAGTAGGTCCTGCCCATGTTCCGCTTTAGCCACTGTCCTGGGGTGTCACGCTATCTAATTTCTGAACTGTACCTGGGGTTTTTGTATTTTGCTGTTTTAACTGTTTAATTGTCTTAGATGTTTTATCGCATTGCTTGTGTGTAGTTGTACCTTCGGTTCCTGTGAGCCGCCGCGAGCCTCAGGGAGTCGGCGGCATAGAAACCCGAATAATAAATAAATAAATAAATAAATATACACATAATATATTGAAATTATAATATAATATAACATTATTATATTATTTATTATATTATAATTATTATAATTATAAAATATTATAAAATAATAATAAAAACCACTAAAATTAAATTAAATTAAATTCAAGAAGACAAGGTGCAAGAGAGGAAGGATCCCAAGATGGATTGGCCCAATAGCCCCAGCCCAGAGGATAGCAAAGCAGACCCAGCCGCTGCCGCAGCAGAGGAAAGCAGAGCAGCAGGTGATCGGAGGCTGCAGGCCTCCGCCTGCTCTCGCCCCCAGCCGTTCCCCAGCTGATCGCCCTGCTATGGAGTGCCTGTCATCCCTGGAGGCAATCCAGGCCTGTAGGGGAAAAAGTCAGCAATCTGAGGCGGCTGAGGTGGCCGATTGCCCTGGCGACCTGGAAGACGATCAAGTCTTCCGGGTCGCCAGGGCAATCGGCCGACTGCTCCCGCTGCAGGCCCAGATCGCCTCCAGGGATGGAAGGCACTCCAAAGCCACCGCTCCTCCAGCCTGTCTGCCGACACAGGCCCCACAGAGCCCGCGATGGGATGGTGGCAGCGACACGCTTTCCTTTTGGACCCGCCCCCTGACGCCTTTCTCCCCGGGCCGAACAGAATCGGCTGCCGGGCCGCATCTGGCCCACAGGCCCTAGATTGCACACCCCTGTTCTAGAACATGGCCATATAGCCTGAAAAAACTACAACAACCCACCTTCCTTATCTCAGCTGCTTCAACCTTCAAAGTTTCTACTTGAAGGCACGAAGTGGTAAAAACACCGGATTCCTTCAATTCAGCTTTCAACAGAAAGCGGCACTTTATCTTTATTTACACAATATATACAAGACAACCTTCAATCCTGTCCGCTCACATCTCAGCACATTGCAAGAAGCACATTCCTTTCTTATCAGGGCTTAGCGGGGCTTTCCTATCGCATCAGGACCATATGATTGTTATAATAATGGAAATGGCTATATGAGTGTATAATTAATGTTATTGCTTTGATCTTTTATGTATTTATGGTTCTATATTGTTATTATATTGTGATATTTGTGGCATCGAATTACTGCCAGTGTTAGCCGCTCTGAGTCCCCACCCCCACCCCCAGGGGGTTGAGAAGGCCGGGATAATAATGTAGTAAATAAAATAATAATAATCTATCTATCTATGTACGGTATATAATAAAAGTCAGTGTATGCGGTGGTGCGGCGGGAGGAATATGTGCCAGCATTTCGATTGGCTGCCACTGTGAAATTATTTGCATAAAGGGCTCTGATTGGCCAGCCTCAGAACTCCAACATTCTACGACCACAGACAGAGGGGATTGGTTGCCACTGAAATAGTATTTGCATAAAGGACAACGATTGGCCAACCACATTCCAACATTCTAAAGTGACTCAGAGGGAAAAGGAAAGGCCTCAGGCAGTCAGCCACTGCGCCCCACAGCAATGACGGATCAGGACCAAACTTGCCAAACGAGCCCAATGTAGATAAGCAAAGGGCTACACCTAGATATAAGCTATAAAGCAATTCAGGTGTCTGAATCAAACAGTACACAGTATATATCAAAAGTAGTAAACTATATTCCCTAGTACAAAATAGAGGTGAACCATCCACAATGAATTGTAAGTCAAGTACAGCACAATTACACAGTGGTAAAATACTTCTTGATGAGAATTTGTATCATAGTAAAGTACAGTTTACAACACAAGTAAATGGCAGATAACAAACATTATATACAGAAGTCTGTAGATGAGCAAATACATTAGTATCGTCACAAGTCCTGGGTTGCTGCTGGTGTTAAAGTGTCTATAGGTGTTAGTAAGGTTTTATTTAAAGAACCAGCAGGGCGCCAGGAGCGAAGTCCGTGTAAAACGGAGGTTGGAGAGACCCGGACCGCTCAAAGTTGCCTCTGGCATGCAATGCGCATGCGCCGGTTCGTGTTGTGTTGAACCGCTGGGCAGGCTGGTCACTGTAGTTTCTCCTGTGCTGGCCAAGTTTTAAGAGCGCAGTGCGCAGGCGCGGCGTCGCTATAGTAGCGAGCCGCTGAGGAGCTTGGTCTTGGTAGTTTTGCAGGCTTGGCTAGCGTCTTGAGAGTTTTACAAGCTGCCAGTGCAGCGGAGGGTAAAGCTGACCCACGCAAATGTCACAATGGTGAGGAAGATGCGGGGAGGGTTGCCTGACGGCAGGAGCTCACCCCCAGGCCGGCGGGGGGCCGTTTCGTCCTATGGACTTCTTTAGAGGCTGTATATTGGGCGTCCTCAGAGGAGTATAGTCTAAATGATAATGAATTAAGTATTTAGTTTACCCAAATGAATGGTGTAGGGGGAGGCATGTGGTTATCTATAGTATCTATAAAAGTATCTATAAAAATGACGGATCAGGACCAAACTTGCCAAACGAGCCCAATGGCCCACTTCACAACCTGGTGTGATTTAGGGCAGGATGGGCCACGAATGATGGGATTTGCATTACCTTCACCTTATTCACTTCCCAAACAACACTGCAGCCCCTATGCATCACAGACCAGCCTCATTCACTTCCCAAACAACACTGCAGCCCCTATACATCACAGACCAGGCCCAATATTGACAGCAAGGCATTCTTAACTAGATTTTCCTGACTAGGCCTCAGCACATGGGATATTGTTAGGCTCCCTCAACTTGATTTTCCTGACTAGGCCCCCGGGACACGCAGTACCTTCACTAAGTTCTTGAGACCACTGCAAGCCACATAAACATCTAATAGGAACCAACCTTGGTACACAATGCCTTCCTCAAATAACCCGGGCACTGCCGGGTCCTCAGCTAGTAATAATAATAATAATAATAATAATAATAATAATAATTCTTCATCCGGCCAGCACAGGAAACTCCAAAAGTGACACTCTACCCATACTACACATCTCTTTTAACCCAACTATTTCTGGAATCACAGAGTTGAAACTATAAGCAATTTTCATACCATATAACATGACATCCTGACAGGCTGCATGTACACTACAGAATCAATGCGGTGCGATACCACTCTCAATGCTATGGAATCCTGGGAGTTGCAGTTTGGTGAGGCCCGTTCCTCTCCAAACGACAAGTCTCGCGAACGTGGCTTGGGTGAGCAGAAGGCATCCCTTGGCGAGCCCTTGCCATGCAGAGCAAGACTTCCCTTCCTCATCCTCCTCCTCAAAACCTCCAAAGACTCATTTCGGTTTAATTTCACAGTCATAATGGATTTTTCAGAAAGTATTTCAAGAGCATATTTACTTCCCGGCCCCTTCCTTCCACTTCATTCGGCACAATTCCCCTCCAAGCGCCCCTTCCTCCATCCAAGCGCCCGCCTTTGCGCGCCCGTCTCCGTCCGATTCCCCAAGGCGCCCGCAATCTTGAATAATTCCAGGTACCTCCCCCCGCACCCCCCGCCCGTCTCCCTCTTTTTAATCAATAGCTGACAGACTTGTCAAATTACTTTGGGGACCAGCCGAGCCGTTTTTAAACATTCATAAACCCTCGCAGAACCCTTAAAAGCGCACTGCATTTCAAGCGCGGGGGAAGAGGGCCGGGTGGAACACGGATCAAACGGGATTACGTGGCTGTAAGTGAGAAATTAATTTCTCGTTAATGAATTATGTTAGAGAGAGAGAGAGAGAGACGGGAGAGACGGTGTCTTGAGCATCCGTCCAAAAAAAGGAAATGGGAAATGGGAAGAGAATCGTGGGGGAAACGGTCATAGACCCCCAACTACGGAAGCAGCTGAAAAGGCAAGCCGCAGTAGGCCTGGAAAGTCCAAATGTCTATGGGCAGATAGACAATTCTGGAAACCTGTCTCACTGTTCAGCAGTGGAACTCTCTGCCCCGGAGGGAATGTAGTGGAGGCTTTTAAACAGAGGCTGGATGGCCATCTCCTGGGGGTGCTTTGAAGGCGATTTTCCTGCTTCTTGGCAGAATGGGGTTGGACTGGATCAGGGGTGCCCACACTTTTTCAGCATGCGAGCTACTTATAATAAAACCAAGTCAGAAAGATCTATCTACCTCCTCAAGGCTGGAGAGGGGAGGGGGCGGGGCTTGGTGTGGCCTGGCTCCGCCCCCCTCTGGCTTCAGCTCTATCAGCAGCTTCTCCAGGCTTGAGGATGGCAGTGCCAAGCCAGCCTTGTGCTAGCTATGCCACCACTGGCTTGGCATTGCCATCCTCAAGCCTGGAGAAGCTGCTGGTAGAGCAGACAGCCAAGGAGGGAGGGAGGGAGCCAGGCCGCCTCACCACAGGCCCAGGCTTTGCCCGAGGCCATCCGGCACTCCCAGCAGCTTCTGCCAGGCTTAAGGATGGCCTCCCCAAGCCAGCCTTGTGCTGGCTTCCCACAGCTATGCCACCACTGGCTTGACATTGCCATCCTCAAGCCTAGAGAAGCTGCTGGTAGGGCAAAACGCCAGCCAGAGGGGCGAGCCAGGCCACACCAAGCGCCACCCACTCCGACTTTGGCCACCTAGCAGCTTCTCCAGGCTTGAGGATGGCAATAAGAAGCCAGCCTTGAAGCTAGCTATGCCACCACTGGCTTGGCATTGCCATCCTCCCACCTGGAGAAGCTGCTGGTAGAGCAGAAGCCAGTAAGAGGGTGCCAGCCCACCAAGCTCCACCCACTCCGAGAGAGTGCTGCTCCCAGCAGCTTCTCAGGCTTAAGGATGGCAATGCCAAGCCAGCCTTGTGCTAGCTATGCCACTACTGGCCTGGCATTGCCATCCTCAAGCCTGGAGAAGCTGCTGGTCTCTCTGAAGCCAGAGGGGCGGAGCCACGCCTCCCACCAAGCTCCACCCAGCAGAAGGACTTCCGCTTCCTCCCAGCAGCTTCTCCAGGCTTAAGGGGGATGGCAATGCCACCAAGCCCACCCCTTGTGCTAGCTATGCCACCACTGGCTTGGCATTGCCATCCTCAAGTCTGGATAAGCTGCTGGGAGTACTGAAGCTGGAGGGGGCGGGGCTTGGTGCAACCTGGCTCTGCCCCCCTCTGAAAAGCACCCCATCCGGCTGGGATCAACCTCCTTCGGTCCCGGGATCAACTGGTCGATCGCAGTTGACTTCTTGGGCAGCCCTGGACTGGATGATGGCCCACCAGGTCTCTTCCAACTCTAGGATTCTAGGACTTAGATTCTATGATATTAAGTAAGGGGGGAAAAGCCAAACTAATTCCATTTTGTGACCAACAAACGTTTGACTTTGGCTCATGGGATTCTGCCTTCTGGGAGCTGAAGTCCAAAACATCTAGCCCAGCGCTTTGTGACAAATGTTGCTGTCCTTGAGCAAGCAGGGATCACCAGCATTGAGGCCATGCTATTGAGAACACAGCTGCGCTGGGCAGGGCACGTCTCTAGGATGGAGGACCACCGCCTCCCAAAGATAGTACTCCGTGGTGAACTCGCCACGGGTCAGCACAAGAGAGGCGCCCCCAAAAAGAGATATAAGGACTCCCTGAAACAACATCTCAGGCTCGGCCAGATTGATCACCAACCATGGTCCACCCTGGCCTCACATCGGGAGGCATGGAGACGCACTATCCACAATGCTGCGGCCTCTTTCGAGAAGACACGCCGAACAAGTCTTGACAACGCAGAAAGAACCGCAACTTGGAAACAACATCACCCAAGGAGACCTTCTGCTGTGCTTTCTGCAACCGAACTTGCCTATCTCAGATTGGCCTTTTTAGTCCTTCCTAAGAATCTTCGTTCACGAAGTAATGCCGAGAGATTCTTCCACATAATCACCATTCAGTTCAATATTTTGTCATCCGTGGGATACGTTTGTCATGCCTGTGTCATAGAAGTTTCCCTCCACCTTTTTCAGCCAGTTTGTCACTTCGATTGTCACCTTGTCGTCGTCAGAAAAGTGTTTTCCACCTACTCCTTCCATTTAGTGAAGAGATGATAGTCCCTAGGTGTGAGATCGGAGCTGTGAGAAAGGTGGCTTCAAACATCCCAACCAAATGATGTCAACTACTCTTGTGTTGCATGAGCGGTGTGCGGACGCACGTTGTCATGAAGGAGACAGACTCCTGCCATCAGCGTCCCGCAATGTTTGTTAAAAATGACTCTGTGATGTTTCTTCGTGGTCTCACGATACCCGTTTTGTCACATGCTGTCTTGACATTACGTCCTCTCCATAAACTAAAATGATTTCACAATGAATCGCAGCAGCGTTCACGTAGAGCAGGGGTGCCCACACCTTTTCAGCATGTGAGCTACAGTACTTATAATAAAACCAAGTCAGAAAGATCTACCGAGAGAGAAGCAGGGTGGAGCAGTGGGAGGGGCTTGGCGTGTCCTGGCCCCGCCCCCTCTGGCTTTAGCGCTACCACAGCTTCTCCAGGCTAGAGGAGGGTAGTGCCAAGCTAGTGGTGGTATAGATAGCCACTACTGGCTTGGCACTACTTTCCTAAAGCCTGGAGAAGCTGTGGTAGCGTTGAAGCCGGGGGGGGGGGGCTTGGCGTGGCATGGCTCCGCCCCCTCCCCCTCTGGCTTTAGCACTACCACAGCTTCTCCAGGCTAGAGGAGGGTAGTGCCAAGCTAGTGGTGGTATAGATAGCCACTACTGGCTTGGCACTACCCCTAAAGCCTGGAGAAGCTGTGTAGCGCTGGCCGGGAGGCGAGGCGGGGTTTGGCACGGCATGGCTCCACCCCCTCCCCCTCTGGCTTTAGCGCTACCACAGCTTCTCCAGGCTAGAGGAGGGTAGTGCCAAGCTAGTGGTGGTATAGATAGCCACTACTGGCTTGGCACTACCCTTCTCAAGCCTGGAGAAGCTGTGGTAGCGCTGAAGCCAGGGGAGGGGGAGGGGCTTTGGCGCGGAATGGCTCCGCCCCCTCCCCCTCTGGCTTTAGCGCTACCACAGCTTCTCCAGGCTAGAGGAGGGTAGTGCCAAGCTAGTGGTGGTATAGATAGCCACTACCGGCTTGGCACTACCCTCCTCAAGCCTGGAGAAGCTGTGGTAGTGCTGAAGCCAGAGGGGGCTTGGCGCGCATGGCTCCGCCCCCTCCCCCTGGCTTTGCTACCACAGCTTCTCCAGGCTAGAGGAGGATAGTGCCAAGCTAGTGGTGGTATAGATAGCCACTACCGGCTTGGCACTTCCCTCCTCAAGCCTGGAGAAGCTGTGTGTGCTGAAGCTGAGGGGGGCTTGGCACAGCATGGCTCCGCCCCTCCCCTCTGGCTTTAGCACTACCACAGCTTCTCCAGGCTAGAGGAGGGTAGTGCCAAGCTAGTGGTGGGATAGATAGCCACTACTGGCTTGGCACTACCCTCTCTCAAGCCTGGAGAAGCTGTGGTAGCACTGAGAGAGGGGGCTTGGCGCGGCATGGCTCTGCCCCTCCCCCTCTGGCTTTAGTGCTACCACAGCTTCTCCAGGCTAGAGGAGGATAGTGCCAAGCTAGTGGTGGTATAGATAGCCACTACCGGCTTGGCACTTCCCTCCTCAAGCCTGGAGAAGCTGTGGTAGTGCTGAAGCTGGGGGAGGGGGCGGGGCTTGGTGCGGCATGGCTCCGCCCCCTCTGAGAAACACCCCATCCAGCTGGGATCGACCTCCTTTGGTCCCGGGATCAACCAGTCGATTGCGATCGACTTCCTAGGCAGCCCTGATGTAGAGAACACTACAGTGCGATCTTTGCACTTAGAGGGAAACGGAATGACGATGCTAATGTCTAGCTTTTACAACGCCAGTCAATGAGCTACTGATGACTGGCACTGCTCGTTTGCTTCCACCGGCTTCCCGGTAGTGAGACCAACTTCCCCAAGAAAATTCCCCGCAAGAACAATGTGCCTGGGAACCTTATTTTCCAGATAATCCTCGTATTATTGTTCTCATATTACATCCCACTTCTATATCTTGGTGAAGAGGCAAAACAGCGGCCTTGGTGGTTGGCTATGGGGACCTTTCTGAAGTGCTTTCGTGGTGCGTTCCTGAGAGATTAGATAGCCTTTGGGGGTCCTCTCAAGCTCTGATGTTATGGGATCCCTGCTGCCCAAGCGCAGTTCCTTTTGGCTTTGTAGCCACTCGTTTAGCAGAATCTGATGCATCGACCTGACAAGGCAATCGATGAGGGGAAGGCGAGGGGGAAATGCGCTTTGCTGGGGGGCACGAAGCGGAACGGACCCCTTGCTCCCCACTTCTCTCCTCCTCTCTTCAACCTGACAGCTTTGGACAGCTGTCGATTTGCATGAAATCTGAAATCGCTCCAGACAGTGCGGCCTTTCTTCCCAAAATGCGGTTCCTGCTCCCCGGCGATGCACCGTCTCCCCGTGACCTAGTTTTGACAGTTTGGAAACATCTCGCTCCTGAACTCCTCCAAACCCACATCGCCGGTGCAATGGGCCCTTCCTCCAGAGGTATGGAAACCATCGCGAGGGCGAGCGGTTTCAAGCCTCGAGAAGGACGACAATGACGGAAGGAACACAGACAGACCGGCCCTGGGCTTCAGCGTTTGACATTTTGGGAACAATGCAGATTGTTTGAAGGAAGAACAAAACCCCGGCGAATGGGGGTGGCGTAACAGAGCCCAAGGGGAGGGAAAGAGCCACGTCGCCTCCGTTTCTTGAGCTGCCAGATAGAGAAGGGAGCATTCTCAATTCCCTGACCTACTTTCAGTTGGCCTGGAATGGGAAGGATGCAACACCAAGGATAGCAGCACCTCTGGGCATGTGCAAAGTGCAACTTCTCCTTTCTCATATGCTGCTCCGACCACGTATGGGTTGACCTCTGTGAAGAAAATGCCAGTCCGATCCTGGCACTTCTTTTGTTTCTTTAAATGGTTTCACTTGAGAATCTCTCGGCATTACTTCGCGAACGAAGATTCTTAGGAAGGACTCACCCCACGCTTTTTACAAGCGCGTTGATGACTAAAAAGGCCAATCTGAGATAGGCAAGTCCGGTTGCAGAAAGCACAGCAGAAAGTCTCCTTGGGTGATGTTGTTTCCAAGTTGCGGTTCTTTCTGCATTGTCGTTTCTCTTCGAGACCCATTCGATGTGTCTTCTCAAAAGAGGCCGCAGCATTGTGGATAATGCATCTCCATGCCTCCCGATGTGAAGCCAAGGTGGACCACTGTTGGTGATCAATCTGGCCGAGCCTGAGATGTTGTTTCAGGGAGTCCTTATATCTTTTTGGGGGCGCCTTTCTTGCACTGACCTGTGGCGAGTTCACCATAGAGTAGTAACTTTGGGAGGCGGTGGTCCTCCATCCTAGAGACGTGCCCTGCCCAGTGCAGCTGTGTTCTGAATAGCATGGCCTCAATGCTGGTGATCCCTGCTTGCTCAAGGACAGCAACATTAGTCACATAGTCGGTCCAGTGTATATTTAGGATTGTGTGAAGACAGCGCTGATGAAAGCGTTCGAGGAGTTGTAGGTGTTGGCGATAGGTGACCCATGTTTCAGACCCATATAGGAGAACAGACAGTACGATAGCTCTGTACACACTGATTTTGGTGCTTTGCCTCAGATGCTTGTTGCTCCAGACTCTTTTGTGAAGCCTTCCGAATGCACTCTATGCCTTTGCTAATCTGTGATCTATCTCTTTATCAATCTTGGCGTCTGAAGAGATGATGCTTCCCAGGTAGATGAACTGCTGAACGGACTTAAGCACAGATTTGCCCATGCAGACGTGGGGATGATGGTGTTCTTCCTGTGGTGCAGGCTGGTAGAGGACTTCCGTTTTCTTCAGGCTGACTTCCAGCCCAAACAGCTCTGCAGCTGTTGCAAAGCAGGATGTTAGGCGCTGCAAAGGTGCTTCTGAATGGGCGACAAGGGCAGCATTGTCGGCAAAAAGCAGCTCACGGACTAGATAGTTTAGAGTATTATTATTATTATTATTATTATTATTATTAAAAATCAAAAACTGTCCCCATTGGAGGTTGAGGGAACCATTGCTTCCAAATGTTGTGTGTCCGAAGTTATTGAAAGATACAGTGCGTAAAATGACCTTCAGGCGATATGGATAAGGCAGGCATGGGCAAACTTTGGCCCTTTGGGTGTTTTGGACTCCAGGTCCCGCAACGTGGGTATGCAGATGATCGCTTGATTGCCTGAGTGTCCAGTTCCAAGAGGACAAAGGCACGGGCCAACATCAGCCCTGCAGGTGTTTTGAACTTCAATTCCCACAATTCCTAACAACCTCAGGCCTGAGGTTATTAGGAATTGTGGGAGTCGAAGTCCAAAACACCCAAAGGGCAAAAGTTTGCCCATGCCTGCGATAAGGTGTAGGTCAGGGCTGCCCAGGAAGTCAATTGCAATCGACCAGTCGATCCCGGGACCGAAGGAGGTCGATCCCAGCCGGATGGGGCGCTTCTCAGAGGGGGCGGAGCCAGGCCGCGCCAAGCCCCACCCCTTCCCCCGGCTTCGGCACTCCCAGCAGCTTCTCCAGGCTTGAGGATGGCAGTGCCAAGCCAGCCTTGTGCTAGCTATGTCACCACTGGCTTGGCATTGCCGTCCTCAAGCCTGGAGAAGCTGCTGGGAGGTCCAAAGCCAGAGAGGAGGGGGCGGGGCTTAGCGCGGCCTGGCTCCATCTCCCTCTGGCTTCACCTCTACCAGCAGCTTCTCCAGGGTTGAGGATGGCAATGCCAAGCCAGTGGTGGCATAGCTAGCACAAGGCTGGCTTAGCATTGCCGTCCTCAAGCCTGGAGAAGCTGCTGGGAGGTCCAAAGCCAGAGGGGCGGGGCTTGGCACAGCCTGGCTCTGCCCCCTCTGGCTTCCGCTCTACCAGCAGCTTCTCCAGGCTTGAGGATGGCAATGCCAAGCCAGTGGTGGCATAGCTAGCACAAGGCTGGCTTGGCACTGCCATCCTCAAGCCTGGAGAAGCTGCTGGTAGAGCGGAAGCCAGAGGGGGCGGAGCCAAGCCCCGCCAAGCCCCGCCCTCCCCTTCCCTCTCCAGCCTTGAGGAGGTAGGTAGATCTTTCTGACTTGGTTTTATTATAAGTAGCTCATGTGCTGAAAAAGTGTGGGCACCCCTGGTGTAGGTGAAGCATAACTGAATTTTGTGTTTAGACCTGGGTCCTGGTGCCAAAATATCTCATGATGTAGATGCAAGTATTTCAAAAACTAAACATATCCAAAACTCTTTGGAAATGGGAGACTCAATGTGTAGTAAAGATACCAGTTACAAGAACATCCAATGCAAATATCCATGAAGTAATGCCATTACAGGATGAAATACCGTGCCAACGCTCATCTGCACGAGGGACCCATGATGACCACAAGGCACAAGGCGAAACCCGAAGACGCAGGGCCAAGGCTTCCCATTGAGCCGGGTATCGACTCAAGGCCTTACTGGCAGCTCTGGAACCTCATTTATTCATCTATTTAACGTTCACATTGATTTCATGTTAGAACATCATCACGCCTGGTTCGGCCCTCCCTTCCCTCGGAGCCGCGGTATTCAACATGACTTTTCAATTAGGTTGCACAGCCTTCGTACCAAATTAAAAGATGTCGGCCCAAAAGACTGTCGTGTCTCTCAAAGTCCAACCTGATCGTTCCCAGCCTCATAGGTTTAATGAAACCCTTTCAAAGCACTGTACAACCGAGTTCGTTCTCTTCCTATCACTTTTCCCTTTCTCTCTCTCTCTCTTTCCTTTGGTGACTCACCCAGAGAAGCCTTTGCCTGTGTATGTGTATTGTGTGCCATTGTATTTCATTGTAACGCAACCAGTAATGGAGCAGTTGCAGTCCTTCTTAGATGATGCAACATGGCTAGACCCCTTCCAGTCCGGCTTCCGTTCGGGGCATGGGACGGAGACGGTCCTGGTCTCCATCACAGACCAACTCCGCTGCCAGCTCGACCAAGGCGGGTCTGTGCTGCTTGTGTTATTGGACCTCACGGCAGCGTTTGACACGGTCGACCACAATCTTTTGATCCACCGCCTGGCCGTGGCTGGAGTGAGGGGGACAGCCCTTAAATGGCTGACCTCCTTCCTCCACCAGCGGTCCCAGCGTGTGAGGAGGGTGGAGTGGTCTCCGAGGGCTCCCCATTAGTTTGGAGGGGTTCCTCAGGGGGACATTCTCTCCCCTCTATTATTTAACATCTACATGCAGCCGCTTGCACAGCTGGTGCGGAGTTATGGGCTTGAGTGTCACCAGTACGCTGACGACACTGGAGGACAGGTCTGGCCCCGTCCCCGATAATTTCCAGCGCTGCCTCGAAGCCGTTACTGGATGGCTGCGAGCCAGTAGGTTGAGGGTGAATCCGGCGAAGACGGAGATCTTGTGGTCGGGCCGCTCGGGTGGTGTAGATGTCCAGCTTCCGACCCTGGACGGTGTGGCGCTATGCCCATCGCCTTCCGTTAAGAGCCTGGGGGTCCATCTGGACTCCCAGCTGACCATGGAGGCCCAGGTCTCCGCGGTCAGCAAGGTTGCTTTTTTTCATCTGCGACAGGCTCGGAGGCTGGCCCCCTATATCTCGGAATGACCTGGCCACGGTGATCAAGCTACGGTCATCTCAAGGCTGGATTACTGTAACGCGCTTTACGTTGGCCTTCCTTTGTCGGCGACCCGGAAGCTCAAGCTGGTGCAGAACACTGCCGCCCGGCTCCTGTCTGGAACCCTAGCAGGCCGCCACATCACACCTGTTTTGCAGGATCTGCACTGGCTCCCAATCGAGCACCGGATCTCCTTCAAGGTGTTGGTTCTTACCTTTAAGGCCTTGCATGGCCTGGGGCCAGCGTACAGGAGGAACCGACTCACCCCACACTGTCCCCCGAGATCACTACGCTCCGAGGATGCTAATTTGTTAGAGATACCCTCGGCGAAATCGGCTAAACTGACATCTACTCGCGGAGGCGTTCTCCGTTATAGCTCCTACGCTGTGGAACGCCCTCCCGGCTGGAACGCGGGCTATAAAGGACCTGCTCCCGTTTAGACGCGCCTGCAAAACTTATTTGTTTAAGCAGGCCTTCGGTGAGTAGGTCCTGCCCATGTTCCGCTTTATCCGCTGTCCTGGGGTGTCACGCTATCTAATTTCTGAACTGTACCTGGGGGTTTTGTATTTTGCTGTTTTAACTGTTTAATTGTCTTAGATGTTTTATCGCATTGCTTGTGTGTAGTTGTACCTTCGGTTCCTGTGAGCCGCCGCGAGCCTCAGGGAGTCGGCGGCATAGAAACCCGAATAATAAATAATAATAAATAAATAAAAGAACTGCCACTCGCCAAAGGGCCTTCTCGGTCATAGCGCCGACATTGTGGAATGCCCTTCCGCCAGCCACTCGGGCTATTCATGACCTACTCCCGTTTAGGCGGGCGTGCAAGACGCATCTCTTCCAGCTGGCTTTCCAGGTATAGGCCAAGAGCTCCTCAAGCCATGCCAATGTTGCCAGACCGCCTTAAGTATTTTACCTGTATGTGCTTAATGATGTTTTATCGTGTGTTTTTACCCTGCATCTGTATTGCATTTTAGAGCGTATATGTTTATTGTTTATTGTGTATTGTCTGCTTCTGGCTGTGAGCCGCCCCGAGCCGGTTTGGGAGTGGCAGCATAAAAGCCGAGTAAATAAATAAATAAATAAATAAATCAGGAGGTGTCTACGGACAACAGAGGTTCCTCGGCTTGGAAATGGAGATGAGCGCCTCCCCGAGAGCCGGAAGTTGAGCACCACCTCCAGAAGCCGGAGATGAAAGGGGAAGCCTTTGCCTTTTGTGTCTGTCTGTGAATCTCTGTGAATTGTATCAAGGCATTTGCGTTTGTATATACTGTAATTTTCTCTGAGTCGATAGGGAGGAATATAAATAAATTATTATTATTATTAAATACATAAAATACAAATAAATTACACTGACACTTAGAACAACAACAATACCAATTAAACATAAAACTACACTTACAAACACAAAAGCACAAGTAAATACTCAATAAGTCGTGGCAATAGCTACCATTACAATGGGCAATACAACCACATTAAAACTTCCCTATAGCAGCCAATTTGCCAGTGACATTAAAGTGTGATAGTCAATAACAGTTTGATTGGTATTTTGGTTTGGCTGATGCCTTAGACCAGTGTTTCCCAACCTTTTTTGAGCCACGGCACATTTTTTACATTTACAAAATCCTGGGGCACACCACCAACCAAAATGACACAAAATGACACTCTAACACAGTCATACATATAGGTAATATGTTTTTAAATGTATTTACTGTATACACTCAGTGTGACACCTAGGCCTGTTTCGATGAACACAACCTAGAAATCCTAGCAGGAATGGCAGAAAGACACAAACTTCCCACACAGAACTCCCATAACCAAGAGAAAATGCTATAAGAGTTTGGTGGGCATTGACCTTGAGTTTTGGAGTTGTAGTTCACCTATATCCAGAGAGCACTGCGGACTCAAACAATGTTGGATCAGGACCAAACTTGGCATGAATACTCAATATGCCCAAATGTGAACACAGATGGAGCTTGGGGAAAATAGACCTTGACATTTGGGAGTTACAGTTTCTGGGATTTATAGTTAACACACAATCAAAGAGCATCCTGAACTCTTGCAACAATGGAATTGAACCAAACTTGGCAGTTTGAACTCTCATTACCAACTTGACATTTGGGAGGGAAGGCTGGGAACTGGCTTGAGTTTGGAAGTTGTAGTTCACCTACACCCAGAGAGCACTGTGGACTCAAACAGTGTTATGTTGTTGTTTGTTTTCTATCCAGAATCACAATGTTGGAAGGCCCTGACCCTTCTCCCCGCGAAGGAAGGCTCCTTCTCCCCAAGGGGCTGGGGGGGGGGCGGACCGAGGGGAAGGGCACCCCGGGGGCTCACCTGGGACACAGCAGGGCCGAGCCGGGGCGCCTTCGGAACCAGCAAGCTCCTTCGCTTCCTTCACCGCCACAGGAGGAAGGTGAATGCGTCTGCCACCCCCAGGACCTAGTGCGCATGCGCCCAGACAAGCGCACTTCCACTTCCGTTCCCCGCCATCCCTCTATTGGAGGCTGGCTGGCTGGGGAAATGGCCGAAGGAGGCGGTGCCCCGGCCCCTTCTTATTCGCTGCCACTGCCCGGCCCTTCCTCTTAATCCGCTAAGCAGCAGCAGCAGCAAGGGTTTGGCAGGAGGGGGGGGGAAAGGGGGAAGAGAGGTTTTTCCGTGTTACACCAGGCGATTGCTCACGGCACACTAGTGTGCCGAGGAACAGTACTTGGGAAACACTGCCTTAGACATTATCGAAGGCCTGCCTAAAGAGCTATGTTTTCAGCTCCCTCTGAAAACATGGCCATGTGGGGGCTTGCCTAATTTCTCTGGGGAGGGCGTTCCGAAAGTTGTACCAAAGCCTGGGGGCAACAACCAAGAAGGCCCTCTCTCTCCTCCCCACCAACCTTCCCCAAAGCAGGGGTCTTCAAGGGCCAAGGGGTGGTGGAGCTGTGCATGGGGCGCACTGGGCGGCTCCGAGCATGGCAGCCACATGGCAGGAGTGGGAGGCCGGTGTGGCTCGCCAATGGCCGGGGCCGCCCTTCCCTGGTTCCCACTCTGTCATTAGCCTCGCCAATTACATGCTCCGCTTCCATCAGGAGGAGGGATCTTGGCACACAAAACAGCTCCAAAGAAGAGACGGAGAGGGAAACACATCCTGCCCTCGGCTCCTGATCCCAGCTGTTTGGGATGAAGCTTGCAAACATTTTTGTGCGGCTTGCCTAATCATCAAAAGGCGGCCGTGTGTGTGTGTGTGTGTCTGAAGTGCCACATCGAAAAGCTCCAAAACAAGAAGAAGAAAGTTTGCCTTCCGAGTTGTCCAAACTCCCGGAAGCAAAGCCAAGGGGGGTCCCTACTTACCATGGGGGAGCCTCTCTTCGGAGCTGGATCCAGAACACTCCCGCCAGGAAAGCAGGAAGCAGGCTGCGTGCCTTCCTCCTCCGCTTTGGACCTCCTTCTATGGTGTGTGTGCGAGAGAGGGAGCGACTTGGGGCTCTTGGTCCTGTGCCCAGTTCTCTCTTGGGCCGCAGGAAGTCGTTCCTGCCCTCCGTCCAGAGAGGGAACCAGCCTTAACAAAGCCAATGCGCTTCACGCTCTGCGCCATGGGCCGTGCCGGAGGGAGGGACTCTGCAAAGGAACTGCTGCTGCTGCTGAAAAATGCAATTTATGACCTGGCCGCGATGCAAAGAGATGCCTCAGAAGGACTCACTTTGGCAGCTGGTGGCCTCCTACCATTTCAGAGGAAGGGACCCGTTGTGATGGCCTGTACTCGAGATCAGGCATGGGCAAACTTCGCCCCTCCTTCCAGGTGTATTGGACTTCAACTCCCACCATTCCTAGCAGCCTCAGGCCTCTTCCTTTTCCTTTTCCCTTTCCGCTTAAGCAGCTGAGGGGGGAAAGGAAAGGGCCTTAGGTTGCTAGGAATGGTGGGAGTTGAAGTCCAAAACACCTGCAGGGAGGGCTCAAATTAACTCGTGCCTGCTCTGAGGTCTGTAAACACTGGCCTTGTGGAACGGGGCATGGATTGGGGGGGTGAGACGGGGGATACACAGACGTTGGTGGGCTTGCCTGTTTTCCATGCCTGATCTACATCACTAGCTCCCAAACTCTGACATTCCAAAACACTGGAAGAACAAAGTATGGGAAACACTGGTCGAGGTGGCCCTGGAGTCCCTTCCAGCAACCACAGCCATACCTGGTAAATGTCTAATAATCTATCTACCTATCTATTATATAAATGGGTTCACGTCATGTGATGTATACCTCAAACAAAGAAAACTTACAACGCAGAAACACAATACTTGCCAACAGAAATAGGCCTCAAGCAAGGTACGTTTGTAGCAAAGAAACTTTCCCCCAAAACCTAAAAGGCCCCCAAAACAACGAATAAAAATAAAACTACATTTACCAGCATCCTCCGGGGCAGCCAAAGACTCACCCAGCCTCTACATTCTGAACAACATGATTGGCTGCCAATAAGGGCGGATTTGCATAACTGCTGCACTGGCCAGCCAACATGAAAATTCCGATCCATACTAAACTGCCAAAACAGAATAAGGAAAAGGCCTGAGCCAATCCCCAACACAAACACCCAAATCACTTCCAACCTAAAATTTAAACCCCAAAAAAATCACAGACCACGCAAAATTGACAAAATTAACTAGATTTCCCTAACTAGCCCTCACTTACTGGGAAGCTGTTTACGCTCTAAATTGACAGTAAGACTTCATTAACTTGATTTCCCTAACTAGCCCTCACTTACTGGGAAGCTGTTTACGCTCTAAATTGACAGTAAGACTTCATTAACTAGATTTCCTAACTAGCCCTCAAGTACTTGGAAGCTGTTTACGCTCTGAATTGACAGTAAGACTTCATTAACTTGATTTCCCTAACTAGCCCTCACTTACTGGGAAGCTGTTTACGCTCTGAATTGACAGTAAGGCTTCATTAACTAGATTTCCCTAACTAGTCCTCACTTACTGGGAAGCTGTTTACGCTCTAAATTGCAGTCTAAATTGACAGTAAGACTTCATTAACTTGATTTCCCTAACTAGCCCTCACTTACTGGGAAGCTGTTTACGCTCTGAATTGACAGTAAGACTTCATTAACTAAGATTTCTTGATTCCTAACTAGCCAGCTCACATTGTTACTGGGAAGCTGTTTACGCTGTTTACGCTCTAAATTGACAGTAAGACTTCATTAACTTGATTTCCCTAACTAGCCCTCACTTACTGGGAAGCTGTTTACGCTCTGAATTGACAGTAAGACTTCATTAACTTGATTCTCCGACTAGGCCTCAGCTCATTGGACATTGTGTATGGCCTGAATTGACAGTCATTAACTTGATTTCCCCTAACTAGCCCTCACTTACTGGGAAGCTTGCTGTTCCTAACTAGGCCTCAGCTCATGGGACATTGTGTATGGCCTGAATTTACAGTAACCTACCTTGGCCATTTACAGACCTTGGCACACCGACCATGCATGATGGGACTTGAAGTACCACCATGGAAAATGGGATTTGTAGTACTTCAAAACCCATCATTCCCCACAGACCACTGTGGCCCAGAACCAAGACCAATGAAGACCCAACTTGACACACCATGACCCCCATGACCCACACTCCATCCAGCTGCAGTTTAGAGGAGGGCACACCGTGGATGATTGGACTTTCTCGCATCTCCTAAAAAGGGCACAGCAACGCGTGCCGGGTACAGCTAGTGTATGTATATAATAAAAGTCAGTGTTTGCGGCGGGAGGTGCGGAGGAATATGTGGCAGCTTTTTGATTGGTCACCACTGTGGGATTATTTGCATAAATGAGTCTGATTGGCCAGCCACCCAACATTCCAACACTCCTAGGCAGCACAGAGAGGAAAGGAAAGGGCCTGAGGCAGACATAAATGGCTGGAGTTGAAGTTAACCACTTGACAGTTTTTTCCATTGGAAATGGAATGTTCAGTACCTTCACCCAATACACTTCACAAAAAACACTGCAAGCCCTACAAATCACAGACTAGGCCCAAAATTGACAGTTAGGTTTCATTAACTTGATTTTCCTGACTAGGCCTCGCCTAATGGAAAACTGTTTAAGGCATGAATTGACAGTAAGGCTTCATTAACTTGATTTTCCCAACTAGGCCTCAGCTCATAGGACATTGTGTATGGCCTGAATTGACAGTAACCAACCTTGCAATGACGGCTCAGGACCAAACTTGGCAAACAGGGGCCCAATAGCCCACTTCACAACCTGGTGTGGTTTAGGGCAGGATGGGCCACGAATAATGGGATTTGCAGTACCTTCACATCATTCACTTCCCAAACAACACTGTAGCCCCTATAAATCACAGACCAGGCCCATAATTGACAGCTAGCCTACCTGACCTTGATTTTCCTGACTAGGCCTCAGCTCATGGGATATTGTTAGGCTTCCTCAACTTGATTTTCCTGACTAGGCCCCCAACAATGACAGAACAAGACCAAGCTTGGCACACAGACCCCCCCCCCAAGATACACCATAGGGCAGATTCCACATACCTGGTGCAGTTTGAGGGAGGATGGACCATGAAAGATGGGACTTGCAGTACTTAAATTCACTTCCTTAAAGCACTGTGGCCCACACCAATGACGAATCAGGACCAAACTTGGCACACAGAGGCCCAATGGCCCACTTTACACACCTGCTGCGATTTATGGCAGGATGGCTCACAACTGATGGGATTTGCAGTACCTTCACCCAATTCATTTCCCACAGAACATTGCAGCCCCTAGAAATCAGAAACCAGGCCCAAACTTGGCACACAGAGTACCCATGACCCACTCTACATCCTGGTGCAGTTTTGAGTGGGACGGATCACGGATGATGGGAGTTGCAGTACCTTCACTCACTTTCTGAGACCGCTGCCACCCTCATCCAATGACTGATCAAGACCAAACTTGGCACACAGAGCCCCCATGACTCACTCTACATCCTGATGCAGTTTGGAGAATGGGGGACCATGGATGATGGGACTTCCAGTACCTTTCCTCACTTCCAGGTCCTCAGCTAGTTATAATAATAACAACAACAAACCCAACAACACTAACAACAATAGGGCAGATTCCAGCTTACACAAACACAAAATCAAACTATCAAAACCTAGAAACAACAAAACACAGATAAAGGTACAGGCTTCCCCTTCCGGCTCTCTCTGGGACTCTGGTGCTCTAAGCCAAAGAGCCAGCGTTGTCCGTAGACACCTCCAAGGTCATGTGGCAGCAATCTGCATGAAGCGCAGAGTGGTACCTATTGATCTACTCACATCTGCACGTTTTCAAACTGCGAGGTTGGCAGGAGCGGGGGCTAACAGCGGGAGCTCACCCCGTTTCGTGCATTTGAACCGCCAATCTTCCAGTCCGCAAGTTGAGCAGCTGAGTGGTTTGACCTGTTGCACCACCACGGTCCCTGCCTACGATCTGGATAACTTAGAGGGAAAGGGTTGGCTCCCTCTCAAGCCGCGGGAGAGCGTCCTGGAAGGATTGTGGCCCATAATTATAACGGTGGGAATCCTGAGTGATCCTGCAGCCACGCGATATCTCCAGCCACTCCCCTTCGGGCGGACCAAGCATCCAAAGTCCAGCAACTGCACATTCCGCAGAGGTCTTTGATGACAGACTATTATGATTATTGTTATTGGCAAGTGCTTATCTCTTTCTCTTTCCATTTCCCTCGTGCAGGAGGGAGAGACCTTTCCCAGACAGAATTTGTCACTGGAGATAAAGATCTCCTTTGCCAACTGTTGGGGGAGGGCACAGAAACCGCAACAGACTTTTGTGTGTGTGTCAGGAGCGACTTGAGAAACTGTAAGTTGCTTCTGGTGTGTGAGAATTGGCCGTCTGCAAGGACGTTGCCCGGATGATTGATGTTTTTACCATCCTGTGGGACGGTGTTTCCCAACCGGTGTGCCGTAGCACACTAGTGTGCCGCGAGCGATCATCAGGTGTGCCATGGGAAATTGGAACCTCCAATCCCCTTTCTTCCCCCTCTTGCCAAACACTTTTTCTTCTCCACTCGGGCTCCCTTCTTCCCAGCCTCGCTCTGCTCGCTTTACCTTGCTTTGCTCATGCTGCCACCATTTTGATCCGAGGGGGCAGTGTGAGCATGTTCAGGAGGGGAGGGAGGAGGAAGGAAGACGTGGGGTGAGTCTGTGCAGTAGCGCCCGCACGGGTCACATCTTCCCCCCTCCCCTCCTGAAGAAGAGAGCCCGAGTGGAGAAGAAAAAGTAAGTGTTCAGCAGGAAGGGGAAGAAAGGGTGCAAAGGGGAAGGGGGAGGAAGAGGTCTCTGTCGAAAGCTGGCATGGGCAAACTTGGACCTTCCAGGTGTTTTGGACTCCAACTCCCACCATTCCTAGCAGCCTCAGGCCCTTTTCCTCCCCCCCCTCAGCCACTTAAGCAGGAATGGGCCTCAGGCTGTTAGGAATGGTGGGAGTTGGAGTCCAAAGCACCCAGAGGGCCGAAGTTTTCCCATGCCTGTTTTAGGGGCCTTAAAGTGGTGAGCCTCCTTCCAACATTGTGATTCTGGATAGAAAACAAACAACAACATAACATAACATTGTGTGAGTCCACAGTGCTCTCTGGGTGTAGGTGAACTACAACTTCCAAACTCAAGGTCAATTCCCAAGCAAACCCTTTCAGTACTTTCTGTTGGTAATGAGAGTTCAATATGCCAAGTTTGGTTCAATTCCATTGTTGCAAGAGTTCAGGATGCTCTTTGATTGTGTGTTAACTATAAACCCCAGAAACTGTAACTCCCAAATGTCAAGGTCTATTTCCCGCAAACTCCATCTGTGTTCACAATTGGGCATATTGAGTATTCGTGCCAAGTTTGGTCCTGATCCAACATTGTTTGAGTCCACAGTGCTCTCTACAACTACAACTCCAAAACTCAAGGTCAATGCCCACCAATCTCTTATAGTATTTTCTCTTGGTCTCATGAGAGTTCAGTGTGCCAAGTTTGGTTCAATTGCGATAAAACTAAACAGAGAGAGACTGACAGCTATTGAGCAAGACCTTCGTGTGTGTCTTTCTGCCATTCCTGCCAGGATATCTATGTTGTGTACATTGAAACAGGCCCAGGTTTCACACTGAGTGTATAAATACATTTACAAACATATTAACTATATGTATTACTGTGTTAGAATGTCATTTTGTGTCAATTTCGTTGGTGGTGTGCCCCAGGATTTTGCAAATGTAAAAAATGTGCTGTGGCTCAAAAAAGGTTGAAAAACACTTCTGTGGGAGACTTCTCTCATGTCCATGCATGGGGAGCTGGAGCTGACAGAGAGAGAGCTCAAACCGCCGACCTGTCCGCTATCAGTCCGGCCGGCACAAGCGTTGAACTTACTGCAACAGGTAAGAACCCACAAGTAAAGCACTCCTGAAAGATGCCCACAGTGGGTTAAACCCCTGTGCCGGCAGAACCGAAGACTGACAGGTTGCAGGTTTGTATCTGGGAAGAGCGCGGATGAGCTCCCTCTGTCAGCTCCAGCTCCTCATGCGGGGACATGAGAGAAGCCTCCCATGAGGATGGTAACACATCAAAAACATCAGGGCGTCCCTTGGGCCAGTGTTTCCCAACCTTTTTTTGACCCACGGCACACTTTTACATTGACAAAATCCTGGGGCACACCACCAACCAAAATGACACAAAATGACACTCTAACACAGTAATACATATAGTTAATATGTTTTTAAATGTATTTATACACTCAGTGTGAAACCTGGGCCTGTTTCGATAAACACAACATAGATATCCTGGCAGGAATGGCAGAAAGACACACACGAAGGTCTTGCTCAACAGCTGGGAGTTATAGTTCACCCGCAATCAAAGAGCCCACTGAACTCCACTAATGATGGAATGGAATCAAACTTCCCACACAGAACTCCCATAACCAAGAGAAAATACTATAAGAGTTTGGTAGGTATTGACCTTGACTTTTGGAGTTGTAGTTCACCTATATCCAGAGAGCACTGTGGACTCAAGCAATGTTAGATCAGGACCAAACTTGGCATGAATACTCAATATGCCCAAATGTGAACACAGATGGAGTTTGGGGAAAATAGACCTTGACATTTGGGAGTTACAGTTTCTGGGATTTATAGTTAACACATAGTCAACGAGCATCCTGAACTCTTGCAACAATGGAATTGAACCAAACTTGGCATATTGAACTCTCATTACCAACAGAAAGTACTGAAAGGGTTTGCTTGGGAATTGACCTTGAGTTTGGAAGTTGTAGTTCACCTACACCTAGAGAGCACTGTGGAAACAATGTTATATTGTCTGTTTTCTATCCAGAATCACAACGTTGGAAGGAGGCTCGCCACTTTAAAGTCCCTAAAACAGGCATGGGAAAACTTTATGACGGAATCCCCTGTCATAAAATCATAGAGCGAGGCTGGGAAGAAGGGAGCCCGAGTAGAGAAGAAAAGTGTTCGGCAGGAGGGGGAAGAAAAGGTATTGGAGGTTCCAATTTCCCACGGTACACTGGTTGGGAAACACTGCCTTGGGCAACGTCCTTGCAGATGGCCAATTCTCGGACTGGATGAGGGCTAGCAAATTGAAACTAAATCCAGACAAGACAGAGGTCCTCCTGGTCAGTCGTAAGGCCGAACAAGGCATAGGGTTACAGCCTGTGTTGATGGGGTTACACTCCCCTGAAGACGCAGGTTCGCAGCTTGGGAGCGATCCTGATTCATCGCTGAGCCTGGAACCCCAGGTCTCAGAGGTGGCCGGGGAGCTTTTGCACAGTTGAGACTCGGCGCCAGCTGCGCCCGTACCTTGGGAAGTCTGATCTGGCTACGGTCGTCCACGCTCTGGTCACATCCCGAATAGATTACTGCAACGCACTCTACGGGGCTGCCTTTGAAGACAGTTCGAAATTGCAATTAGTCCAGCGGGCGGCAGCCAGATTGCTAACGGGAGCTACATACAGGAGCATACCACCCCTGTTGTGTCAGCTCCACTGGCTGCCTGTCCATTCCGGGCTCAATTCAAAGTGCTGGTTTTGACCTTTAAAGCTCTATACGGTTCTGGCCCAGCTTACTTGTCCGAACGCATCGGGCCGCTATGTCCCACCCTGTAACCTAAGATCATCCGGGAGGCCCTGCTCGCTCCGCCGACTTCTCAAATGCGGTTGGTGGGGACGAGGGACAGGGCCTTCTCGGTGGTGGCTCCCCCGCCTGTGGAATGCGCTCCCTATGGAGGTACGGTCCACCTCATCCCTCCTGGCATTCAGGAAAAGGTAAAATCCTGGCTTTGGGACCAGGCGTTTGCACACCAGCACTAACAGCATGTTAGATGGGGATTTTAATGGAATGGATGAAGAGGGCCAATGTTTTTATGGAGTGAATATTGTTTTTAACTTGGAATGACTGTGTATGTTGCTGATGGAACTGTATTTTAATGTGTTTTAATGTATTTTAATTGTTGTGGGGTTTTGGGGTTTTATACTGTATCAGTGCTGTCCAACTTCTACGGGGTCCAGGGCCGGATAAGAGGTCACTGATGACCTAGGGGGCCGCTCGGCCCCGCCCCAGGCCCTGCCCCCAGGCCCCGCGCCCCTAAAACGACCCGAAAGGTCAGAAGGCGGCGCCAAGAGCAGCGCGTCACAGGCCTGGCGTGACGCGCTGCCCCTTGGCACCGCCTACTCCTCCTTTTCGGCGCCCCCTCTGCCCTAGGAAGGGAGGGGGGCGCCGAAAAAGGGCAGAAGGCGGCGCCAAGAGCAGCGCGTCACGCCAGGCCTGTGACGCGCTGCTCTTGGCGCTGCCTACTCCTCCTTCGCGCCCTCCGCCCTAGGAGGGGGGGGGGGGGGCAGAAGGCGGCGCCAAGGGGCAGCGCGTCACGCCAGGCCTGTGACGCGCTGCTCTTGGCGCCGCCTCTGCCCTTTTTCGGTGGCTCCCCCGCCCTAGGTAGGGAGGGGGGCGCCAAAAAGGAGGAGGAGCTAGCTCTCTTCCTCCTCCCTGCCCCCCCCCCCCCCCCCCCAGCCCCGGCCGCCATTTTTTTAAATTTAAAAATGGCGGCTGAGGGCATAGGTGGGGCCATGTCCAACAGGCTACGGGCCGGATCTCGGCCCCGCCGCCAGTTGGACAGCCCTGTACTGTATGATGTGGCATCGAATTGTGCCGTACTGTAAGCCGCTCTGAGTCCCCCCTCGGGGGTTGAGAAGAGCGGAGTAAAATCCTGAAATAAATAAATAAATAAACTTGCAGTTTCTTGAGTCGCTCCTAACATGACAAATAAATAAAATTGCCCAAACCACTCTTATTACATTCAGGGAGTTCTTCCCAAGTTCTTCCCAAGACTTAACAACAACAACATGGATCCACAGGTTTGTGCAGACACAAACAAGCCTGCTTCTCCTCCTCCATCGGATAGTTTCGAAAGCTGTCAATTTGGAGCCTTCAGAAGGCTCAATGCAAACCATAGCGCACATGCGCATCAGGGCGTCAACCACCAGCCGGCTCCTTGGCCAGAGCACCGTGGCAGCGGCAGAATGGATGAGAATGGATGAGCCCTGCCAAGAGCAGCACGGAAAGGCGCCTGCGACAAATTAATCACCGCCTGCCACGCTGAGCGGGCCCTCCCTCGCTCCGACCAGCCGTGCCAGCTTCCTCGGTGGCAGGACGAGGACAGATAAGGAGGGGACACCGCCTACGGTGCCATAATTTGTGTTCCCCGGCGTTATCTGACAGCGCCCCATAAAACCTGCCCGAGGAGGAGGAGGAGGCGCGCCTGCCTTCTGCCAAGGGACCCCCAGGATGTGCCAGCGCCACCGACGCCTCCTCGCAGGTACAGGCTTGTTCACATGCATCTCTGCCCCGTCTGATTGATGGGACGGCGGGTGCCAAGCAGAGAGAGGTTGGCGATGGATAAGAGGGGGAGGCACTCCCGGGCAGAGATGATTTCCCGTTGTACGGCTTCCAGGCACACAATGGCAGGTTTCGGAGCAACTCTTTCACAGCATCAGAGAGCCGGAAGGCATCCCCAGGGCCCATCCACTCAGACCCCCTACACAGGAAGACAATCAAAGCCCTCCCGACAGACGGCCATCTAGCCTCTGTTCAGAAAGTGCCAGGGGATGAAAGCAACGGAGAGACAGAAACGGTTTCTGGGATTTATCGTTAACACACAATCAAAGAGCATCCTGAACTCTGGCAACAATGGAATTGAACCAAACTTGGCATATTGAACTCTCATTACCAACAGAAATTCTTCCCTCCAGGGGTTTTGTACTTCAACTTCCACAATTCCTAACAGCCGGTAGGAATTTTGTTGTTGTTGTTTTTGATGGCATCTTCCTGCCTGGCAGAAGAGGATTGGACTAGATGTCCTGCAAACTCTGTGATTCTATGACTCCGCCCAAATGCAACTGTGGCGCAGCTAGTTAGTAGGCATGAGAAAAATGAAACGGAAATTAAAAGGATTCGTAAGAGATTCGTATGTAATGGGACTTTTGAGGTTTTACGTATCGCTGCCGCGATCCCGGAAGTAGACTTCCTTTTACGGTCCTTGAGGCCAACAATTTGCGTTATGATCGTAAGAAATTCTTAATTATTAATTAATTAATTATTGTACTACGTACTACTCACTTCTCCCTGTCTTCTCCCCTCATTTCCTTCCCGCCTTCATTCAGCTTCTTCTTTTCCCGCATTTCTATGGGGAACTGGAAGTGACGCTGCTGCTAGGTAGGCAATGCATTCTGGAAAGTGTAGTCCTCCAGGCTTCCCCCCCCCCCTCCTTCTCTTCCCCGTTGCTCTGCTGCCATGCCCCATCGCAGGGGCCAGCTTCACACACACACACATGCGCGCGCTTCTCCTTGCGCTCTCTCAGATGCTTCTCTTCCCCGTTGCTCTGCCATGCCCCATCGCAGGGGCCAGCTTCAGCCCTCCAGGTACGTGTTTTGGACTTCAACTCCCACCATTCCTCACAGCCTCAGGCCTCTTCCTTTTCCTCTCAGCCTGGGCAAACTTGGGCCCCTCGCTCCTCAGGATCGGGGTGAGAGAGAGGCAGCGAGGAGCGAGGGGGGCTCCTCCTCCTTTTCTTTGCTGCGTCCAAGAATAGAATACCCCCTCCCTCCCTCCCTCCTTCCTATTTGGAGAGTCCCATCTAGAATTCAGTGTGGTTTATTCAAGTTTTGGCCTACAACTCCCAGAAATCCCAGCCAATTTACCAGCTGTTAGGATTTCTGGGAGTTGTAGGCCAAAACCATCGTGCATGTGCATGCTCTGGCATACGAATTACTAACGAATTTCGTTAGTACTTAAGTTACATTTCAGAAATTTTTGGGAAATTTTTTGTAAGTCTTTCTTTTACTAATAAAAAAAATCCCCCCCCCCAATTTGATTTAAGAATCGCCATTTTTGGATTCTAAACCATGCCTACTAGTTAGTAGCCAGCTGCATTAAATTACTACTAACCAAGAGGTCATGAGTTCGAAGCCAGCCCAAGTTGGAGTAAGCTCCTGACCATTAATAGTCGAGCTTGCTGTTGACTTATGCAGCCCAAAAGACAGTTGCATCGGTCAAGTAGGAAATTTAGGTACCGCTTTATGGGGGGAGGTTAATTTAACTAATTTATGATGCCATAAAACCTTCCAGCAGCGTGCCAAAGAATGAGGAAGTGCTCTATCAAGGACTCGGTGTCACAAGTGGACGGTGAAGCGGCAGCTCCCCCTGTGGCTGGAATCAAGCAGACTCTCATGAAGCCGGGAAAGCAGGAATGTTAAATTGCCTCTGTGTCTGTCAATAGATGTGGTATGTCTAAATGGCATTGAATGTTTGCTGTGTATATGTGCATTGTGACCCGCCCTGAGTCTCCTGCGGGGTGAGACGGGAGGAATAGAAATACAGAAAATCTATGTAAATAATAAAAGTCAGTGTTTGCGGACGGTGGTGTGGTGGTGCGACGGGAGGAATATGTGCCAGCATTTCGATTGGCTGCAACTGTGGGATTATTTGCATAAAGGGCTCCGATTGGCCAGCCTCAGAACTCCAACATTCTACGGCCCCAGACAGAGGGGATTGGCTGCCACTGAAATGGAATTTTCATAAAGGACTCCGATTGGCCAACCACATTCCAACATTCTAAGGTGACTCAGAGGGAAAAGGAAAGGCCTCAAGCAGTCAGCCACTGCGGCCCAAAGCAATGATGGATCAGGACCAAACTTGGCAAACAGGGGCCCAATGGCCCACTTCACAACTTGGTGTGGTTTAGGGCAGGATGGGCCACGAATGATGGGATTTGCAGTACCTTCACATCATTCACTTCCCAAACAACACTGGAGCCCCTATAAATCACAGACCAGGCCCAAAATTAACAGTAAGGCTTCCTTAACTTGATTTTCCTGACTAGGCCTCAGCTCATAGGATACTGTTAGGCTTCCTCAATTTGATTTTCCTGACTAGGCCCCCAACAATGACAGAACAAGACCAAACTTGTCACACAGACCCCTCCCCCCAAGATGCACCCTACATCCTGGTGCAGTTTGAGGGAGGATGGACCATGGATTACGGGACTTGCAGTACTTCAATTCACTTCCTTAGAGCACTGTGGCCCACACCAATGATGAATCAGGACCAAACTTGGCACACAGAGG
The DNA here is from genome assembly GCA_030556195.1 of Anolis apletophallus. Classification (NCBI taxonomy): domain Eukaryota; kingdom Metazoa; phylum Chordata; class Lepidosauria; order Squamata; family Anolidae; genus Anolis; species Anolis apletophallus. The sequence continues at coordinate 13,817,987 of JARBWK010000018.1, forward strand.
CCCAATGGCCCACTTTACAAACCTGCTGCAGTTTACAGCTCACAAATGATGGGATTTGCATTACCTTCACCCAATTCATTTCCCACAAAACATTGCAGCCCCTACAAATCACAGACCAGGCCGAAACTTGGCACACAGAGTACCCATGACCCACTCTACATCCTGGTGCAATTTTGAGTGGGATGGACCACGGATGATGGGAGTTGAAGTACCTTCACTCACCTTCTGAGACTGCTGCCACCCTCATCCAATGACTGATCTAGAGCACAGAGAGCCCCCATGACCCACTCTACATCCTGGTGCAGTTTGGAGAACGGGGGACCATGGATGATGGGACTTCCAGTACCTTCCCTCACTTCCAGAGACCGCTGCAACCCTCATCCAGAGAATGATCAAGACCAAATGTGACACACACAGCCCCCATGACCCACTCTACATCCTGGTGCTGTTTGGAGGAGGGTGGACCATGGCCAATGGGACTTGCAGTACCTTCACTAAGTTCCTGAGACCACTGCAAGCCACATAAACATCTAATAGGAACCAACCTTGCCACACAATGCCTTCCTCAAATAACCCGGGCACCGCCGGGTCCTCAGCTAGTAAAGAAATAAATAAAAACTGGTGAAGTTTCCTTCTCCTTGTCAATGGAGACGGATGTTCCTTTGGAGTTGTTATCTGAGCAATGGGGAAGGAGCCCCACTGAAAACTCAAGGGGCGGCCCTAGAGCGTGGCCCCGACCTGCTCAGAAATGCACATAGGCCCTGCTCTGATTCCTGCTTGCAGCTGCCCAAGGCAGTTGCAGCCCGACTGGGGCCGCACATGCATCCTGGGGGCCCGGGGCAACCGCTCCCTCCCTCTGTCCCTCCCTCCCTCCCTCCCGCAGGGTCCGCCTGACCCCCGGTTTGGGAAGGACTTGCTATTTATAAAGATTTATTGCCCTTCATTTCTATCTAACCCGGCAAGAGATCCAAAGCGGCTTATGAGCACGGCAGGCAGTATAAATAAAACATGCCCTATAAAACAGCCATCAAATGAATTGTTTTGCAAATGCTAGAACAGAAAGAATATATGATGAGCCACGCACACACATATATAAACACACACACACACTATATATATATATATGCCATGCACACACATATATAAACTCACTCTCTGTGTGTGTGTGTGTTTATATATATATATACAGTATATATATATATATACAGTATATATATATATATACAGTATATATATATATATACAGTATATATATATACAGTATATATATATATATATATATATATATATATATATGCATGCAGCACTCTCTTTTTAGTGTGCTGAAAACCCAACAAGGAGGAGGAAAAATCATGGACTCTTCTGGAACAAAATGGAGTCCATCTAAATAGACCTCCAGAAGATGCCCATGGAGGTCTATTTAGATACGGCATGGGTGCCCACCCTGATGCTGCAGGACTGCAACTCCCGTCACCCTTCACCACTGAGGCTGATGGGACCTGCCGCTTGCTAATGCCCACGAAGCCAAGGGAACGGTGAAGGAGAAGCTTGCATTCCTCTCCTGCCCTACCAAAACCCATTGTGCAGCTGGCAGGCTTCCCATTTGCACTACCATTACACAGCTGTGAATCCACCTCAATTGTAATCCTTTCTGGATTGTAAAGAGCTCCAGAAAGATCTCTCGAAATTGAGTGAATGGGCAACAAACTGGCAAATGCATTTTAACCTAAACAAGTGTAAAGTCATGCACATCGGGGCAAAGAACCCCAACTACACCTACCAATTGATGGGGTCAAAGCTTTCCGAGACAAACCAGGAAAGGGATCTTGGGGTTTTGGTGGACAGCTCAATGAAGATGTCAACCCAGTGCGCAGCAGCAGTGAAAAAAGCAAATTCTATGCTTGGCATGATCAGGAAGGGAATCGAAAATAGGTCGTCAAATGTTGTATTGCCTCTCTACAAATCTATGGTGAGGCCACATCTGGAGTACTGTGTACAATTCTGGTCACCGCACCTCAAGAAGGATATAACGGAACTGGAAAAGGTACAGAAAAGGGCAACAAGAATGATCCAAGGGATGGAGCAGCTCCCTTATGAAACCAGGTTGCAACGCCTTGGTCTTTTCAGCCTTGAAAGACGGCGTCTAAGAGGTGACTTGATCGAAGTGTATAAAATCATGCATGGGATAGAAAAGGTGAATAGAGAAAAAATATTTTCTCTGTCACCCAACACTAGGACTAGGGGCACTCCTGAAGCTCCAAGGTAGGAAAGTTAGGACTAATAAAGGGAAATATTTCTTCACCCAGAGGGTCATTGGGTTATGGAACTCACTTCCAGAGGAGGTTGTGACAGCGGTCAGCCTGGACAGCTTCAAGGCAGGATTAGACAGATTCATGGATACCAAGGGAATCAGTACTTACTGAAATGGACATCCAAGTGCCACCTCTGTGTTGATGGAGGCAGGCAGGATTTTCCCCGGGTACTGGTTGTGGGGGGTCGGGAGCAGGTGAGGGTTTTGCCCTCCTTTCTGCTAGAGATCCCTGTGTACAACTGGGGGCCACTGTGTGACACAGAATGCTGGACTAGATGGGCTGAGGCCCGATTCAGCATGGCTCTTCTTATGTTCTTATGTAATTGTCACGGTTGCAGTTTCGGGAAAGGCCTTTCGATCTGCCCACCAGAGTGCCCCAAAACACAAGAAGGTGGTTTTTGACCCTTTGCTGTCTATGGAGGCCCAGGTCTCCACGGTCAGCAAAACCGCCCTTTTCCACCTACGACAGGCCAGGCGGCTGGCCCCCTACCTGTCTAGAGACGACCTAGCCACAGTTATCCAAGCCACGGTCATCTCAAGGAGAGGCTACTGTAACGCCCTTTACATTGGCCTGCCCTTGTCCGTGATCCAGAAGCTTAAGCTCGTCCAGAACGCCGCTGCTCGACTCCTCGCTGGAGTGCCGGCGAGGACTCATATAACTCCCATCTTACAGCAGCTTCATTGGCTTCCGGTTGAGCACCGGATCACATTCAAGGTGATGTGGCTCATTGTGTTTTAGATATGTTTTAATTGTGGTTTTAATTATGTTGTACATGAGTGTTTAATTATATGCTGTTAGCCGCCCCGAGCCTCAGGGAAGGGCGGTGAATAAATACGAATTAATAAATAAATAACAAATAAATGGTGTTAATCTTCAAGGCCTTATATGGTCTGGGGCCGATGTATCTGAGGCAGTCTTTCTCAACCAGTGTGCCGTGGCACACTAGTGTGCCATGACGGACCTCCTGCTGTGCCGCGAGAAAAGCTCTCTGTCCCCCTTCCTCCCCCCTCCTGCCGAACTCCTGCTGCTTGGGGGAGGAGGAAGGGCCGGGCAGTGGCGAAGAAAAAGAAGGGACCGAGGCGCCGCCTCCTCCGGCCATTTCCCCAGCCAGCCTCCAATCCGCCATGACTCCCACCATGACTCTCGCCCCTCGCTCGCTGAAGCCGCGTGGAGGAGGAGCCCCGCCCACTGAGGCCCGTCCACTGCTCATGCTCCTCCTCTGTAGGAGAGCTGAAGCTGGGGGGGGGGGGGGGAGCAGCTGGGGGGAGGGCGCAGCCTGACTCTGCCCCCTCCCTGGCTTCGGCACTCCCAGAAGCTGCTCCAGCCTTGAGGGGACAGTGCCAAGCCAGCATTGTGCTGGCTCTGGCACCGCTGGCTTGGCACTGTCCCCTCAAGGCTGGAGCAGCTGCTGGGAGAGGTGAAGCCGGGGGTAAGGGCGGGGCATGGCACAGCCTGGCTCCGCCCCTCCCCGGCTTTGGCACTCCCAGCAGCTGCTCCCAGCAGGCCACCAACCCCAGCCGTTCTTTACTGTGTTAGAGTGTCATTTTGTGTCATTTTGGTTGGTGGTGTGCCCCGGATTTTTTAATGTTAAAAGTGTGCCGCGGCTCAAAAAAGGTTGGGAAACACTGATCTGAGGGACCGTCTCACCCCCCCTACCAACCCCAGAGATCACTCTGCTCTGAAGATCTGAATCTCCTCAAGGTACCTGGTGTCAAGACCATCCGTCTGGCCTCGACCCAACGCAGGGCCTTCTCTGTGGTGGCTCCAACTATCTGGAACACCTTGCCAGCTGAAGTGCGTGCCCTGCAAGACCTTCTCTCCTTTCGCAGGGCCTGTAAAACCTATCTCTTCAAACTGGCATTTAGCTGTTGATTTCTGTAATCCTGCATAGTTAGTTTTAGTTTAATTTTAGAATAATTTTACTTGATGTTTTTATCTGTTTTACGCTTGTAATTGTGAGCCGCTCCGAGCCCTGAGGAACTATTTGCATAAAGGACTCTGATTGGCCATCCACATCCCAACATTCTAAGGTGATGCACATTATCACCTTATTATTATTAAGGTGATAATAATAATAATACAATAGTCAGAAGAGTCCTCTAAAGACTGACTAGACCAGGCCTGAGCAAACTTGGGCCCTCCAGGTGTTTTGGACTTCAACTCCCACAATTCCTAACAGCCTACCGGCTGTTAGGAATTGTGGGAGTTGAAGTCCAAAACACCTGGAGGGCCCAAGTTTGCCCAGGCCTGGTCTAGTCCAACCCCCTTCTGCCTTCAGGCAGGAAAAACACAATCCAAGCACCCTTGACAGATGGCTACCCAGCTTCAATAACAACAACAACAATAATAACAATAATAATAGAGTTGGAAGGGATCCCATGGGCCACCCAGTCCAGCCTCAGAACTCCCAACATTCCACGGCCCCAGGCAGAGGGGATTGGTTGCCACTTGAAATGGCATTTGCATAAAGGACTCCGATTGGCCATCCACATCCCAACATTCTAAGGTGATGCAGAGGCCATCCATTCTCAATAGGACTACAGAATGGCAGGAGGGGGTTGGGCTGGGGGGTCTCTATGATGGGGGGGCTGCCCCGGAAAGGCTCCTCATCCACTGCCACTGAGGAACTATTTGCATAAAGGACTCTGATTGGCCATCCACATCCCAACATTCTAAGGTGATGCAGAGGCCATCCATTCCCAATAGGACTACAGAATGGCAGGTGGGGGTTGGACTGGGGGGTCTCTATGATGGGGCTGCCCGGAAAGGCTCCTCATCCACTGCCACTGAGGAACTATTTGCATAAAGGACTCTGATTGGCCATCCACATCCCAACATTCTAAGGTGATGCAGAGGCCATCCATTCTCAATAGGACTACAGAATGGCAGGAGGGGGTTGGACAAGAACGATTAATAAATAAGACTCCACGGGAAGGGAATGGGAAAAGGCCTCTTGACTGACCATCAATCTCCCAAAGCTCCTCGAGAGGACATTTCCAGACATCCAGGGATTCAACAGCTTGATCATATTCCCATTCCTCCTCAGAGGTAGGACCCGGAAGGTGCTAAAGGGCGCTCTTGGAAAGCACCCGGTCAGTGCCACACAAGGGCATGGGTTGCCATGCAAATGGAATGAATTCGGAAGCATTAATTCGGACGGAAAAGGGGCCTCCGCTCCACTGTCAATCCGGGAACAATATGAATATACGCCTATGCAAACACAACCACCGCCATCAACACAATCACTGCCAATATCCCAAAATCTGGTTGTTTCAGGGGCACCTGGCTTTTGCTTCCCGTGCTTGCTCACTGTGGACCCCAGGACAAAAAAAACCCAACGTGCAACAGAAGCGAGTAGAGATCTCTTTGAATAGAGCAGAACGGCCCCAGAAAGAGCTGGAAATCTGCTCCAGCTGGGATTGTTTTTCCGCCAGCTTGGAATATTTCAGCGGTGCAACGAGACGAGAACGTCGGTGGTGTCAAAACGACAGGGACGTCTTTGGCAGCAGAGATGTCGCGGCGGTGGCCCAGTTTTCAGATGTGCTCTCTCTCCTCTATCGGAGCTGCTTTCCCGACGCTGCAGCGAACCTTCGGCCTATCTCTCAGGCCACGAGGGCTCCGGACAGGATCCTTTCTGGAGACACCCAGGACCAAAGGGTGTCTGCGGCCCTATCTACACTGCCATGACAATACAAACTGAACTGCATTGCATGGTCAGCGTAGAGACTCCTAGGATGCAGCTTGACTGCTTTGAACGGGATGATATGACCATATAATGGGGTCTTAGCAGATCCCAAGCTGACCATGAGTCAAGGCTGCGATGCGGCAGCTCAAAAGGCCAATGCCATTCTCGGCAGGCATGGGCCAACATCGGCCCTCCCTTCAGGTGTTTTGGACTCCAATTCCCGCAATTCCTGTTATTTTATTATGCATGCATTGCATCGTTTGGAAAGTTTGGGTGTTTGGAATTGTGGGAGTAGGGGGGAGGGCCAAAACACCTGGAGGGAGGGCCAAAGTTGGCCCATGCTTGCTATACTGTCCAGATCAGAGCTTTCCAAACACTCCACGATGCCTTTGTGAACACCCATCATTCCACAACACAGTCATCCCGTTTCATGAGCAACCTCGAGGTTAAACCTACCCCTTAGGGCGGGAAAAGCCAATGTTTGTATGCATGTTTGTATATGGGGAGCAATATATTTTTCTGTCTGGTCCTCCGACTTTATTTATTTATTTACGCCATTTATATGCCGCCCTTCTCACCCCGAAGGGGACTCAGAGCGGCTTACAAGTCATATGTACATACAGTATACTACATTATTAGCACAGTAATAAAAATATAATAATATTATAATTATTGTAGTATAATTTTATTTTATATATATATATAATATAAATTATAATAATATTTTATCTATGTATAATAAAAGTCAGTGTTTGCGGAGGTGCGGAGGGCAGGAGGTGCGGAGGAATATGTGTCAGCTTTTCAATTGGCTGCTACTGTAGAATAATTTGCATAAAGGACTCTGATTGGCCAGCCTCAAACCTCCGACACTCTAAGGCACCACACAGAGGGCATTGGTTGCTACTGAGAGACAATTTGCATAAAGGACTCTGATTGGCCAGCAAAACAGAATGCAACTGAATGCTTGAGTTAGCCAAAAGACAGTTTTTTTTTCCGTTGGAAATGGAATGTTCATTTTCGCGGAGGTGCCAAGGAATATGTCACAGCATTTCAATAGGTTGCCACTAATATTATGCACTAATATTTGCATAAAGGACTCTGATTGGCCAGCCTCAGAACTCAAACATTCCACGGCCCCAGACAGAGGGGATTGGTTGCCACTGAAATGGTATTTGCATAAAGGACTCCGATTGACCATCGACAAGAGCGATCCAGAGGGAAAAGGAAAGGCCTCAGGCAGTCACACACTGCGGCCCACAGTAGTGACGGATCAGGACCAAACTTGTCACACAGAAGCCCAATGGCCCACTTAACAACGCACCCCTCACCCAATGACCAATACAGACCAAAATTAGCACACAGAGCCCCCTTGACCCACTCTACACCCTGGTGCTGTTTCAAGGAGGATGGACCACAGATGATGGGACTTGAAATACCTTCACTCACCTTCTGAGACCGCTGCAACCCTCATCCAAAGAATGATCAAGACCAAACGTGACACACAGAGACCCCATGACCCCACTACGTCCTGGTGCAGTTTGGAGAACGGGGGACCATGGATGATGGGACTTCCAGTACCTTCACTAAGTTCCTGAGACCACTGCAAGCCACATAAACATCTAATAGGAACCAACCTTGGCATATTATATTATATTATATTATAAATCATAATAATACCTCCGACTTTCACAGACTATTGTGACCCGCCCCAATGACAGATGTGGACCAGACTTGGCACACAGACCCCCATGACCCACAGAACATACTGGAGGGGTTTGGGGTGAGGATGTACCACGGATGATAGGATTTGCAGCACTTTAACCTCATTTGGATTCAACTTCCACCGACCACAGCAACCCCCACAAATGAAAAACCTGGACCAAACTTGGCACACAACTACTTTATGCTATTATGCACAATCCAAACACCCCCAACAGATGGCCACCCAACCTCAATAATAATAATAATAATAATAATAAGCCAGAATTGAAAAGTCGACGACAGATCCCAAGTCTAGACTCTGCAAGGAAGCAGATGAAACAATAGATCCCATATTTACACCATGCTTTTCTCCACCCTATAGGGGACTCAAGGTGGCTTACATATATAGGCAACGATGCAATGCATAAACCCAAATGTGATTGGCTCGCCCTGCTTCAGTTAAAGAATTGTTGACCCGTTCCATCTCGGTTATGTATCGTGTTTTTACTATGTGTTTTTATTGTATGTTTTATTATATGTTTGCAATTGTGATCCGCCCCGAGCCTGCAGGGAGGAGCGGAATATAAAACCGAAGAAATAAATAAATAAATAATAAAATAAGCATATATATTAAACCAATAATTAACAAGCCTTAAAACACTTATCAAAATGGTGTTCTCCAAAACCATAATCCATGGCCGATCCAAATCGTCACTGTGCTATTCCATAATAGTAGAGAATGCTTCTGGAACATGGCAACACAGCTCGCAAAACTCACAGCAACCTGCTGATTCTGGCCATGAAAGCCTTCGACGCCATGGCCCACCAAGTCCAAGCCCATTCTGCCATGCAGGAAAAGCACAATCAAAATGCCCTTGACAGGTGGCCAGCCAGCCTCAATAACACAGCAACAACAACATTGGAAGAGACCCTACCCTATGCGCCACCCAATCCAACCCCAATCTACAATGCAGGAAAAGCACAATCACAATACCCCCGACAGATAACCATTCAGCCTCAATAATTATAATAACAATAATGATACTGTTGGAAGAGACCCCATGGGCCATCTAGTCCAACTCCAATCTGCCATGCAGGAAACACACAATCAAAATACCCCGACAGATAACCATCCAGCCTCAATAATAATAATAACAACAATGATACTGTTGGAAGAGACCCCATGGGCCACCCAGTCCAACCCCAATCTACAAAGCAGGAAAAGCACAATCAAAATACCCCTGACAGATAACCATTCAGCCTCAATAATAATAACAACAACAACAATAACGATATTGTTGGAAGAGACCTCATGGGCCATCTAGTCCAACTCCAAACTGCCATGCAGGAAAAGCACAATCAAAATGCCCTTGACAGGTGGCCAGCCAGCCTCAATAACACAGCAACAACAACATTGGAAGAGACCCTACCCTATGCGCCACCCAATCCAACCCCAATCTACAATGCAGGAAAAGCACAATCAAAATACCCCTGACAGATAACCATTCAGCCTCAATAATAATAACAACAACAACAATAACGATACTGTTGGAAGAGACCTCATGGGCCATCTAGTCCAACTCCAAACTGCCATGAAGGAAGGAAAGGCACAATCAAAATACCCCCGACAGATAAACATTCAGCCTCAATAATAATAATCTATCTATGTATCTATCTATTACATATAATAAAAGTCAGTGTTTGTGGACGGTGGTGCGGCCGAGCGGAGGGAGGAATATGTGCCAGCGTTTCAATTGGCTGCCACTGTGGGATTATTTGCATAACGGGCTCCGATTGGTCAGCCTCAGAAATCCAACATTCTACGGCCCCAGACAGAGGGGATTGGTTGCCACTGAAATTGTATTTGCATAATGTACCCCGATTGGCCAACAACATTCCAACATTACAAGGTGACTCAGAGGGAAAAGGGGATTATAATAATAACAACAGTAACAATAATGATACTGTTGGAAGAGACCCCATGGGCCATCTAGTCCAACTCCAATCTGCCATGCAGGAAAAGCACAATCCAAGCACCACAGATAGATGGTCATCCAGCCTCAAAACCTCTGTCTGGGGCCGTAGAATGTTGGAGTTCTGAGGCTGGCCAATCTGAACCCATTATGCAAATAATCCCACAATGGCAGCCAATCGAAACGCTGGCAGATATTCCTCCCTCCGCACCACCGCCCGCAAACACTGACTTTTATTATATACATAGAAGATAGATAGATAGATAGATAGAATAATAACAAAAGGAATAATAATGCTGGAAGAGATCCCATGGGCCATCTAGTCCAACTCCAATCTGCCATGCGGGAAAAGCACAATCAAAGTGCCGTCAACAGATGCCCACCCAGTCTCAATAATAATAATAATAATAATAATAATAATAATACAATAGTCAGAAGAGTCCTCTAAAGACTGTCTAGTCCAGTCCTGAGCAAACTTGGGCCCTCCAGGTGTTTTGGACTTCAACTCCCACAATTCCTAACAGCCTACCGGCGGCTGTTACCTGGAGGGAATTGCCCAGGCCTGGAGTCCAACCCCCTTCTGCCTTCAGGCAGGTCCAAAACACCTTGACAGAGGGCCCCAGCTTCAATAACAACAACAATAATAACCAGGCCTGGGCCACCCAGTCCAGCCTCAGAACTCCCAACATTCCACGGCCCCAGGCTTCTTGAAATGGCATTTGCATAAAGGACTCAGGCAGGTGAAAATCCATTCTCAATAGGACTACAGAATGGCAGGGGTTGGGCTGGATGGCCTCTGGGTGTCTCTATGATGGGGCTACCCGGAAAGCTCCTCCACTGCCACTGAGGAAACATAAAGGAACATCCACATCCCAACATTCTAATAAGGCCATCCATTCTCAATAGGATAGAGAATGGCAGGAGGGGATGGACTGGGGGGTCTCTATGATGGGGGCTGCCGAAAGGCTCCTCATCCACTGCCACTGAGGAACCAGACCTGATTGGCCATCCACATCCCAACATTCTAAGGTGATGCAGGACCATCCATTCTCAGGCAGAATGGCAGGAGGGGTTTGGGGGTCTCTATGATGATGGGGGCTGCCCCGGAAAGGCTCCTCCTCCACTGCCACTGAGGAACTATTTGCATAAAGGACTCTGATTGGCCATCCACATCCCAACATTCTAAGGTGATGCAGAGGCCATCCATTCTCAATAGGACTACAGAATGGCAGGAGGGGGTTGGGCTGGGGGGTCTCTATGATGGGGGGGGCTGCCCCGGAAAGGCTCCTCCTCCACTGCCACTGAGGAACTATTTGCATAAAGGACTCTGATTGGCCAGCAAAACAGAAGGCAACTGAGGAGGAAAGGCGCGGCTAGGAAAAAGAAGGCTTGGTGAGGGGCAGCTAGGCCCTAAAGGGGGAGGGGCGCCCCGCTGGGCTTACCTGGGAGCGAGGGGGGGCCTCTCCGACGACGCCCCCCATGGCCGCCAAAGCAGCAGCGCCGCCGCCTCTTTCTCTCTCTCTCTCCACCTCGCCCTGCTCAGCACTGCGCATGCGCCCCTTTCGCTCCCCCCCTCCTCTTCTCCTCTCCCAAGCCACGCCCTCCCGCCTGGAACAGGACACGCCCCCTCGCGCTCGCTCCACCAGCCCCGCCCCCTCGCAATGCACACTGCGCATGCTCAGTGCAAACTCTCTCTTCCAAAATAGGAAAGGAGGAAAAGAGGACTGGGCCAGGGGACATTCTATTCTTATTCTTACTTATAATACTATAACAATATTATATTATTAATATAATAATAATAAATTACTATTTGGAACATAACAAAAGGGTACACAGCAAAACAATTATTATTACTATTATTAATAATATATTATATTATAACAATATATTATTATTAATATAATAATAATAAATACTATTTTGAAACATAACAAAAGGGTACACAGCAAACAATTATTATTACTATTATTATTAATAATATATTATATTATAACAATATTATATTATTAATATAATAATAATAAATTACTATTTATTATTAATATTAATTATTAATAATATATTATATAACAATATATTATTATTAATATAATAATAATAAATTACTATTTTGAAACAACAAAAGGGTACACAGCAAACAATTATTATTACTATTATTAATAATAATATATTATTATATTATAACAATATATTATTATTAATATAATAATAATAAATTACTATTTTGAAACATAACAAAAGGGTACACAGCAAACAATTATTATTACTATTATTAATAATAATATATTATTATATTATAACAATATTATATTATTAATATAATAATAATAAGTTACTATTTTGAAACAACAAAAGGGTACACAGCAAACAATTATTACTATTATTATTAATAATATATTATATTATAACAATATTATATTATTAATATAATAATAAGTTACTATTTTGAAACAACAAAAGGGTACACAGCAAACAATTATTATTACTATTATTAATAATATATTATATTATAACAATATTATATTATTAATATAATAATAATAAATTACTATTTTGAAACATAACAAAAGGGTACACAGCAAACTATTATTACTATTATTAATAATAATATATTATATTATAACAATATTATATTATTAATATAATAATAAGTTACTATTTTGAAACATAACAAAAGGTACACAGCAAACAATTATTATTACAATTATTATTAATAATATATTATTATATTATAACAATATTATATTAATATAATAATAATAAGTTACTATTTTGAAACATAACAAAAGGGTACACAGCAAACAATTACTACTATTATTAATATATTATTATATTATTGTTAAATTATTATTACTATTTGAAACGACAAAAAAATAGTACGCATTACAACACATGTGCAAAACCACATATCTATCTTCTATCTATCTATCTATCTATCTATCTATCTATCTATGTATATAATAAAAGTCAGTGTTTGCGGCGCTGCGGAGGGCGGGAGGTGCGGGGGAATATGTGCCAGCATTTCGATTGGTTGCCACTATGGGATTATTTGCATAAAGGACTCTGATTGGCCAGCCTCAGAACTCCAACATTCTACGGCCCCAGACAGAGGGGATTGGTTGCCACTAAAATGGTATTTGCATAAAGGACTCTGATTGGCCAACCACATTCCAACATTCTAAGGTGACTCAGAGGGAAAGGGAAAGGCCTCAGGCAGTCAGACACTGCGGCCTACAGCAGTGACAGATCAGGACCAAACTTGGCACACAAGGGGCCCAATTACCCACTTCACAACGCGACCCTCACCCAATGACCAATACAGACCAAAATTAGCACACAGAGCCCCCTTAACCCACTCAACACCCTGGTGCTGTTTCAAGGAGGATGGACCACAGATGACGGGACTTGAAATACCTTCACTCACCTTCTGAGACCGCTGCAACCCTCATCCAATGAATGATCAAGACCAAATGTGACACACAGAGCCCCCATGACCCACTCTACATCCCGGTGCTGTTTAGAGGGAGATGGACCACGGCCAATGGGACTTGCAGTACCTTCACTAAGTTCCTGAGACCACTGCAAGCCACATGAACATCTAATAGGAACCAACCTTGCCACACAATGCCTTCCTCAAATAACCCGGGCACCGCCGGGTCCCCAAGCTAGTGTATATAATAAAAGTCAGTGTTTGCGGCCGGAGGTGCGGAGGAATACGTGGCAGTGTTTCGATTGGTTGCCACTGTGGGATTATTTGCATAAAGGACTTTGATTGGCCAGCCTCAGAACACCAACATTCTAAAGCACCAGACAGAAGGGATTGGTTGCCACTGAGGGAGTATTTGCATAAAGGACTCTGATTGGCCAGCATCCAAGCCTCAACATTCAAACAACATGATTGGTTGCCACTGAGGGAGATTTCGCAAAACCGGCTCTGATTGGCCAGCTTCTAGATTCCAACATTCTAAGGTGATGCAGACGGAAAAGGAAAGGCCTCAGGCAGTCACTCACTGCGGCCCACAGCAATGACGGATCAGGACCAAACTTGGCACACAGGGGCCCAATGGCCCACTTCACAACCTGGTGTGGTTTAAGGCAGGATGGGCCACGAATGATGGGATTTGCAGTACCTTCACTTGATTCACTTCCCAAACAATGACCCACTCTCCATCCTACTGCAGTTTAGAGCAGGGTGGACCATGGATGATGGGACTTGAAGTACCTCTACTCATTCCCCATGACCGCAGCAGCCCCCAACAAAGACCGATAAAGACCATACTTGGTACACAGAGCCCCCATGATCCACTCTACATTCTACTGCAGTATGGAGGAGGGTGGACCATGGATGATGGGACTTGAAGTACCTCCACTCACTTCTCGAGTGTGCTGCAACCCTCATCCAATGACTGCTCAAGACCAAACTTAATGGTAACCCCCATTACCCACTTAACATCCTGGAGAGGTTTAGGGGAGGTGGACCACGGATTATGGGATGTGTAGTACTTTCAAATGCTTTTGTTCCAACAGACCACTGTGGCCCCCAACAAAGAACAATAAAGACCTAACTTGGCACACAGAGCCCCTATGACCCACTCTACATTCTACTGCAGTTTGGAGGAGGGTGGACCATGGATGATGGGACTTGAAGTACCAAAGACCAACCTTGGTACACAATGCCTTTCTCTAATAACCCGGGCACCGCCGGGTCCCCAAGTTAGTATAGACATATACACAAATATATACACACGAAACACATACACACAGACTGGGCCACAGCAATGTGTGTCAGGGGACAGCTTGTGTGTGTGTGTGTCTGTGTGTGTATTTATATATAAAAGATTGATGGGAGACTGCAGTGCATCCCATGTCAGAAGCATGCCAAAGCAGCAAGGGCACATCCCTAAAAGGGAAGGGAAGGAACCCTGGGGAAGGGGATGCTGGGACCCGCCGCCCCAAGCCTGGGCCTCTCCTGAGCTTTGCTGCAGGAGAGGTGAGAGGAGACGCACCAAAGGAACCCACAAGGCCCATCCGAAACCATTGGCTTCCGATTTGGGCTGCTGAGATTGCCTCCTCGGCTTCCCTTGTGGTCTCCCCACAGAGAGAGAGAGAGAGACCACGGAAGGGCATCCGGCAGAAGGAAACCGCAGGCGAGAACAGGGCCAGGAGGGGCTTCCCCGCTGCGCGAAGGCGAGAACATGCACATTGCATTGGCCTTTTCAGCTGCTGCACCACACCCAGTTAGTGGGTTGTTGTAGGCTTCCCAGCGTACCTGTCTGAACATATCTCCTTCTACGTCCTACCTCGGAGCTTAAGATCTTCTGAGGGGGCCCTACTGTCACAAATGCGCTTGGCGGGGATGAGAGACAGGGCCTTCTCGGTGGTGTCCCACCCCACTCCCCGCCGCCTGTGGAATTCGCTCCCCGGGGAAATTGGGTTATCTTCATCTCTCCTCTCCTTCAGAAAGACGTTAAAAATGTGGATGCGGGACCAGGCCTTTGGGTAATTATGTGGGCAATGACAATGACGACAATTGCTATGGTAATCAACTATGGACAAGTTTGATGGAGTCCCCAACTACAAAATTCAGCTAGATAATGGCCATCAGACTGTGTATTTTAGTAGATTATATTTGTACTGACCAAATGTTTTAACTATATTAAATTATTGGCTTTGTTATATATTTTACTAGTGTGCCGTGAAAGATCATCAGGTGTGCAGTGGGAAATTATTTTCGAAACTTTATTCATATATAAACTACTAGCTGTACCCGGCACGCGTTGCTGTGCCCTTTTTAGGAGATGCGAGGAAGTCCAATCATCCACGGTGTGCCCTCCTCTAAACTGCAGTTGGATGGAGTGTGGGTCATGGGGGGCATGGTGTGCCAAGTTGGGTTATTATGGGTCTTGGTTCTGGGCCGCAGTGGTCTGTGGGGAATGATGGGTTTTGAAGTACTACAAATCCCATTTTCCATGGTGGTACTTCAAGTCCCATCATGCATGGTCGGGGCTCTGTGTGCCAAGGTAGGTTACTGTAAATTCAGGCCATACACAATGTCCCATGAGCTGAGGCCTAGTTAGGAACAGCAAGTTAATGAAGCCTTACTGTCAATTCAGGCCATACACAATGTCCCATGAGCTGAGGCCTAGTCGGGAGAAACAAGTTAATGAAGTCTTACTGTCAATTCAGAGCGTAAACAGCTTCCCAGTAAGTGAGGGCTAGTTAGGGAAGTTAATGAAGCCTTACTGTCAATTCAGAGCGTAAACAGCTTCACAGTAAGTGAGGGCTAGTTAGGGAAATCAAGTTAATGAAGCCGTACTGGCAATTTGGGTCGTGTGCTGTTATGTTATGGGGAGTAAATTTTCGGTTGGAAGTGATGTCGGTGTATGGGTTGGGGATTGGCTCAGGCCTTTTCCTTCTTCTGTTTTGGCAGTTTAGTATGGATCGGAATTTTCATGTTGGATGGCCAGTGCAGCAGTTATGCAAATCCACCCTTATAGGCAGCCAATCATGTTGTTCAGAATGTAGAGGCTGGGTGAGTCTTTGGCTGCCCCGGAGGATGCTGGTAAATGTAGTTTTATTTTTACTCGTTGTTTTGGGGGCCTTTTAGGTTTGGGGGGGAAAGTTTCTTTGCTACAAACGTACCTTGCTTGAGGCCTATTTCTGTTGGCAAGTATTGTGTTTCTGTGTTGTAAGGTTTCTTTGTTTGAGGTATACATCACATGACGTGAACCCATTTATATAATAGATTATATGTACTAGCTTGGGGACCCGGCGGTGCCCGGGTTATTTGAGAAAAGCATTGTGCGCCAAGGTTGGTCTTTGGTACTTCAAGTCCCATCATCTACGGTCCACCCTCCTCCAAACTACAGTAGAAGATAGAGTGGGTCATGGGGGCTCTGTGTGTCACGTTTGGTCTTGATCATTCATTGGATGAGGGTTGCAGCAGTCTCGGATGGTGAGAGAAGTTACTTCAAGTCCCATCATCTGTGGTCCATCCTCCTTGAAACAGCACCAGAGTGTAGAGTGGGTCAAGGGGGCTCTGTGTGGCAATTTTGGTCTGTATTGGTCATTGGATGAGGGTCGCGTTGTTTTCAGGAAGTGAGTGAAGGTATTGCAAGTCCCATCATCCATGGTCCATCCTCCCTCAAACTGCACCAGGATGTAAAGTGCATCTTGGGGAATCTGTGTGCCAAGTTTGGTCTTGTTCTGTCATTGTTGGGGGTCTATTCAGGAAAATCAAGTTGAGGAAGCCTAACGTAACAATATCCCATGAGCTGAGGCCTAGTCAGGAAAATCAAGTTAAGGATGAGGAAGAGTGCGGAACTGGCAGTTGCGGCGCATTTGCGTCACTCCTCCCCGCTGCATGCTGGGAAACTGAGGTCCAGGCTGCAATGGAGAGCCAGATGCAATCATGAAAAGAGCCACATCTGGCTCGCGAGCCCTAGGTTCCTGACCCCTGTGATAAAACAACAGGACACATCTGCCTCTTTCCAACCTTGAAGGGTTATACATGATAGCCGGGAGGAGTTTAACTCGTGCGATAAGCTCCCTGCCTCTCCATGTTTGAAAAGAGGCTGAAGTGTCCTACGAGGAGGAAATGTGATAAGGTAGAATGACTCCTAGATGCCTTTTTCATGGAATGCTTTTGTGTGAAAAGGATCTTGGAGCTTAGTAGTAGTAGTAGAGGTTGTTTGGAACAGCAGCTTTGTGGGGGCCACATCTGGCCCCCAAGCCGCCTATGGAGTAAATAAAGGGAGGGCTGCCCATCCCCTTGGCCATGTCTCTACATGCATGCGCCACAGCCCTATCTGCAGCAGTCTCCCCATGCACACTGCTGGCCCATGCGCCCCACCAAGTGCCCTTGGCGCCTTAAGAGCTTTCTCATTACTACCAATGCAAGGGCCATGGCCGGATCACACGACCGAGGCCGTGCCAGGCAAGCATCCCAATCAGTGCACGACACTGAGGTTGCGCCGGGCTGCGAGAGCCTTTGACAGCCCCCACAAATTATGCAAATCCGGCAAATTGCAGGTTCTTGACCCATACGCTTTGAATAGAGATGTTGCATCGTTTATCTCCTTCCTTCCTTCCTTCCATCCTTCCGTCCGTCTTGGGAGTGCGCTCTGGCACAGCCATTGAGTGAGAAGTACCTTAAGACCCCTGTATCTGTGAGACCGGCGGTTTCATTGATCTACGTCCAATGAAAACCTGTCCTCTCCAGGCATCTCTTAGGTCTTCCAGCATGGCTTGGGCCAGAAGTCCTTGGTTTCCAAAGCATTTGCTGCTGCTACTGTGCATCTTGGAGAGAAGTGACCCCATGGGCCTCGTCCTGGGCCTTTCAGGGCTACGTAACACCTATTCAGGGTGGACCAGCGCTGCTTGTGTTATTGGACCTCACAGCAGCGTTCGACGCAGTCAATTACGATCTTTTGACTCACCGTCTTGCCGGGGTCGGGGTAGGGGAGACAGTTCTGAATTGGCCGTCTTCCTCCGAAACCGAATACAGCGAGTGAGGAGGGGTGAGATTGTCTTCGATGGTTCCCCTCTACTTTGTGAGGTTCCCCATCCTCTCCCCTCTACTATTCAATATCTATGCCCGACCACTTGCACAGCTCGTCCGTAGCTTTGGGCTGGAGTGTCACCAATATGCGGATGACACCCAGCTCATTTTGGGGATGGAGGGCCGGCCCAAATGCGTACCCGATAATTTCCATCTCTGCCTCGAAGCCGTCACTGGATGGCTGCGAGCCAGTAGGTTGAAGGTGAATCCAACTAAGACGGAGAACCTGTGGCTCAGTCGTCCGGGCGGTAGGGAGATCCAGCTTCCAACCCTGGACGGCATGACGTTATGTCCGTCGTCATCAGTTAAAAGTCTGGGTGTTACCTTGGACT
This sequence comes from Anolis apletophallus, assembly GCA_030556195.1. Lineage (NCBI taxonomy): Eukaryota > Metazoa > Chordata > Lepidosauria > Squamata > Anolidae > Anolis > Anolis apletophallus. The sequence goes on from JARBWK010000018.1 coordinate 13,836,550, forward strand.
GTCAACTGACGATGGAGACACATGTCTCCATCGTCAGCAGAGTAGCGTTTTTCCATCTACGCCAGGCAAGGAAGTTGGCCCCCTACCTGTCTCGCCGCGACCAGGCCACAGTGATCCAAGCCACGGTCATCTCAAGGCTAGACTACTGTAACGCTCTTTACATTGGCCTGCCTTTGTCGGTGATCCGGAAACTGGAACTGGTGCAGAACGCAGCAGCCCGGCTGCTGGCAGGTGCCCCTAGGTACAGCCATATTACACCCATCCTGTGCGAGCTGCACTGGTTACCAGTGGAATGCCGGATCACTTTCAAGGTGCTGGTATTGACCTTCAAGGCCTTGAATGGTCTGGGGTCAGTGTACCTTAGGGACCGCCTCATCCCATACTGTCCCATTAGACCGTTGCGCTCAGAGACAGGTCATCTGTTGGAGATACCAAATCACAAGACGTACCGCCTCACTGCTAAGCAGAGGAGAGTCTTTTCGATCATAGCCTCCTGAAGTTCGCGCCCTCCCTGATTTGTTGGCGTTCCGGAAGGCATGTAAAACACTCCTGTTTCAGCAGGCCTTTGGCCCCTAAGGATTCGCCAATCCTCCAGACATCATCGGTCTCTATTGTAGTGATTTATAGCTACTGTTCAATTTTAGGTTTTATAGTGTATTACTGTGTTTTGCATGTTTTATCCTGTGATTTTACTGTTGCCCCGAGCTGAACGGGAGTGGCGACTGACAAGCCCAAATTGCGTCCTCTTGTGCGAGGTTAACTACCCCACTTAGGAGCCTCAGATTGCAGGAACTCGGGGTGCACTATGCATCCCCAATGGAACCAGCAATGGGTCTCTCCTTCGTCGCGGAGGCCCAACACACCGAGGTCGAGGCTGCCCTGGAGGCTGCCCGAGGGCCGGTTTGGACCCCCAGTACTCTCGTGAGTGCCAAGAAGGTCCCTGTGCCCACAGAGGCCTCTGAGAGCCCCCCGCCCTGGTCCCCCGTACCCTGGCCTGAGATGGAGGAAGTGGGGCTCTCCACCCCCCTTTACACCACCCAGGAGGAAGGTGCTGGCTGTGCCCCCGACACCACCCAGGACGAAGTCCCCAGTCTCGCCCACCTTCTCCGCGGCTTCAGTCGTCTGGTGGAGCGACTGGCCACCCGGTTGGACGAGGTGAGAGAGCTGGGGTTGCTGCTGGCGTCCCACCGCCGCGAGGACGGCCCTCACCGCCATCGTCGCCTGGGACTGCGGCCTGGGAGCAGAGAGGTCCCGGCTGACGGGGTAACGAGTCCACTTCGCCAGGTCTCCCCTCACTCGGGTCGGGAGAGGAGAGCGGCGAGTGTGGCGACGACTGCTGGTCCTCTGGGCCCACTGCTCAGCGTCCCTGGCCATGCCCTCCCTGTCCACCCCAATAGCCTCAGCCACGCCCCCCAGGAACTGCAGGCTGGATCGGCCGTCACAGCTGGAGCCCCTGTTGGAGACCACGGACACCCCCTGGCGGCTAGCACCGGGATCCTTGATGGAGCCACTTGATGCCGCTGCAGTTCTAATGGGAGCTCCTGGGGCAAGGCCCCAGCGACGGGCCTGCCACCTGTCAGTGGTCCCCAAAGCTGCACCTGGACCACGGTCTGTCCCGCCACCCGCTGGCGACCAGGGGAGGAGTAGTGGCCCTGACCACGGAGAGGCAAGATTTGGGGCAGCCGACCCAGAGAGCAACACAGCGAGGAGATGCCTCCTTTTAGGGGACCCAACCCCTGGAGGCGCCTCGCAGCAGAAACCTTATGGCCGGCGGAGGAGCCGGCGCCAGAGGCCGAGAAGTACCAGCCCCCCCCCGACCCTACCAGGGACCACCGACGCCAGGGCTACTGACCCTCCGGACCCACCACACTCTCTACCAGCTGTCTGAGAAAGAGGAGGCCCCCCCGAGCCCAGGTCCAGGCGATTATTTTCTCTTCTCTTTTCTGGATGTTGTATTGTTTTGTTTGTTGACTATTGTTTTGTTATTCAACTTGTGAACCGCTCCGAGCCCACGGGGAGTGGCGGTGATAGAAGTTCGAATAAATAAATAAATAAATAAAATACATAATAAATAAATAAATACATAAATAAATTTATGTTGCACCCAAGTCACCTGTTGATCCCTTTTCACCCAGACACCACACAGTTCCACAATAATAATGAGTGTATCAAGAATGGGGTATATAAAAAGCAACAGCTTCAAAACAATGCAAGCAATTCTCTAAAAGTCATTTAAAATAAGCAAACTGGGCATGCAAGAAAATAAAATCAAAGGCCAGATTGCAAAAACAGTATCCAAGTTACGTCCACGAGCTAGGTGTCAAGAGCTTGACAAAAGGCAAAGAGCAACTCTGAAACCAAAAATCCAAAAGTCGCCGAAGGTAAAACAAGAAACTAATCCCAAGGTGCTGACACTCAAAACATGACTATAATCCAAACAGGAGACATGCAACTTAAGCAGGAAAACAAGATCCAAAACAAAGGACTCAGAGCTTCCTAGACAGGCGACTTGAGACATGAAATTCCAATGCTGATCTCCATTCCTGAAGAAGTCTCCCTCTTACCTAAACACCATTTTGTCCCACACCTGGGCTCCTTCGGCTTATTTTTCAGCCTCTGGGCACAACGAATCTGTCTCAGCTTCACACCTCCCGTCTGAACCAGAAACACAGGGTTATCGGTATCCCTTCACGTTCCTTTCACTGTCAATCCCTGGGAGATTCACATGAGAAACACGGTCTGTTTCCCCCAAAAACGGATCTATCCAAAACATCTCAAAAAAACACTTTTGCTTTCCCTCCACAGAAGTAACAGGCTCACACAAAAAATCCTCAACCTCACCTCAGAGGTCGAGGCTTCACAGGCCACAATAATATGAACAACTTGGAGGACCCAATGGAAGCCTACCTCAGTGTTTCCCAACCAGTGTGCCATGGCACACTAGCGTGCCGTGAGCGATCATCAGGTGTGCCGTGGGAAATTGGGACCTCCGAGACCCTTTCTTCCCCCTCCTGCCGAACACTTTTTCTTCTCCACTCGGGCTCCCTTCTTCCCAGCCTCGCTCTGCTCGCTTTGCCTCGCTTTGTTCTGGGGCGAGTCCGCGCAGTAGCGCCCGCACGGGTCACGTCTTCCTCCCTCCCCCCTCCCCTCCTGGACACGCTCACGCTGCCCCCTCAGATCAAAATGGCGGCAGAAGCAGCAATGTAGAAGAAAAAGTAAGTGTTCGGCAGGAGGGGGAAGAAAGGGCGCGAAGGGGAAGGGGGAGGAAGAGGTCTCTGTCGAAAGCTGGCATGGGCATACTTGGACCTTCCAGGTGTTTTGGACTCCAACTCCCACCATTCCTAGCAGCCTCAGGCCCTTTTCCCTCCCCCCCCAGCCACTTAAGCAGGAAAGGGCCTCAGGCTGTAAGGAATGGTGGGAGTTGAAGCACCCAGAGGGCCAAAGTTTTCCCATGCCTGTTTTAGGGACCTTAAAGTGGTGAGCCTCCTTCCAACATTGTGATTCTGGATAGAAAACAAACAACAACATAATATAACATTGTTTGAGTCCACAGTGCTCTCTGGGTGTAGGTGAACTACAACTTCCAAACTCTAGGTCAATTTATTTATTTATTTCGGCAGTTTACCCCGCTCTTCTCAACCCCCGGAGGAGGACTCAGAGCGGCTTCCAAAAGGCACAATTCGATGCCCTCATAACAACACAGTATAAAAACAGTATAAAATTCCCAAGCAAACCCTTTCAGTACTTTCTGTTGGTAATGAGAGTTCAATATGCCAAGTTTGGTTCAATTCCATTGTTGCAAGAGTTCAGGGTGCTCTTTGATTGTGTGTTAACTATAAATCCCAGAAACTGTAACTCCCAAATGTCTATTTTCCCCAAACTCCATCTGTGTTCACATTTGGGCATATCGAGTATTCATGTCAAGTTTGGTCCTGATCCAACATTGTTTCAGTCCACAGTGCGCTCTGGATATAGGTGAACTACAACTCCAAAACCCAAGGTCAATGCCCACCAAACTCTTATAGTATTTTCTCTTGGTTATGGGAGTTCTATGTGGGAAGTGTGTGTCTTTCTGCCATTCTTGCCAGGATATCTATGTGGTGTTCATCGAAACAGGCCCAGGTTTCACATGGAGTGTATAAATACATTTAAAAACATATTAACTATATGTATTACTGTTTTAGAGTGTCATTTTGTGTCATTTTGGGTTAGTATTAGTATGTTTTGTGTGTGCCTTTCTGCCATTCCTGCCAGGATATCTATGTTGTGTTCATCGAAACAGGCCCAAGTTTCACACGGAGTGTATAAATACATTTAAAAACATATTAACTATATGTATTACTGTGTTAGAGTGTCATTTTGTGTCATTTTGGGTTAGTATTAGTATGTTTTGTGTGTGCCTTTCTGCCATTCCTGCCAGGATATCTATGTTGTGTTCATCGAAACAGGCCCAAGTTTCACACGGAGTGTATAAATACATTTAAAAACATATTAACTATATGTATTACTGTGTTAGAGTGTCGTTTTGTGTCATTTTGGTTGGTGGTGTGCCCCAGGATTTTGTCAATGTAAAAAATGTGCCGCAGCTCAAAAAAGGTTGATCAAATTTGCAGATCAGACCAAATTGGGAGAGGACAGGATCATGATCCAAAGTGAGATGAGAAAGCTGATTGGCCGAAACAAACAAAATGAATCTCAACAGGGAGAAACGTATGGCAAGGTGGAGTCTCCTTTTCCGGAGGTTAATTTTTAAACAGCCTGGCCATCTCCTGAGACTGCTCGAATGGTGTCTTCCAGCATGGCCAAAGGGGGTTCAGCTAGATGTCCCTCGAGGGTCCCTTCCCACTCTTGCATTCTGTGATGCTTCCAAATTCAAAGTAAACAAGGCCCAAGGCCAGGCGGATTATTTTGGAAGAGGGGAATCCCACACGCACCTCTTGCCGTTTCTGGCAGGTTAAGAAGACAACAACAAGTAGCTAATGAAGGCATTCACCTTCTCCTTTCACGGCACCCCATTAAGCCTCTTTCTTCCCCGAGGTGGCCGCTTCGCTCTGCCTCACGATAGGAGGAGATGAAAGGACGGCGCCCCATCCCTCCCTGCATCCCAGAATCCCGGCGCCCCGATGCCCCGCAGTTGTGTTGAATTAAGCATGTGGCTTTGGTTTATTAATGCATCCCTCTCTTTATCAGAAAGCAACAGAATGCCTTGAAGAACGTGCAATGTGTATACACACAAACACAGCGGCCAGGGCTCGGCTGGGAGCTCGGGCACATGAGTCTCTTTGAAGAGAGAAAAAGGAGCAGCACATCATCTATCTATGTATATAATAAAAGTCAGTGTTTGCGGCCGGGCGGTGGGGGGAATCTGTGGCAGCATTTCGATTGGCTGCCATTGTGAGATTATTTGCATAACAGGCTCTAACTGGCCAGTCTCAGAACTCCAACATTCTATGGCCCCAGACAGAGGGGATTGGTTGCCACTGAAATGGAATTTGCATAACTGACTCCAAATGACCAACCACATTCAAACATTCTAAAGTGACTCAGAGGGAAAGGGAAAGGCCTCATGCCGTCAGCCACTGAGGCCCACAGCAATGACAGATCAGGACCAAACTTGGCAAACAGGCGACCAATGGCCCACTTCACTACCTGGTGTGGTTTAGGGCAGGAGGGGCCACGAATGATGGGATTTGCAGTACCTTCACGTCATTCACTTCCCAAACAACACTAAAGCACCTATAAAACACAAACCAGGCCCAAAATAGACAGAAAGGCTTCCTTAACTTGATTTTCCTGACTATGCCTCAGCTCATGGGATACTGTTAGGCTTCCTCAACTTGATTTTCCTGACCAGGCCTCAGCTCATGGGATACTGTTAGGCTTCCTCAACTTGATTTTCCTGACTAGGCCTCAGCTCATGGGATACTGTTAGGCTTCCTCAACTTGATTTTCCTGACTAGGCCTCAGCTCATGGAATACTGTTAGGCTTCCTCAACTTGATTTTCCTTCACTAAGTTCCTGAGACCACTGCAAGCCACATAAACATCTAATAGGAACCCACCTTGGCACACAATGCCTTCCTCAAATAACCCGGGCACCGCCGGGTCCTCAGCTAGTTATCATAATAATGATAATAATGATAATGATAATAATATTAACAACACACATTGGCTATAGCAGGTATGGGCAAACCCAGGCCTGGGGGCCAGATGTGGCCCCATTGGGCTCTTTTCTCAGGCCCTCCTCTCTCACCCCATCGTATCCTTCCTTCCTTCTCTCTTTCCTTCCTCATTCCCTCTCTCCCTTCCTTACCTCCTTCTCCCTCCCTCCTTCCTTCCCTTCCACCCTTTCGTCCTTCCTTTCTTCTTGTCTTTTCTTCCTTCACTGTTTCCTCCCTTTTTCTCCCTCCCTCCATTCCCTTCCACCCTTTCATCCTTCCTTCCTTCTCTTTCCTTCCTCATTCCCTCGCTCCCTTCCTTACCTCCTTCTCCCTCCCTCCTTCCTTCCCTTCCACCCTTTCATCCTTCCTTTCTTCTCTTTCCTTCCTCATTCCCCCTCTCCCTTCCTTACCTCCTTCTCCCTCCCTTCTTCCTTCCCTTCGTCCTTCCTTTCTTTTTGTCTTTTCTTCCTTCACCGTTTCCTCCCTCCCTCTTTCTCCCTCCCTCCATTCCTTTCCACCCTTTCATCCTTCCTTCCTTTTCTCTCTTTCCTTCCTCATTCCCTCTCTCCATTCCTTACCTCCTTCTCCCTTCTTTACCTCCTTCGTGCTCCCTCCTTCCCTTCCACCCTTTCATCCTTCCTGTCTTTTTGTCTTTTCTTCCTTCACTCTTTCCTCCCTCCCTCTTTCTCCCTCCATTCCTTTCCACCCTTTCATCCTTCCTTCCTTCTCTCTCTTTCCTCCCTCATTACCTCTCTCCATTCCTTGCCTCCTTCTCCCTCCCTCCTTCCTTTCCGCCCTTTCGTCCTTCCTTTCTTCTTGTCTTTTCTTCCTTCACTGTTTCCTCCCTCCCTCCATTCCTTTCCACCCTTTCATCCTTCCTTCCTTCTCTCTCTTTCCTTCCTCATTCCCTCTCTCCATTCCTTACCTCCCTTCTTTACCTCCTTCTCCCTCTCTCCTTCTCTCCTTTCCACCCTTTCGTCCTTCCTTTCTTCTTGTCTTTTCTTCCTTCACTCTTTCCTCCCTCCCTCTTTCTCCCTCCCTCCATTCCCTTCCACCCTTTCATCCTTCCTTCCTTCCTTCCTTCTCTTTCTTTCCTTCCTCATTCCCTCTCTTCATTCCTTACCTCCTTCTCCCTTCTTTACCTCCTTCGCCCTCCCTCCCTCCTTCCCTTCCACCCTTTCATCCTTCCTTTCTTCTTGTCTTTTCTTCCTTCACTGTTTCCTCCCTCCCTCTTTCTCCCTCCCTCCATTCCTTTCCACCCTTTCATCCTTCCTTCCTTCCCTCCCTCATTCCCTCTCTCCATTCCTTACCTCCTTCTCCCTGCTTTACTTCCTTCTCCCTCCCTGCTTCCTTCCTTCCCTTCCACCCTTTCATCCTTCCTTTCTTCTTGTCTTTTCTTCCTTCACTCTTTCCTCCTTCCCCTTTTCTCCCTCCCTCCATTCCTTTCCACCCTTTCATCCTTCCTTCCTTCCCTCCCTCATTCCCTCTCTCCATTCCTTACCTCCTTCTCCCTGCTTTACTTCCTTCTCCCTCCCTGCTTCCTTCCTTCCCTTCCACCCTTTCATACTTCCTTTCTTCTTGTCTTTTCTTCCTTCACTCTTTCCTCCTTCCCCTTTTCTCCCTCCCTCCATTCCTTTCCACCCTTTCATCCTTCCTTCCTTCTCTCTCTTTCCTTCCTTCTCACCTTCCTTTCATTTTTCTCCCTTCTTTCCTTCCTTCCTTTTTTCCTTCCTTCAGTTTTCTCCCTTCCTTTTCTTTTCCTTTCTTTTCTTCCCTCCTTCCTTTATTCCTTCCTTCCTTCTGTCCATCTAATTCCTTCCCATCTTTTCCTTCTCTTCCTAGGGGGGTTTTCCCCATCCCAGCCTCTCATGTGAGGTCTGGACTGGGCCGCGCAATGCTCCGCCGCAAGGGACACCAGCTCAGCCATCTGTGCAAATTTAATGGCTCTCCATTGTCTCTCCTCGGCCCTTGGTGACAGGGCCTCCCTCCCTCCCTCCGTCCACTGGGCTTCTCCTTCAACCTTTCCCTCACTTCCACCAATGGAAACCAGGGCAGCATACTGGGAAGGAGACCGCATGGTGGAGGGGGACACAATGGGGCCATGGATCTGAATCTGAGGCACCGCCTGGCCCTCCTCTCTCTACTTAGCAAAGCGAACAGAGGCGCAGGATGGGGCCGCGGGGTGCGAAGAGCGGGATGTTTGCACACTTTTTCTCAGCCTTGGAACAACGGTTGACGACGGAGATGTATTATTATTTTCACCTGTGCGAGCATGAAGGCGCCAGCACCACTGCCTCTTAGGGGAAGCAGAAGCAAAAGGTCCCGCACCTTATGCACACACACAAAAAAAACATTTCGGAAAATGGGTGATCACATTTGCAAGTGAAACCACATTGGGAGGGAGAGCAAGTGCCGGCGTCATGATCCAAAGGGACTTTCACACGTTGGAGAGCGGGGCCAGTGGGGCCAACACTCACAACATGATTTTCAACAGGGAGAAAGGGATGGACGACTAATAACAATCATAATTCCTGGCTCTAGGGATCTATGACAAAGTTTGCTCACTTCCGTAATGACGGCCAACAACTTTCTCATCTCCTCTTTGCAGGCGATGGCGTCCTTTTCGCCCAAAATCCTCAAAATTGACAACAAGACCTTCAACAACTAGCTTGACTCTCAAAATCAGTAAGACTGCACATGAAGAAAATGAAATACCCCGGCCCTCTGCACTCTACAAATCACCTCTTCCGCTCAGGAGGCGCCAGGCCAGCTGGTAAAAGAGGCGCCGCTCCGCTGACCCTCCGGCCGCCCTCCTTTGTTTGGAAATGTCAGCATCCATTATGAAAACACAATGCGTTCTGGCTCAGCACACCTGCGCCACCGTCATCAGGCCTCACGGCACTGAGCGGTCATAGACTCACACCCCTCTTGGGCAATCGGCTCTCCTCTCCTCCATGTACGTGGACACATCCATAAAAGTCAAAATACCTGTAATAGGGCCGTGGTGGCGCAACGGGTAAACCGCTGAGCTACGAAACTTGCTGACCAGAAGCTTGGCAGTTCAAATCCGTGGGATGGAGTGAGCTCCCGTTGTTAGCCCCAGCTTCTGCCGAAGTAGCAGTTCGAAAACAAGCAAATATGAGTAGGTCTGAGAATCTCTCTCTCGGCATTACTTCGCGAACGAAGATTCTTAGGAAGGACTCATCCCACGCTTTCTACAAGCGCATTGATGACTAAAAAGGCCAATCTGAGATAGGCAAGTCCGGTCGCAGAAAGCACAGCAGAAAGTCTCCTTGGGTGATGTTGTTTCCAAGTTGCGGTTCTTTCTGCGTTGTCGTTTCTCTTCGAGACCCGTTCAGCGTGTCTTCTCGAAAGAGACCGCAGCATTGCGGATAGTGCGTCTCCATGCCTCCCGATGTGAGGCCAGGGTGAACCATTGTTGGTGATCCATCTGGCCGTGCCTGAGATCTTGTTTCGGGGAGTCCTTATATCTCTTTTTGGGGGCGCCTCTCTTGCGCTGACCCGTGGCGGGTTCACCATAGAGTAGTATCTTTGGGAGGCAGTGGTCGTCCATCCGAGAGACGTGCCCTGCCCAGCGCAGCTGTGGTCTCAATAGCATGGCCTCAATGCTGGTGATCCCTGCTTGCTCAAGGACAGCGACATTCCTAAGACGCCCAGAGCCACCCGTTCCGCTGCCTCTCTTTGAGGGAGAGCCGCTGATCCCGGCCCCGTCGGTGAAGAGTCTCGGTGTGATACTAGACTCGAGACTCTCACTGGAGGCCCAGGTTGCTGCGACAAGTAAGGGAGCTTTTTTCCACCTACGCCAGGCACGTCAACTGGCACCTTACCTTCCATCAGATGCGCTGGCTACGGTGGTCCATGCCACAGTGACATCACGGCTGGACTACTGTAATGCCTTGTGCGTGGGGTTGCCGCAGTCAACCACTCGTAAAATCCAGCTAGTGCAGAATGCAGGGGCCAGACTCCTCACAGGGTCAGCACTGAGATGCCATATCGCGCCAACTCTACAGCACCTGCACTGGCTGCCAGTCGAGCTCAGAGCCTTCCACAAGATCTTGTCGCTTACCTTTAAGGCCCTCCATGGCGCCGGCCCAGCTTATTTAAAAGACCGCTTGTCCGAACCAGCTCATTTAAGGTCGCCGCGTTCAGGAAACAGGGACCTTCTCCGCATCCGAGGTGTGAGTGAGGCCCGCCTCGACACCACGAGACGGAGAGCCTTTTCCATCGCGGCCCCTGTTCTTTGGAACTTGATGCGGCGGATCAGAGAGATATCCGGGACATGCCCCAGTTCCTGACCGCACTGAAGACCTGGCTCTTCCGAAAGGCTTACGGCTAAGGACACCCTCCAGACTTGGCCTGAGTTACTGGAACTATTTTAATTAATTTTCCTATTCTTTTAGCTTTTAACTATTGAACTCTTTTATGTGTTTTATGTGTAAGTCGCCCGGAGCACTGACGTGGAGGGCGACTCATAAATAATAAAATCGATCAATCAATAGTCGGTCCAGTGTATATTTAGGATTGTGCAAAGACAGCGCTGATGAAAGCGTTCGAGAAGTCGTAGGTGTTGGCGATAGGTGACCCATGTTTCAGACCCATAGAAGAGGATAGACAGTATGATAGCTCTGTACACACTGATTTTGGTGCTTTGCCTCAGGTGCTTGTTGCTCCAGACTCTTTTGTGAAACCTTCCGAATGTACTATATGCCTTTGCTAATCTGTGATCTATCTCTTTATCAGTCTTGGCGTCTGAAGAGATGATGCTTCCCAGGGAGGTGAACTGCTGAATGGACTTAAGCACAGATTTGCTTATGCTGACGTGGGGATGATGGTGTTCTTCCTGTGGTGCGGGCTGGTAGAGGACTTCCGTTTTCTTCAGGCGGACTTCCAGTCCAAACAGCTCTGCAGCTTTTGCAAAGCAGAATGTGAGGCGCTGCAGGGCTGCTTCTGAATGGGCGACAAGGGCAGCATCGTCAGCAAAACGCAGCTCACGGACTAGATAGTTTAGAGTCTTAGTGTGAGCCCTCAGGCGGCTTAAGTTGAACAAGCTACCATCAGTACGATATCGTATATATATGCTGTCTTCTTCGAGGTCTGCCGTAGCCCTTTGGAGCAACATGCTGAAGAAGATTGTAAATAGGGTTGGTGCAAGAACACAACCTTGTTTCACTCCATTAGTTATGAGAAAGGGCTCCGAGAGAGCATCGCCGTATCTGACTTGACCGTGCTGGCCCTCATGTAGCAGGATAATCATTTTGAGGAATTTGGGGGGACATCCTAGTCGTTCCAGGATCTGCCACAGACCTTTTCTGCTCACAGTGTCGAAGGCTTTGGTGAGGTCGACAAATGTTACATAGAGTCCTTTGTTCTGCTCTCTACATTTCTCTTGCAGTCGGAGAATAGTGCAGTGCAAAACCAGATATATATGTGCAATGCCGATGGAATAGCTTTGGACTACCAATATGGACGGCGTGATTTCAGTATTGAATTTAATGTCTTTAATGCTTAATATGTATTAATTTTAATTGAATTTTATTGTTATTGGAATTGTATGTGTTTAAGGCATTGAATAATTGCCTCTTATGTAAGCCGCCTTGAGTCCCCTCCGAGGTAGAGAAAGGCAGAATATAAATAGGATTAAATCAATCAATCATTCAATAGTTACCCTGTTGGTTCTGCTGGACCTCTCATCGGCCTTCGATACCGTCGACCACGGTATCCTTCTGAGACGCCTCGCAGGAATGTGCCTTGGGGGTACTGCTTTGCAGTGGCTCCAGTCCTTCCTTGAGGGCCGATCTCAGAAGGTGTTACTGGGAGACACCTGTTCAACCCCACAACCATTGTCTTGTGGGGTTCCTCAGGGTTCAATACTATCTCCCATGTTGTTCAACATATACATGAAGCCGTTGGGGAGATCATCCAGAGTTTCGGGGTGCGGTGTCATCTGTACGCAGATGATGTCGAACTCTGTCACTCCTTCCCACCTGCTACTAAGAAGGCTGTTGAGGTGCTTGGCCGCTGTAACGGACTGGATGAGGGCTAACAGATTGAAACTAAATCCAGACAAGACAGAGGTACTCCTGGTCAGTCATAAGGCCGAACAGGGCATCGGGTTACAGCCTGTGTTGGACGGGGTTACACTCCCCCTGAAGGCGCAGGTTCGCAGTCTGGGAGTGATCTTGGACTCATTGCTGAGCCTGGAACCCCAGGTCTCGGCGGTGGCCAGGGGTGCTTTTGCACAGCTCAGGCTTGTGCGCCAGCTGCGCCCGTACCTTGGGAAGTCAGACTTGGCCACGGTGGTCCACGCTCTGGTTACATCCCGCATAGACTACTGCAACGCTCTCTACGTGGGGTTGCCTATGAAGACTGCCCGGAAGCTGCAATTAGTCCAGCACGCAGCAGCCAGACTACTAACGGGAGCAGGGTACAGGGAGCGTACAACTCCCCTGTTGCACCAGCTCCACTGGCTGCCAATTAGCTTCCAAGCACAATTCAAAATGCTGGTGTTGACCTGCAAAACCCTATACGGTTCCGGCCCAGTTTACTTGTCCAAACGTATTCTCCCCTATGAACCTCCAAGAACGCTAAGATAGTCTGGAGAGGCCCTGCTCTCAGTCCCACCTCCTTCGCAGGCGCGTCTGGTGGGGAAGAGAGACAGGGCCTTTTCTGTGGTGGCCCCCCCGGCTGTGGAATTCCCTCCCAACTGAAATTAGAACTGCCCCCTCCCTCCTGACTTTTAGGAAGCGGGTGAAAACATGGCTGTGCAAAGAGGCCTTCACAGAATGAAGGAGATCGCGAAGCGACTAAAGTCGCTAACCACTTGATACGGACCGAATATATTTATTTATTTATTTATTTATTATTTCGCATTTGTCTGTCGCCCCCCCCTCCCCAACGGCTCGGGCGACTTACAACAGTTCATAAAATACAATTGTCAGATAACTCATAAAACCACAGTAATACCATTAAGATGGAATTACAATTAGAACAGTTGAAGCAACAAATGGAGTCGCAGTGGGCTGACAGCCAGGCGGTGAGAGCTACAGTTTAGCTAACTCCGAAGGCTTGTTGGAACAGCAATGTCTTAACTGCTCTCCTGAACGGGAGGAGGCCCTGGGTGGCACGGATGCCGGCGGGCAGTGCGTTCCACATGGTAGGGGCTGCAACAGAGAAAAAGCCCGGCGGCGGGTTGTGGACAGATGGTAGGTCCTCACATTTGGGATGACCAGGAGGTTTAGCTCTTCGGAGCGCAGTGATCTGGTGGGATGATATGGGACAAGGCGGTCCCGCAGGTACACTGGCCCCAGACCATGTAAGGCCTTAAAAGTCAGGACTAACACTTTGAAGGCAATCCGGCGTTCAATTGGGAGCCAGCGCAGTTCGCGCAGGATTGGCGTGATGTGGCCAATCGGGACCCCTGCCAGGAGTCGCGCTGCAGCGTTCTGCACCAGCTTGAGTCTCCGGATTACCGACAGAGGAAGGCCAATGTAAAGAGTGTTACAGTAGTCCAGCCTCGAGATGACCGTGGCTTGGATCACTGTGGCTAAGTCGCGCCGGGACAAATAGGGGGCCAGCTTCCTCGCCTGGCGAAGATGGAAAAATGCTACCCTGCTGACGCTGGAGACGTGGGCCTCCATCGACAACAGGGGTCCAAGGTTACTCCTAAGCTCTTAACAGAGGGCGACGGACATAATGCCACGCCGTCCAGGGTTGGAAGCTGAACATCCCTACAGCCCGGAGGACCCAGCCACAGGATCTCCGTCTTTGCCGGATTCACCTTCAACCTACTGGCTCGCAGCCATCCAGTGACGGCCTCAAGGCAACGATGGAAATTGTCGGGTACGGATTCGAGGCTGCCCTCCATCTTCAAGATAAGCTGGGTGTCATCAGCGTACGTATATATGGGTTAAGTTGGACTTGATTTTACTTTGGCGAAAGGCTTTTTAAATGTATTTGTTGTGTTGTATTTTATTGTAAATTTAATTGTAAATTTATGATGTTTTAAGATTTTAAATGTTAGCATTGAATACTTGCTGTTTGCCGGTCTGAGTCCCTCTTCGGAGGTGAGAAGGCCGGGGTATAAACGTTTTAAATAAATAAATAAATGTTACCAATTTTTAGGAGTTGAAGTCCAAAACCCCTGGAGAGAGGGCCAAAGTTGGCCCATGCCTGGGTTATAAGGTTTGGTGAGTCCCATTCTCTTCTGCTTCTGCCAGAAGCAAGACCCCCAAACCCTTTCTATTAAACCCACCAACAGGTTATGGGCCCAGGGAACAGCCTTCAGTTTGCTGCAATGGTGAACCCTCTGCGAGCCTCCTCTGTACGGATCCCTTTTGCCACTTTGCCTTTCATGCTTTGTTCTCCATATAGCCAACGCTTGCTCCCGGCTGGATGTCTTTTGCTCCCAGCCCTGTCCCAGTTCCTCTCCTTGATCCGCCTCCGATTTGACAATAGGGGCAATCTGTGCTACTCCCAGAAACCTTTGCTTCGGTGCCTTGAAACGATCCAACAGCCATATATATGCTTGTGTGTGTGTGAAGGATGGAGAAAGAGCGCGCACTCAAGGCAAGGAGCTCTTTGCTCGGCCTCTTACTTCTCTGCCGAGAAAAACACAAAGTGCAACCTTCGATACAGAACTCCAAAGCATGGCTTCTCTAATGATGCCTCCCAATCATCATCATCACCTTTAACTAAGTTGGGATTCGAACCCACGTCCGTAGTCTTAATCCAACACTCAGTCTGCTCTTCCTTAGCTTTGCTCAGGGGACCTGCACCGCAATGTGAACATCAACATGCTACCCATAGTTATACCAGTTTGATGCCACATTAATGGCGTCCTGTGGAATGTGGGATTTGTAGTTTGGGAAGCAATCCGGAATTCTCTGCGAATACAAGGGAGACTGTGCACAGACTTGCAGGGAAGCCAAAGGGCCTCAGGAAACATGTTTCCTGACCTATCTACTTATCTATCTATTTCAGTGTTTTTTGAGCCGCGGCACATTTTTTACATTTACAAAATCCTGGGGCACACCACCAACCAAAATGACACAAAATGACACTCTAACACAGTAATACATATAGTCAATATGTTTTTAAATGTATTTATACACTCAGTGTGAAACCTGGGCCTGTTTCGATGAACACAACATAGATATCCTGGCAGGAATGGCAGAAAGACACAAACTTCCCACACAGAACTCCCACAACCAAGAGAAAATACTATAAGAGTTTGGTGGGCAGTGACCTTGGGTTTTAGAGTTGTAGTTCACCTATATCCAGAGAGCACTGTGGACTCAAACAATGTTGGATCAGGACCAAACTTGGCATGAATACTCAATATGCCCAAATATGAATGCAGATGGATTTTGGGGAAAATAGACCTTGACATTTGGGAGTTACAGTTTCTGGGATTTATAGTTAACACACAATCAAAGAGCATCCTGAACTCTTGCAACAATGGAATTGAACCAAACTTGGCATATTGAACTCTCATTAACAACAGAAAGTACTGAAAGAGTTTGCTTGGGAATTGACCTTGGGTTGGGAAGTTGTAGTTCACCTACACCCAGAGAGCACTGTGGACTCAAACAATGTTATGTTATGTTGTTGTTTGTTTTCTATCCAGAATCACAATGTTGGAAGGAGGCTCACCACTTTAAGGTCCCTAAAACAGGCATGGGAAACCTTCGGCCCTCTGGGTGCTTTGGACTTCAACTCCCACCATTCCTAACAGCCTGAGGCCCTTTCCTGCTTAAGTGGCTGAGGGAGGAAAGGAAAAGAGCCTGAGGCTGCTAGGAATGGTGGGAGTTGGAGTCCAAAACACCTGGAAGGTCCAAGTTTGCCCATGCCAGCTTTCGACAGAGACCTCTTCCTCCCCCTTCCCCTTCGCGCCCTTTCTTCCCCCTCCTGCCGAACACTTACTTTTTCTTCTACACTGCCGCTTCTGCCGCCATTTTGATCCAAGGGGGCAGCGTGAGCGTGTTCAGGAGGGGAGGGGGGAGGGAGGAAGACGTGACCCGTGCGGGCGCTACTGCACGGACTCACCCCAGAACAAAGCGAGGCAAAGCGAGCAGAGCGAGGCTGGGAAGAAGGGAGCCCGAGTGGAGAAGAAATAGTGTTCGGCAGGAGGGGGAAGAAAGGGTATTGGAGGTTCCAATTTCCCACGGCACACCTGAGGATCGCTCACGGCACACTAGTGTGCCACGGCACACTGGTTGGGAAACACTGATCTATCTGAGTATTTATCAAGCTTCAGGGAGATGTGGGCAATCCATTTATTAGTATCAGGA
The DNA here is from genome assembly GCA_030556195.1 of Anolis apletophallus. Classification (NCBI taxonomy): domain Eukaryota; kingdom Metazoa; phylum Chordata; class Lepidosauria; order Squamata; family Anolidae; genus Anolis; species Anolis apletophallus. The sequence continues at coordinate 13,853,020 of JARBWK010000018.1, forward strand.
GTAGTAGTAGCAGTAGTAGTAGTAGTAATAGTAGTACTCCTTCCCACTCCTAGTCCAGGCAAGCGTTCCAAAGGATTCTTTGCAGGCAGCTGATGCATTAATGCGGTTTGACACCACTGGATTTTTTTTCCTGTTTCAGGAGCAACATGAGAAACTGCAAGTCGCTTCCGGGGTGAGAGAATTGGGCATCTGCAAGGATGTTGCCTAGATAATTTGATGCTTTACTATCCTTGTGGGAGGGAGGCTTCTCTCAAGTCCCTGTGTGGGAAGCTGGAGCTGACAGAGGGAGCTCACCCGCGCTCTCCCCGGATTCGAACCGTCAACCTGTCGGTCTTCATTCCTGCCCGCACAAGGGTTTAACCCACTGCGCCACCGGGGGCTCCACAGCTGGAACTGCCCTAGCTCAATGCGACGGTATCCTGGGAGTTGTAGTTTGGCAAGGTCTTCTCTGCTGGTGCCTCATCAAACTACAACTCCCAGGCAACCCATAGCAGTTAAAGGAGTGTCAAGCCGCACTCGTTCTACCATTCTGCTGGATGGACAAAACGTACGCAAACAGCTTGATGAATCTGTGCCACTGACGGGAAATGGTGCCCATCCTAGAGAGGCCTTTACATGAAATTACGAAGCGCATTTCATATTTTAGCATTCGGGATCCGGGCGGTGAATGGGCTTTTTGGTTTCGAATGGATCCAGGCGCGGAAAGGGCTCCTTCCTGCTGCCCGGCCGCCCTTTCCGCTCACCTTGCGCAAGGCAGTCACCTTTTAAGGCCGCCATTAATTAGAGGCAGGTAATTACCGCCGGGGTTGACGAAGTGCCGTGCCAAGGAGTCCCATTAAGGCGGCAGATCCGCGGACGGCACAAATTGGGAGAGGGAGGCGCAAGCGTGACGGGAAAGGATGCCCTTGCTGCCTATTCAAAGGCTCTACATTTTGCACACGCGCACACAAAACACAACGGTGGGGTTTGTGCGCAGAATACACTTTGAAACATCAATTGTGGATCTTCCTCGTGGCGAAAGCGGCAGGGGCAAGATATTAGCAAACTGTCATGCTCCTCCCTGTTAGTAATACCCAAGTAATAGTTATTTCGTCCCAGTCTGTTTGGGTGGGAATTCCCAGCCTCGGCTGCAACGTTTTCTTCCCGGTTCCAAGGTGCAATATGCTCTGTTCTTTTCGAACTACGCTATTTTTAAAAACAGAGTTATACTGCTCTAAATGTTAAACATGGACGGAGCAAGCACATTCCTCTGAGAGAGGCCGTCCTTCTGTTTTTTTCATCTGCTTCTCTGATCCTGGAACTCAACAAAAAAGCTCCTGCCATTGTCAGAAGGGACAGAGTTTCCTCTACGCCAGACCTGGACAACCTACGGCCCGCGGGCCGGATGTGGCCCGGCAGCCGATTCTGTCCGGCCGGGGGAAGGGTGTCGGGGGTGGGGCCAAGAGGAAGGGGTGCCGCTGCCGCCATCCCATCATGGGCTGTGGGGCCTGTGTCGGCAGACAGCCCGCCGCTCCGGAAAACAATCGGAGGAGCGGTTGCTTTGGAGTGCCTGCCATCCCGAGAGGCCCTGCAGCGGGACCAGTCGGCGACCTGCGGTGCCTGATCACCCTGGCAACCCAGACTACTGTAATGCCCTCTACATTGACCTTCCTTTGTCGGTGATCCGGAAGCTCAAGCTGGTGCAGAACGCAGTAGCACGGCTGGTGGCAGGTTGTCCATCTCGCTGCCACATCACGCCTGTGCTGCGCGAACTGCACTGGCTTCCGATAGAGCACCGGATCACCTTCAAGGTGTTGGTTCTAACCTTTAAGGCCTTGAATGGTCTGGGGCCAGTGTATCTAAGGGACCGCCTCTCCCATTACACTCCACCACGACCACTGCGATCCGAGTCCCAAAACCTCCTGGTGGTGCCCAGTCGGCGATCTGTTCATCTGACCTCAACGCAGAGGAGGGCATTCAGTGCCGCTGCACCGGTGCTGTGGAATGCTCTTCCCCCCACAGTCCGAGCGCAGGCCGATCTGCTGACATTTCGCAGGGCCTGCAAGACCCTCCTCTTCATCCAGGCGTTCGGTGCTTAGGTTTATGTATATAAAACCATGCCCAAAACCATGCTTGCGCGCTGGTTGTGGCAATTTTAGTGTGTTTTGCTTTACCCTGATTTTACTTGTTCACGACTCACAATGTGAGTCGCCCTGAGCCTACGGGAAAGGGCGACTAATAAGTCGAAGAAATAAATAAATAAATAAATAAGACTTGATCGTCTTCCGGGTCACCAGGGCGATCAGCCGCCTCAGGTCGCTGACTGCTCCCGCTGCAGGCCCGGATCGCCTCCCGGGATGGCAGGCACTCCAAAGCCGGGATGGCAGGCACTCCATGGCAGGGCGATCAGCTGGGGAACGGCTGGGGCGAGAGCGGGCAGAGGCCTGCAGCCTCCGATCGCCTGCTGCTCTGCTCTCCTCTGCTGCGGTGGCGGCTGGGTGCTCTTTGCCATCCTCTGGGCTGGGTCCATTGGGCCATTCCATCTTGGGATCCTTCCTCTCTTGAGGATGTCAGCCTTCATCTTGGTTCGCACCTTGTCTTCTTGAATTTCATGTTATTTTAGTGGTTTTTATTATTATTTTATAATAATTTTATAATAATAATATAATAATATAATAAATAATATAATATAATGTTATATTATAATTTCAATATATTATAATGTCTATAAATATACTATAATATAATAATTATGATATTAATACTAATAATATATGAATATTTCTTGCTATATTAATATGTTAATATTAATGATGTGTAATATATAAATATAGTAAATAAATAAATAAATAATGTAGATTAGAATGTAGTTCAGCCTTTAGGTGCGGCCCTCCATAATATTTTTTTTGCCCACGCCTGCTCTATGCTGACGATCATGCCATCACCGCTCAAGCAGGGAGTTTTGAAATGGTTGAACAAAAGCTCTCTGAAGCTTTAGGTGCTCTTGCTGCCTATTATAGGGTAAACCGGCTTGCACCATCAATGTTTAACATTTCCACAAATGACCAGCCACTGCCAGAAGGAACAGAGAGTTTCATCTATGCTGATGATCATGCCATCACTGCTCAAGCAGGGAGCTTTGAAATGGCTCAACAGAAGCCCTCTGAAGCTTTAGGTACCCTGTAGAAAACCAGCTTGCTCCATCAATGTTTAACATTTACATAAATGGCCAGACACTGCCAGAAGGGACAGACAGTATCCTCTATGCCAGTGTTTTTCAACCTTTTTTGAGCTGCGGCACATTTTTTACATTTACAAAATCCTGGGGCACACCACCAACCAAAATGACACAAAATGACACTCTAACACAGTCATACATATAGTTTATTTATTTATTTATGTTTAGTTAATATGTTTTTAAATGTATTTATACACTCAGTGTGAAACCTGGGCCTGTTTCGATGAACACAACATAGATATCCTGGCAGGAATGGCAGAAAGACACAAACTTCCCGCACAGAACTCCCATAACCAAGAGAAAATACTATAAGAGTTTGGTGGGCATTGACCTTGGGTTTTGGAGTTGTAGTTCACCTATATCCAGAGAGCACTGTGGACTCAAACAATGTTGGATCAGGACCAAACTTGGCATGAATTCTCAATATGCCCAAATGTGAACACAGATGGATTTTGGGGAAAATAGACCTTGACATTTGGGAGTTAAAGTTTCTGGGATTTATAGTTAACACACAATCAAAGAGCATCCTGAACTCTTGCAACAATGGAATTGAACCAAACTTGGCATATTGAACTCTCATTACCAACAGAAAGTCCTGAAAGGGTTTGCTTGGGAATTGACCTTGAGTTTGGAAGTTGTAGTTCACCTACACCCAGAGAGCACTGTGGACTCAAACAATGTTATGTTATGTTGTTGTTTGTTTTCTATCCAGAATCACAATGTTGGAAGGAGGCTCACCACTTTAAGGTCCCTAAAACAGGCATGGGAAAACTTCGGCCCTCTGGGAGCTTTGGACTTCAACTCCCACCATTCCTAACAGCCCGAGGCCCTTTCCTGCTTAAGTGGCTGAGGGGGAAAAAGAAAAAGAGCCTGAGGCTGCTAGGAATGGTGGGAGTTGGAGTCCAAAACACCTGGAAGATCCAAGTGTGCCCATGCCAGCTTTCGACAGAGACCTCTTCCTCCCCCTTCCCCTTCGCGCCCTTTCCCCCCCTCCTGCCGAACACTTACTTTTCCTTCTACACTGCCGCTTCTGCCGCCATTTTGGTCCGAGGGGGCAGCGTGAGCGTGTTCAGGAGGGGGGGGGAGGGAGGAAGACGTGACCCGTGCGGGCGCTACTGCGCAGACTCGCCCCAGAGCAAAGCGAGGCAAAGCGAGCAGAGCGAGGCTGGGAAGAAGGGAGCCCGAGTGGAGAAGAAAAGGTGTTCGCCAGGAGGGGGAAGAAAGGGTCTTGGAGGTTCCCATTTCCCACGGCACACCTGAGGATCGCTCACAGCACACTAGTGTGCCACGACTAGTGCCACGACACACTAGTTGGGAAACACTGCTCTATGCTGACGATCCTGCCATCACTGCTCAAGCAGGGAGCTTTGAAATGGTGGGAAAGAAGCTCTCCAAAGCTTTAGGGGCTCTTACTGGCTATTACAGGGAAACCAGCTGATTCCTAATCCACCTAAAATGCAGAAGTGTGTTTTCCATCTTAAGAACAGACAAGCATCTCGAGCTCTGAGGATGACCTGGGAAGGAATCCCACTGGAGCATTGCAGCACACCAACATACCTGGGAGTCACGCTGCCATGCAGGAGGACACAACCCAATCACCCCCGGCAGATGGCCATCCAGCCTCGGCTTCAAAACCCCCGAGAATGATGATAGAATCAAAGAAATGGAAGGGACCCCAAGCGCCATCCAGTTCAGCCCTTCTGCCATAAAGGAAGACACAATCCAAGCATCCCTGACAGATGGCCACCCAGCCTATGCTTAATATCCAGTCATAATACTAGATGGGGGTTTCTGGGAGCCTCCTCTGCTTTGCTTTGCATTTCCATTTCCCCAGAACTAATTTCCCTTCGTTGTCTTTTCCTTTTTCTTCCCCTCAAGCCCAAACGGTTTAATTTACTGTATCGATCCCATTCTCAGAGACTCCTCTGCCGAGATCTAATTTGGAAGGAAGCGGTGCTTAATTATTACGGATCTCCCCCTGCATCCCAAATGGTTGGTTCCCCGCCCGGCCCCCACCCCTTCTCGCAGAGATCATTCCAGGCAAGTGACAAACGTCCTCTGAGATCACCGCTGCTGCCTGTCGGCGGTTAAGCGAGTCTGGAGAAGATGCGGCCGGGAATTAATTAATGGGAGCCAAGCAGGTTGCCTCTCCCAGGCCTTGCTTCCAGGACACAGCTGAGGGGGACACCAAGGGGTCACCTAGTCGTACCCTCTCCAGAAGGGCATGCCAGATGAGGATCATGATGATTGACTGGAGTGTCCAGTTCCAAGAGGTCAAAGGCATGGGTCAACTTGGGCCTTCCCTCCAGGCGTTTTGGACTCCCAACTTCCACAACATGGGACAGATGAGCCCCTTGATTGACTGGGCCAACTTGGGCCTTCCCTCCAGGTGTTTTGTCCCACCAGTTCCAAGAGGACCAAGGCATGGGCCAACTTGGGCCTTCTTCCAGGTGTTTCAGGGACTCAACTCCCACTACATGGGTATGCAGATGAGCCCTTGATTGACTGACGTGTCCAGTTCCAAGAGGACCAAGGCATGGGCCAACTTGGGCCTTCCCTCCAGGTGTTTTGGACTCCAACTCCCACAACATGGGTATGAAGGTTATCCCAGGTGTTTTGATTGACTTGATTGACTGGAGTGTCCAGTTCCAACTTGGGACCAAGTTTAGGACTCCAACTCCCACATGGCCAACTTGGGCCCTCCCTCCAGGTGTTTTGGTCTCCAGGGGACTCCACTTGGGCCCTCCCTCCAGGTGTTAGGGGTATGCAGATGATCCCTTGATTGACTTAAGTGTCCGGTTCCAAGAGGACAAAGGCATGGGCCAACTTTGGCCTTCCCTCCAGGTGTTTTGGACTCAAACTCCCACAACATGGGTGTGAAGATCATCTCTTGATTGACTGTAGTGTCCAGTTCCAAGAGGACCAAGGCATGGGCCAACTTGGGCCTTCCCTCCAGGTGTTTTGGTCTTCAACTCCCACAACGTGGGTATGCAGATGATCCCTTGATTGACTGAAGTGTCCAGTTCCAAGAGAACCAAGGCATGGGCCAACTTGGGCCTTCCCTCCAGGTGTTTTGGACTCCCAACTCCCACAACGTGGGTATAAAGATGATCCCTTGATTGACTGACCACTTGATTGACCAAGGCATGGGCCCTTATTTATTTATTTACTTCCAAGAGGACCAAGGCATGGGCCAACTTAGGCCCTCCCACCAGGTGCTTTGAACTCCAGCTCCCACAACATGGGTATGCAGATGACCCCTTGATTGACTGAAGTGTCCAGTTCCAAGAGGACCAAGGCATGGGCCAACTTGGGCCTTCCCTCCAGGTGTTTTGGACTCCCAACTCCCACAACGTGGGTATGCAGATGACCCCTTGATTGACTGAAGTGTCCAGTTCCAAGAGAACCAAGGCATGGACCAACTTGGGCCTTCCTTCCAGGTGTTTTGGACTTCAGCTCCCACAACGTAGGTATGCACATTGCAGCACATTGAGAATACAGTTATTAATGCAGTATCCTTAAAAAACCTAAGCTGGCCTCTGGCGTTGCTGTGAGAAGGTCCTCCCTTGTGCATGTGCCAGGGCTCAAGTTGCATTATAGTCGGTGGTCTGTGGTTTGCTCTTTTTCAGACTCACATATCACGGACTCAGCTTTGTGGCCCCATTTCTGAAGGTTGGCTCTGCATCTCTTTTTGCCAGGATGCGGCCTGTTCACCGCCTTCCAAGTTGTGTGCCCAGGAGAGAGTCTCTCATCTTGTCTCAGCAACTGATTGAGGTTCTGGGACTTAGCCTGCCACTTTTGGACTCTTGCTTGCTGAGGTGTTCCTGCAAGTACCTCTGTAGATCTTAGGAAGCTGTTTCTTGATTTAACGCGTTGGCATGCTGGTTGATATCCGAACAGAGGATGGGCCGGAGATGTCACCGCCTTGGTCCTTTCATTATTGGCTGCTACTTTCTGCTCTCAGCTTATAATTGTGTCAATACGTTTTCCCAGTTTTCTGTGATAACATTAGGTGCCTTGGCTTATATTCGGATCAGCTTAAACTTGAGTATATACGATCAATATAGATAGATTGATGGATGGATGGTTGGTTGAGGGCTGATTGTATTGAATGATTGCGCTTCCTGAAAAAGGGCCCTTTTTGCAGCATCCTCGACTCACTCTTGGAGACATTTGCATGATTTCTTTGCAAACGAGAGACCGGAAATGTTGTCCTGTGAAACCTGAAAAGCTTGATGGCCATCAAGGCTCTGTTTAAAAGTCCCCAAAGACCCCACTTTTGAGTCCAACATTGGAAGGCGGCCAGTGCTCTTTTGGTTATGGTTTGCAAAGAAACCTGAAAGCTTGAACTTCAAAGGCATTGTCCAGGGTCCTGAACGCGCTCTGGTTTAAAACCCGGAGAAGATCTGAAGTCACCTGTCTCCAAACAGGAATGGACAGAGATGTGTGTCTTTGCACCAAGGTGAGCGATCTGGAGAAATGTCTTCTTGCCAACAGCAGGAGGAACCAAACCATATCCAGAGATGGCCTTCAGTTTCATTAGAGGGAAGGCCCAAGTTGGTCCATGCCTTTGTCCTCTTGCAAGTGGACACTTCAGTCAGTCAAGGGGACATCTGCATACCCACGTTGTAGGAGCTGAAGTCCAAAACACCTGGAGGGAGGGCCCAAGTTGGCCCATGCCTTTGTCCTCTTGGAACTGTATACTTAAGTCAATCAAGGGGTCATCTGCATACCCGCGTTGTAGGAGCTGAAGTCCAAAACACCTGGAGGGAGGGCCCAAGTTGGCCCATGCCTTTGTCCTCTTGGAACTGTATACTTAAGTCAATCAAGGGGTCATCTGCATACCTACGTTGTAGGAGCTGAAGTCCAAAACACCTGGAGGGAGGGCCCAAGTTGGCCCATGCCTTTGTCCTCTTGGAACTGTATACTTAAGTCAATCAACAGGTCATCTGCATACCCGCATTGTAGGAGCTGAAGTCCAAAACAACTGGAGGGAGGGCCCAAGTTGGCCCATGCCTTTGTCCTCTTAGAACTGGACACTCCAGTCAATCAAGGGATCATCTGCATACCTACGTTGTAGGAGCTGAAGTCCAAAACACCTGGAGGGAGGGCCCAAGTTGGCCCATGCCTTTGTCCTCTTGGAACTGTATACTTAAGTCAATCAAGGGGTCATCTGCATACCTATGTTGTAGGAGCTGAAGTCCAAAACACCTGGAGGGAGGGCCCAAGTTGGCCCATGCCTTTGTCCTCTTGGAACTGTATACTTAAGTCAATCAAGGGGTCATCTGCATACCTACGTTGTAGGAGCTGAAGTCCAAAACACCTGGAGGGAGGGCCCAAGTTGGCCCATGCCTTTGTCCTCTTGGAACTGTATACTTAAGTCAATCAAGGGGTCATCTGCATACCTACGTTGTAGGAGCTGAAGTCCAAAACACCTGGAGGGAGGGCCCAAGTTGGCCCATGCCTTTGTCCTCTTGGAACTGTATACTTAAGTCAATCAACAGGTCATCTGCATACCCGCATTGTAGGAGCTGAAGTCCAAAACAACTGGAGGGAGGGCCCAAGTTGGCCCATGCCTTTGTCCTCTTGGAACTGTATACTTAAGTCAATCAAGGGGTCATCTGCATACCTATGTTGTAGGAGCTGAAGTCCAAAACAACTGGAGGGAGGGCCCAAGTTGGCCCATGCCTTTGTCCTCTTGGAACTGTATACTTAAGTCAATCAAGGGGTCATCTGCATACCCGCGTTGTAGGAGCTGAAGTCCAAAACACCTGGAGGGAGGGCCCAAGTTGGCCCATGCCTTTGTCCTCTTGGAACTGTATACTTAAGTCAATCAAGGGGTCATCTGCATACCTACGTTGTAGGAGCTGAAGTCCAAAACACCTGGAGGGAGGGCCCAAGTTGGCCCATGCCTTTGTCCTCTTGGAACTGTATACTTAAGTCAATCAAGGGGTCATCTGCATACCCTATGTTGTAGGAGCTGAAGTCCAAAACAACTGGAGGGAGGGCCCAAGTTGGCCCATGCCTTTGTCCTCTTAGAACTGACACTTAAGTCAATCAAGGGGATCATCTGCATACCTACGTTGTAGGAGCTGAAGTCCAAAACACCTGGAGGGAGGGCCCAAGTTGGCCCATGCCTTTGTCCTCTTGGAACTGTATACTTAAGTCAATCAGGTCATCTGCATACCCGCATTGTAGGAGTTGAAGTCCAAAACAACTGGAGGGAGGGCCCAAGTTGGCCCATGCCTTTGTCCTCTTAGAACTGGACACTCCAGTCAATCAAGGGATCATCTGCATACCTACGTTGTAGGAGCTGAAGTCCAAAACACCTGGAGGGAGGGCCCAAGTTGGCCCATGCCTTTGTCCTCTTGGAACTGTATACTTAAGTCAATCAACAGGTCATCTGCATACCCGCGTTGTAGGAGCTGAAGTCCAAAACACCTTGAGGGAGGGCCCAAGTTGGCCCATGCCTTTGTCCTCTTGGAACTGTATACTTAAGTCAATCAACAGGTCATCTACATACCCGCATTGTAGGAGCTGAAGTCCAAAACACCTGGAGGGAAGGCCCAAGTTGACCCATGCCTTTGTCTTCTTGGAACTGGACACTTGTCAGTCAAGGGGTCATCTGCATATCCATGTTGTAGGAGTTGAAGTCCAAAACACCTGGAGGGAAGGCCCAAGTTAGCCCTTGCCTTTGTCCTCTTGCAAGTGGACACTTCAGTCAGTCAAGAGGTCATCTGCATACCCACGTTGTGGGAGTTGGAGTCCAAAACACCTGAGGGAGGGGCCCAAGTTGGCCCATGCCTTTGTCCTCTTGCAATTGGACGATTCATTCAGTCAAGGGGACGTCTGCATATCTACGTTGTAGAAGCTGAAGTCCAAAACACCTGGAGGGAAGGCTCAAGTTGGCCCATGCCTTTGTCCTCTTGCAAGTGGACACTTCAGTCAGTCAAGAGGTCATCTGCATACCCACGTTGTGGGAGTTGGAGTCCAAAACACCTGGAGGGAAGGCCCAAGTTGGCCCATGCCTTTGTCCTCTTGCAAGTGGACACTTCAGTCAGTCAAGGGGTCATCTGCATACCCCTATCACGGAGTTGCTAGAAGGGGGGTCAGGTTGGCCCATGCCTTTGTCCTCTTGGAACTGTATACTTAAGTCAATCAAGGGGTCATCTGCATACCCACGTTGTGGGAGTTGGAGTCCAAAACACCTGGAGGGAAGGCCCAAGTTGGCCCATGCCTTTGTCCTCTTGCAAGTGGACACTTCAGTCAGTCAAGGGGTCATCTGCATACCCCTATCACGGGAGTTGCTGGAAGGGGGGGGTCAGGTTGGCCCATGCCTTTGTCCTCTTGGAACTGTATACTCAAGTCAGTCAAGGGATCATCTGCATACCTATGTTATGGGAGTTGAAGCCCAAAACACCCACAGGGCCAAAGTTTAACCATGCCTGGTGGTCATCTTCCTGGACTGTTTCAGTTGTGAATTCTCCTTTGGCAGGAAAGGGTTGGACTAGATGTCCCCGGGGGTTCCCTTCAATGCTCAAGCTCTAGAGAATTCCCTTCAGGGCTCTAACCAGGGACATCCAGACCTTAACGTTGGGTTTCCTTTCTCCCTCAGCCCCCTAAACTTATATAAATAGTTCCCGATGGATAACCTAAAAGTAAGAGAATCTTGTACATCTTTTTTAGAAACAGGTTTCTTAAGACTGAAAGATCACTTTGGAAGACCACAGGTGGGAGATACCTGGAGATGTGTCAATATGGTGTGGGGCTGAAAAGCATCGGTAATATGGAAGAGGATTGGGGGTGATATGCTCCTTTCCTCGTTTCTCGTAGACATGAAATAAACTATGGAAAAGCGAGACAACGCCACCCTCTTGGGGCTCGGAACCTGGGAGTGCATGTGTTCCAGATACATAACATTATTAATGATGGGCTTGGAGAAACCTAAACAAACCATCCCTGAGACCCTCTTTCTTTCCCGCTCTCCGACGACACTTTCGAAACCCGCAGAAATGCACAAAGGCCATTGGCGCACCGTCCTTTGGGGCGACCCACACGCAAACTAACCGATGGCAGCCGAGGGAGATTGCACAATAATCGCCCACAACAAGATGGAGTCCACGCTCGCTTGCCACGTTTCCAAAAGGTGCGCTCCAGCCCTGAGGTGTGCAGAATGGAGGCCTTCCCAGACCAACCCCGGGCATTTATTTGCAGGCATCTGTCTCTGTCTTGAACGGCACGGATCAATAGGAACGGAGGGAGGGTGGGGTGTGGTCAAGCCCATAAAACCTGAGCAAAACCCTGGAAGGGAAAGGGAAGGGGGGGCCCATAGGAAAGGAAGACCACCGGCTGCATACGAAGCCAACTAGGAGGCGAGCCCACCTGCTCATTCGGAACAGGTGAAGGCACGAGTGGCACCAAGGAGCAACTCCAAGCTGGATGTTTTGAATGCCCAGCCTGCCCATCTCCTGTGAGCTGGCCCAAAAGCACCCAGGGATGTATCTATTCATTGTGTTTGAAGGGACGAAGCTGAGCCAAAGGCATTGCCCCCAGAATAAGGCAGGATCTCAGGGGTGTGTGTGGATGTTTCGTTTTTCCTGGCGAGGAGGGAAGGGCCTCTCGCTCTCCCGCCTCACTCCAGATGCACAGTGCGTGTGTGTGCATGTTTGTGCGTGTCACAGCCCCAAAAGACACACATGCAGAGAGAGAGAGACAATGCCCGCAGCCTCGATCCTCTCCCCATCACGTCTCCCCTCCCCACAATGCCTTTGCAACCCAGCAGATAGGGCGGAATACAAATCAAGTATTTATTATTATGTATTGATGGCTACCCAAGCTGTTGCGTTCGATTTCTTCTCCTGCCCCAGACACGCCGTGCCGCCTTGACCACCAAAACCTGTTTACCCCTTTGGGTTCGAAGCCAATGTGGCTCTCGAGGCAGTCAGTCGGCCGGATAGCAGTCCCTTTGGCCGCCCTCTCTGGTCACCCATGCCACCCAAAGGTGCTGCGTCCCAACCGAACGCGGCGACAACACGATAGCGCCGCACAGGGCCGTAGCCAGGATTTTGATTCGGGAGGGGGCTGAGACTGGGTGGAAGAGGGTCTACCCTAGCAAACCTTTTGTATTGTTATCTCAATAACCCCATTAATGTGGGATATAATGAGCATGGTGATCAGATCGTGATATGAATAAACATAACAGTTTAAATAATGTACCAGTAAGGCCTTTTCGCGGACCACCCTGAGAATTTCGGGGGGGGGGCTGAAGCCCCCTTAGCCCCCCCCCCTGGCTACATGCCTGCCCGCAAAAAACACCCTGACGATGGCTTCCGAGGCTGGACTCGGTGGGCAGGACGCACCACAAACATCTTCCTCACAAGCAAGGCGGCATTGGCAAGCAAGTCTTTCTCCCCCAGGAAAAACAAACCGAGCCTTGAAAATGTGGGTCACGGGGAGCAAACTCAGGACGCGGGAAGGTGGGTGGGGCAGGCCAGGAGGGCAACGCAAGACACACCTTCCTTCCTTCCCTCCCGTCCTTCTGAGGTACCAGGGAGAGTGCATCATGCGCCTCTGCTTTGCTCCAACGAGAGGGGACAACCGCACACACACAAACACACACACACGAATACACACACAGACGAGGGTTCTGGTCCAAGGCTTCTCAGAAAGGACCAGACTCTTTGTGGCCTGCGTTCCCATCGCATAGCCAGAGCCATCCTCCAACCACACGCACACCTCCGCAACACAACAGGCAGACCCTTCAACTGCATATACATCACTTGCATTGTTGAGAGCCCAGCACCGCCTCAAGGTACCACCGTTTTCAGGCTTCACCCATCGTCATCGGTTGCCGGTGCCCCAAGGATGGATGATTAGATGGATGGATGGATGGATGCCCTCCATCCCTCTGCCCCTTGACGCCGCCATCGTCCTACCTCTCATTGTCCAGGGTGGTCCTGAAGCCAGGGAGAATGTGCCGGAAGCTGCCGTTCCTGTCGAGCTTGGGCTGGCTCTTTGTGCGTTTGATGGAGCCCTTGAGGCGGCGGCTGAGGAAGCCCTGGGGGTGAGAGGGAGGGAGAGCGCGGTTAATGGGACCAGCACACCAACTCAGGTCCGGCAGTGGCACCCCTTGCGCCTGGGCTGCCGGCCGCCTCTCAGCACACAGAATCCGCCCAGCTCTGCTCCGAGAGACAGAACGAAAGAGAGAGAGAGGGCCGGAGAGCGATGATGGCAACGTCGGCGGTGGCGGCGCGAGACTCCCGAAGCCTCTGTTACCTTGGCAACCACCCGCTTGCATCCCCCCCCCTAGAAACCCACCCAGCACCCAAGCAGCAGCATCAGCATCAATGAGGCGGATGCGGCACATCCTTGGCACCGTAAGGGTCGCCAGCCTATACGTCCAGGCTGCAAAGGCCGACCTCTTGCCACCCCCCAAGACCCACATTGTGCCCCATTCAAAGACCCACCACCACCAACTCCCACGACACCTGCAGCACTTGGGCCTTCAAACTTGGCACACCTAGGCAATCGTTGACGGAGCATCAGGTGCCCAAACTGCAAAGGAACCCTCTCAAGGGGCGCACAACTCCTTCATTCGGGAAAGGAAGGCCCAGGTGTATTTATTTACCTATTTACGATATTTTTACCCAACCCCAAAGGGGACTCGGAGCGGCGCCCAAATTGGCAATAATTCCATCCCGCAGTAAAACATACAAATACAATAAAGCATACAAATACAATATGCATTATACATTAAAGTCCAATAAAAATCATAACACATCAATACATTAAATAAAATGGTAAAAGCATCACGCGGAGACCTGAAACCATCACCCAGGAGCCGTTCCAATCCCTTCATATCTGCCTCTGACACTGTACCGCTCTCCAAAGGCTTGCTTCCATAGCCAGGTTTTGACTTTCTCTTTAAAGGACAGGAGGGAAGGAGGGAGCGGATCCGATTTCACTGGGGAGCTGAGGAGCCACCACTGTGAAGGCCCTGACACTCGTTCCCACCAGTCGTGCTTGCAAGGGTGGTGGGACCGAGAGCAGGGCCTCCTCAGCCAATCTTCATAGGGGGAGATGCATTCGGACTGGGAAGCTGGGCCAGAACTGTTTAGGGCAGGGGTGCCCATGCTTTTTCAGCATGCGAGCTACTTATAAAAAAACCAAGTCAGAAAGATCTACCTACCTCCTCAAGGCTGGGGTGGGGAGGGGCGGGGGCAGGGCTTGGTGCGGCCTGGCTCTGCCCCCCTCTGGCTTCAGCTCTACCAGCAGCTTCTCCAGGCTTGACAATGGCAGTGACAAGCCAGCCTTGTGCTAGCTATGCCACCACTGGCTTGGCACTGCCATCCTCAAGCCTGGAGAAGCTGCTGGTAGAGCGGAAGCCAGAGGGGGCGGAGCCAGGCCGCACCAAGCCCCGTCCCCTCTGGCTTTGGAGCTCCCAGCAGCTTCTCCAGGCTTCAGGGGCGGCAATGCCAGCCTTGTGCTAACTATGCCACCACTGGCTTGGCACTGCCATCCTCAAGCCTGGAGAAGCTGCTGGTAGAGCGGAAGCCAGAGGGGGGCGGAGCCAGGCCACACCAAGCCCCGTCCCCTCTGGCTTTGGAGCTCCCAGCAGCTTCTCCAGGCTTGACAATGGCAGTGACAAGCCAGCCTTGGCATAGCTATGCCACCTCTGGCTTGGCACTGCCATCCTCAAGCCTGGAGAAGCTGCTGGTAGAGCGGAAGCCAGGGGGGCGGAGCCAGGCCACACCAAGCCCCGTCCCCTCTGGCTTTGGAGCTCCCAGCAGCTTCTCCAGGCTTGAGGGCGGCAGTGCCAAGCCAGTGGTGGCATAGCTATGCCACCACTGGCTGGGCACTGCCATCCTCAAGCCCGGAGAAGCTGCTGGTAGAGCGGAAGCCAGAGGGGGGGGAGCCAGGCTGTGCCAAGCCCTGTCCCTCTGGCTTTGGGGCTCCCAGCAGCTTCTCCAGGCTTGACAATGGCAGTGACAAGCCAGCCTTGTGCTAGCTATGCCACCACTGGCTTGGCACTGCCATCCTCAAGCCTGAGAAGCTGCTGGCCATCCTCAGAGCGGAAGCCAGGGGGGCGGAGCCAGGCCACACCAAGCCCCGTCCCCTCTGGCTTTGGAGCTCCCAGCAGCTTCTCCAGGCTTGAGGATGGCAATGCCAAGCCAGTGGTGGCATAGTTAGCACAAGGCTGGCTTGGCACTGCCATCCTCAAGCCTGGAGAAGCTGCTGGTAGAGCGGAAACCAGAGGGGGGCCGAGCCAGGCTGTGCCAAGCCCCGCCCCTCCCCTCTGGCTGTGGAGCTCCCAGCAGCTTCTCCAGGCTTGAGGATGGCAATGCCAAGCCAGCCTTGTGCTAGCTATGCCACCACTGGCTTGGCATTGCCATCCTCAAGCCTGGAGAAGCTGCTGGGAGTGCGGGGAGAGGGCGGGGGGGGCGCGGCCTGGCTCCACCTCCCTCTGAGAAGCGCCCCATCCTGGGATCGACCTCATTTCGGGATCCCTGGGATGCGATCGACTTCCTGGGCAGCCCTGGTTTAGGGCTTTAAATGGCCAAAGCCAGCACTATGAATTGTGCTCGGTAGCCGATTGGCAGCCAGTGGTTGTGTCCTCCGGTGATCAACCTGGCTGCTGCCCGTTGGACCACTTGAAGCTTCCGAACAGTCTTCAAAGGCAGCCCCATGTAGAGCGTGTTGCAGTAGTCTATTCAAGATGTAACAAGAGTGTGGACGACTATGGCAAAGTCTGGCTTCTCAAGGATTTATAGTTCACCTACAATCAAAGAGCATTCGGAACCCCACCGGGCAGCACTTCGGAGGGCTCCCAATTGTTTCTTTCTGTGTATTGATCCTGCTGATGGGGCCATGTTGGTGCAGAGGGTTAAACCGCTGAGCTGCTGAACTTGCTGACCTGAAGGTTGGTGGTTTGAATCCACAGGATGGGGTGAGCTGCGGGGGTTGGGGGTTGGGGGGGTATTGCTTTTGTCACTTGGGAGTTATAGTTCCTGAGATTTATAGTTCACCTCCAATCAAAGAGCATTCTGAGCTCCAGTAATGATGGAATTGAGCCAAACTTGGCACACAGAACTCCCACAACCAACGGAAAATACCGGAAAAGTTTGGTGGGCATTGATCGTGAGTTTGGGAGTTGTAGTTCACCCACATCCAGAGAGCATTATGGACTCAAACAATGATAGATCTGGACCAAACTTGGCACAAATACTCAATATGCCAAATGGGAACACTGGTGGAGTTTGTAGGAAATACACCTTGACATTTGGGAGTTGTAGTTGCTGGGATTTATAGTTCGCCTCCAATCAAAGAGCATTCTGAACCCCACCAAAGATGGAATTGAACCAGACTTGGCACACCGAACTCCCATGACCAACGGAAAATACCGGAAAAGTTTGGTGGGCATTGACCTTGAGTTTGGGAGTTGTAGTCCACCTACATACAGAGAGCACTGTGGGCTCGAACAATGATGTATCTGGATTAAACTTGGCACAAATACTCAATATGTCCAAATGTGAACAGTGGTGGAGTTTGGGGGAAATAGACCTTGACATTTGGGAGCTATAGTTGCTGGGATTTATAGTTCACCTCCAATGAAAGAGCATTCTGAACCCCACTGACAATAGAATTGGGCCAAACTTTCCATACAGAATCCCCATGGCCAACAGAAAATTCTGTACTTTCTGGTGATCTTTGGCAACCCCTCTGACACCTCACAACCGCCCTCCTCAGGGGTCCTGACCCCAGGTTGAGAAACACTGACGTACAGTTTTGCAGGGTTTGGATAAATCCTGATCTACAATGGACTCCTGTTTGCTTTCGTCCTTGTTAGGATGCTCCAGAGGAAATGGGGCAACCAACGGGCCCCATATCCACATTCGGAAGCGAGGCAGGACGGACGTGTGGACGCAGCAGCACTTGGCTCTCCATCTTATCTACCTGCCTTTCCTGACAAAGGTAATAATTATACCTCCCGTATCACCATGGCTACGGAGCACCTTCGGAAATTATACACAATGTCTTGTGTAAAGTGTGAGGAAAGAAGGGAAAGGGGGAGGATGACATTTGAGAGAGACAGAGGCACAAAGATCTTGGGTTGTCAGACGTCTTGGCACAATATACACACACATATATATACAGTACACACACACACCCTGCCTCTTTAATGACGGTCACCAGGTTGCAACCCAACAGGTAAATTCATCTCTCCTTGTCACAATCCTCTGAAAGGTTCTCCACGTGAACAATTTCAAACAACCAAGTGCCATTTAAGACCCCCTAGACCAGTGGTTCCCAACCTTCCTAATGCTGTGACCCCTTAATACAGTTCCTCTTGTTGTAGTGACCCCCAATCATATAATTATTTCAATGCTACTTCACAACTGTGATTTTGCTAATGTGATGAAGTGTGATGTAAATATCTGATATGCAGGATGTATTTTCATTCACTGGACCAAATTTGGCACATATACCCAATATGCCCAAATTTGAATACTGGTGGGATTGGAGGGAGAGATTGTCATTTGGGAGTTGTCGTTGCTGGGATTTATAGTTCACCTACAATCAAAGAGCATTCTGAACCCCATCAATGGAGGAATTGAACCAAACTTGGGACACAGAATTCCCATGACCAACAGAAAATACTGGAAGGGTTTGGTGGGCATTGACCTTAAGTTTTGGAGTTGTAGTTCACCTACATCCCGAGAGCACTGTCAACTCAAAACAATGATGGATCTGGACTAAACTTGGCATGAATATCAATATGCCCAAATGTGAACGCTGGTGGAGTTTGGGGAAAAATAAACTTGACATTTGGGAGTTGTAGTTGCTGGGATTTATAGTTCATCTACAATCAAAGAGCCTTTTGAACTCCACCAAAGATAGAATTGGGCCAAACTTCCCACATATACACACCCCAGGATCAACAGAAAATGCTGTGTTTTCTGATTATCTTTGGTGACCCCTCTGACACCCCCTCGTGACCCCTCCAGGGGTCCCGACCCCCAGGTTGAGAAACACTGCCCTAGACAAAGGATGCCTCCAAGCAACACTGGCAAGGCACCTCTATGCAGAGACCCTCACTGAATGACCTTACACTATGCAAGTGTTTCCCAACCTTTTTTGAGCCGCGGCACACTTTTAACATTAAAAAAATCCGGGGGCACACCACCAAACAAAATGACACAAAATGACACTCTAACACAGTAAAGAACGGCTGGGGGATGGTGGCCTGCTGGGAGCAGCTGCTGGGAGTGCCGAAGCCTGAGGAGGGGGCGGAGCTAGGCCACGCCATGCCCCTCCCCCCGGCTTCAGCTCTCCCACAGCTTCTCCAGCCTTGAGGGGGCAGTGCCAAGCCAGCGAGGGCAGAGCCAGCACAATGCTGGCTTGGCACTGTCCCCTCAAGGCTGGAGAAGCTGTGAGAGAACTGAAGCCGGGGAAGGGGCGGAGCCAGGCCATGCCATGCCCGCCCCTTCCTCCAGCTCTTCAGCTCTCCCACAGCAGTCTCCAGCCTTGAGAGGGCAGTGTCAAGCCAGGCGGTGGCAGAGCCAGCACAATGCTGGCTTGGCACTGTCCCCTCAAGGCTGGAGAAGCTGTGGGAGAGGTGAAGCCAGGGGAGGAGCCAGGCCGCACCATGCCCACCCCCCCCCGCCAGTTTCAGCTCTCCCACAGCTTCTCCAGCCTTGAGGGGACAGTGCCAAGCCAGCATTGTGCTTGCTCTGCCACCGCTGGCTTGACACTGCCCCTCAAGGCTGGAGAAGCTGGGGAGAAGCTGAAGGGGGGGGGCAGGGAGGTCCATCATGGCACACTACTGTCACAGGGGTTGGGAAACACTGCACTATGCAAATCAAGCCTGCTAATTACAACATTCACGCTTGCTTCAAACAGCCCTGCCTCATTTCCGACAGAATCTCTAAAAATAACACAGATGCAGGTGAAATGTCAGGAGAGAATGCTGTTGGAATATGGCCATACAGCCCAGAAAATGCACATCAACCCAGTGATTCTGGCCATGAAAGACTTTGACAACACATTGAACTTTCTGAAAGAGGCATGGGGAAAAATTTGGTATTCCCTCTGGAAGGAGGGTCAAGGTTGGCCCATGCCTTGGTCCTCTTGGGACTGGACACTCCAGCCAATCAAGGGCTCATCTGCACACCCATGTTGTGGGAGCTGGAGTCCAAAACAGCTGGAGGGAGGGCCCAAGTTGGCCCATGCCTTGGTCCTCTTGGAACTGGACACTTCAGTCAATCAAGGGGTCATCTGCATACCCTTGTTGTGGGAGTTGAAGTCCAAAACACCTGGAGGGAGGGCCCAAGTTGGCCCATGCCTTGGTCCTCTTGGGACTGGACATTCCAGCCAATCAAGGGGTCATCTGCATACCCATGTTGTGGGTGTTAGAGTCCAAAACACCTGGAGGACGGAAGATTTCAGAAAAGTGGCTATATTCATTTTTGGCCCATGCCTTGGACCTCTTGGAACTGGACATCTTGAGTCAATCAAGGGGTCATCTGCATACGCATGTTATGGGAGCTGGGGTCCAAAACACCTGGGGGAGGGCCCAAGTTGGCCCATGCCTTTGACCTCTTGGGACTGGACACTTCAGTCAATCAAGGGGTCATCTACATACCCACGTTGTGGGAGTTGAAGTCCAAAGTACATGGAGGGAACGCAAAAGTTGACCCATGCATTTGTCGTATTTGGAACTGGGCACTCCATCCAATCAAGGGGTCATCTGCATACCCATGTTGTGGGAGCTGGAATCCAAAACACCTGGGGGAGGGCCCAAGTTGGCCCATGCCTTTGACCTCTTGGGACTGGACAAAGGCATGGGCCAACTTGGGTCCTCCCTCCAGGTGTTTTCGACTTCAACTCCCACAACATGGGTATATAGATGACCCCTTGATTGACTACATACCCATGTTGTGGGAGTTGAAGTCGAAAACACCTGGAGGGAGGGCCCAAGTTGGCCCATGCCTTTGTCCTCTTGGGACTGGACATTCCAGCCAATCAAGGGATCATCTGTATACCTGCATTGTGGGAGTTGAAGTCCAAAACACCTGGAGGGAGGGCCCAAGTTGGCCCATGCCTTTGTCCTCTTGGGACTGGACATTCCAGCCAATCAAGGGATCATCTGTATACCCGCATTGTGGGAGTTGAAGTCCAAAACACCTGAAGGGAAGACCCAAGTTGGCCCATGTCTTTGTCCTCTCGGGACTGGACATTCCAGCCAATCAAGGGATCATCTGTATACCCATGTTGTGGGAGTTGAAGTCCAAAACACCTGGAGGGAGGGCCCAAGTTGGCCCATGCCTTTGTCCTCTTGGGACTGGACATTCCAGCCAATCAAGGGATCATCTGTATACCCGCATTGTGGGAGTTGAAGTCCAAAACACCTGGAGGAGGGCCCAAGTTGGCCCATGCCTTTGTCCTCTTGGGAGTGGACATTCCAGCCAATCAAGGGGTCATCTGCATACCCATGTTGTGGGAGCTGGAATCCAAAACACCTGGAGGGAGGGCCCAAGTTGGCCCATGCCTTTGTCCTCTTGGGACTGGACATTCCAGCCAATCAAGGGATCATCTGTATACCCGCATTGTGGGAGTTGAAGTCCAAAACACCTGGAGGGAGGGCCCAAGTTGGCCCATGCCTTTGTCCTCTTGGGACTGGACATTCCAGCCAATCAAGGGATCATCTGTATACCCGCATTGTGGGAGTTGAAGTCCAAAACACCTGGAGCCAATCAAGGATCATCTGTAGGGCCCATTGTGGGAGTTGGCCCATGCCTTTGTCCTCTTGGGACTGGACATTCCAGCCAATAAAGGCATCATCTGTATACCCGCATTGTGGGAGTTGAAGTCCAAAACACCTGGAGGGAGGGCCCAAGTTGGCCCATGCCTTTGTCCTCTTGGGACTGGACATTCCAGCCAATCAAGGGCTCATCTGTATACCCATGTTGTGGGAGTTGAAGTCCAAAACACCTGGGGGAAGGCCCAAGTTGGTCCATATCTGGGCTAGATGCAAGTCAATCAAGGGGTCATCTACAGACCCACGATGTGGGAGTTGAAGTCCAAAGTATATGGAGGGAAGGCATAAGTTGACCCATGCCTTTGACGTCTTGGAACCGGGCACTCCAGCCAATCAAGGGGGTCATCTGCATACCCATGTTGTGGGAGTTGAAGTCCAAAACACCTGGAGGGAGGGCCCAAGTTGGCCCAGGCCTGTTCCGAATGAATCTGGCTGTGGAAACCTCCTCCTGAAGCATTGCACATTGGAGGGGATCCCTCCCTCGCACCTGTTCTCGGAGGATTCCAACCCAAACACGACTTTCCTGAAGCTTCTTTCTAGGTTTCTTTTCCTCCCTGTTGACACCCTTCAAGGACTGACTGGCGCAGGCACAGCTGCTCTCCTACGCACCCAGGCGGATATTAGTCACTGCTGAGGAAGTCTGGCTCGGCTTCGTTCCCGACACCTACCTTTCGGGGGAGACCGAGGGAGGGCAGGCGGGGGAAGAGGAGGGAGGCCACGGAAACCGCACTCTGTCAGATTACTATGATTACTATTAATAATCATTATAATTATTCTTCACCTGCCTCCCATATTCCCTCCAAGAGGGCCATACTATTATTTCCAATTTGACCTCATAACCCCCAGTATCCTCCCCTCTCTGAAGATGACACTCCATGGCAAGTGTCATGGCCTTAGGGTCGCCGTTGCAACGGAATTGACTTCAATACCTTTCAGACAGGTATCGACTCTAGTCTACCTGCAGCCCAGTGACATCACCGTATGTTGTCTGGAGGCAAGGATTAAGAGTCGGTGGGTTGCTGTGAGTTTTATGGGCTCTGTGGCCATGTTCCAGGAGCAGGCCCGGATTATCCATAAGGCCACCCTAGGCCATCATGCGAGCTACTATATGAACAATCAAGTTGAAAAGATCACCTGTTGAACATGTGAGCGTGCGCGCGCACGCTCCTACTGCAGCCTTCCATCCGCGCGGGGCTTCTTTCTTGCCTGCCCATGAACTCGCCACCGTGCGCACCCAGGAAGGGGATCCTCCTTGCATGCGCGCATGCTCTCTCTTAATGTCTTCGTTGCCTTCCTCCTTCCTGCTGTGTGCTTTCACGAAGCAGGAAGTCCCCATCCCATCCTGCTTCTTGCATGCACAGTAGGCCCCGCCCACGCATGCAGCAGGAGGGTATTTATAGGCCCACCCGGCAGCGCTCCAGCCAGATATGGCTTCGGCGGCGGCTCGGAAAGCACAGGGCTGGGAAGAGGGGCTGCCTGGTTGCTGCCTGGGCTGGGAAACTCAACCAAGAGAGGGACCCACGTGAGGCTGGAGCCTCCCCACGGCAGCCTCCCCCCCTCCTCCCCCGAGGCTTCCTTACCTGGGCAGGAGAAGGAAGAGTGGAAGAGGTGCTTCCCAAAGTGACAGATGCAGCAGGGGGCTTCCTTCCTTCCTTTCAAGGGTGTCACTCAGAAAGGACGCCCAAGTGGACGGCTGGCAGGAAGGAGGACCCCTCCCACTGGTGGCAGTCCATGCCCACGGGGGAGAGAGAGAGGGGGGGTGGCTCTTCCTAGCCGGCTCTGAAGAGCCACCCCCCCTCTCTCTCTCCCGTGGGCCCTCGCTGCCTTTCTCCTTTGAGGGTGAGGGAGGGCGAGGCAGAGAAAGGCGGCGAGGGCACAAGCAGCAGCAGCAAGTGGAGTCTCCATCCCCGCAGCCCCCTCCTCCTCGGGTTGAGCCCCAGGAACACGGCGGAGCCCTCCCTCCTCGCCCCCAACCAAGGAAAGAAAGCAGCCCCACACAGCTCGCTCGCCCAGGTCTCGGCTTGGAATGGGAGTCCCGAGGGCAGCAGCAGGGTTTTGGGGGGCTTGCTTGGCTTTGCCCCACTTTTCCCAGCCTCCTTCGCCTCTCTCTCTCTCTCCCTCTCTCCTTTCAGCGCCCGCCTGCCTGCCTGCCAAAAGGATCCAAAAAAGTTCTCTGGATTTCTTTCTTCTCTCCTTGGCTCTCTCTCTCACACACACACACATTCCCTCCATCCCTCCCACAGCCTTGCATCCTATCCGTGCGCGTGCCTTCGCCTTGCTCCCCCCCCCCCCAGCAGCAACCAATGGGCGGTCATGTCACCACACCGTGCGTGGCAAGACGAGCGCCAGGGTCCGCCCACTAAGGCCTCATTTTGGCAAAAGAAGCCCCGCGAAGGCGGCGTCGGGACCGCACGTGCGCGTGCATGGCAGGATTGTGCTATCCAGCTGGTGAGGCCCAAAGATCACCTGGAAGAGGGCCGAAGATCACCTAGGTGCTCCCGATCACCATAATGAGCACCCCTGCTCTGGGCGTTTTGTGCCAAAGGAGGCCATTGTGGCCAGTAGGTAGCCAGCCAACCATGCAAAGGCCGCATCTGTCCCATCACCGTTTCCACCCAGAGTCCTCTCGCTGCCTCCGTCCACCAAAAAGCCGGAAGCCTTGACATGATTCCGACACCGGAAGAAGCCTTCTTCTCATCCATGTCATGCTTCTGCATCTTGCGCCTTCATTCCAAGGGGAACGTGGGAGATTTATTCCCCGGCGGAGAGCCGTAGATCCAAATCAGAGGCAGGCTGTTGAGACCCCAGACAACGACGACGAGGAGAGGAGACGCCTTGAGATTAAAGGAGATAATAACCCGAGGCTGACAGAAATTTATTCGCCCCGCCATAAATCCAAACTTTGACAACACTTTTCGTCAAGCATCATCATCCCGGCTGGAGCACCGGCTTTCGGCGGTGAATCATTCCGCTTGTCTTGGCCTCAAAGGGCAGGTGTAACTGGCTGAAGGAGGAAAAGAGGAGATTGATAGCGGGAACGCCGGAGACGTCTGCTTCGGGTGCAAGGGCACTCGCTGGCCTTGCCTTGTTTTGAGCCTCTCCAAGGATCACACCGAGTAGATTGAGCATCCCGAATCCAAAGTGCTTCCTAATCCAAAAGGGTGAACGAGGCAGCGACGTCTTAACTTTCCGATGCTCCGATGTTCACAAAATTATTATAAAATACTAGCTGACCTGGCCACGCTTCGCTGTGGCTTTTGTGTGTGTGGTGTGGTGCCTGCTCTGTCCTCCTCCTCCTTCTCCTCCGATAGGGGACCTTCGGCATAGCGGGGCCGAAAGGGGACCTTCACCAGCTGGGAAGGCGGCGCCGTGGCGCCTCCTCCGCTGCCTCCTCCACCGCCTCGCAGCTGTTTCTGGACCCGGGCGCGCGCGGTCTCTTTCCCTCTCTCTCTATTTCTTGATCTGCATGTGTCTGGCACTCTCGTGAGACACACACAGGAAGAGAGAGCGCATGAACCCGTCTGAGGCGGGAGGGATGGTGCCCTTTTCCCGGGCACCTCTCTTTCCTCCTCGCCCCACCCTCCTCCTTTGAATGTAGGAAGGAGGGCATGGGAAGGAGGAGAAAGAGATGCCTGGGAAAAGGGCAGAATCCCTTTTGCCTGTGCCGGGTTCGCGTGGTCTCTCTTCCTGTTTTTCTCTAGGTCTGTGTGTGTTTCGGGATAGTGCGAGACACATGCAGATCAAGAGAGAGAGGGGGAGAGAGTCCGCGTGGCCCGGGACAGGAAACAGCTGTGGCGGAGGCTGTGGCGGAGGCTGTGGCGGTGGCCGAGGAGGTAGCGGAGGAGGTGCTGCCGTCGAGGTGGCGAAGGTCTCCTTTGCCCCCCCTTCCGGGAGCGGTATGGAGGTGGTGAAGTTGGTCGAGGAGGCGCCAGAAGAGGCGGGCACGGCGCCGGCGCTGCCGTAGCGATGATCCCCCGTTTGTTACCGCGGCGGCATGGAGAAGGACGATGTGGTGAGCGTGGGTTGAGGGGAGGGGCTGGGTTTGGGGTGGGGGTTGGATGTGGAGTGCGCTGCCAGCATTGGAAAGCAGTGCTTTTCCCCTCCCCTCCCCTTCCCTCGCGTTGGAAGGAGACCATTGTAATTCTCCATGCGCTGCTATTTCCAATGGGCGGTTTTTGTGGGTCGTGTTTGGGGGGGTAGCGTGGTATGTAGGGCGGATTTTTTGTGCCCTAGACATACCCCGTGGTATGCTTGAATGTGTTTGGGGTGTTTGGTGGTTATGGGGGTTATAGTTTTGCTGTCTATATACCGAGTTGCACGACCATTCGATTTTTATATATATAGATGGTGGACAAAATGAACTCCATATTATTGAACCAATCAACAATACTTCTGCTCCCAAGTATTCTGGATAAGAAGGGATGTCAAACCTTATTTCCTTACCGGCAGCGGAGATTAAGCCACTCCAGTGGTTTCAGTGCCTTTAGTGTGCGTGTTTAACGTCCATGTTTAACATGTACGCAAATGATCAGCCACTGCCAAAAGGGACAGCGTCTCATCTATGCTGACGATCGTGCCATCACCGCACAAGCAGGGAGCTTTGAGATGGTTGAACACAAGCTCTCCGAAGCTTTAGGTGCTCTTACTGCCTATTACAAGTAAAACTAGATGTTCCTAATCCATCTGAAAATGTGTGCTTTTCACCTTAAGTAACAACAGCAAAAAGCTATGAATACAGGTAAAGGAAACAGACAATAGCACCAGGCTAATAGACAAATATAAATCTCTATAATTCAATGTTTAGTACATACGTGCACCTGGGAGGTAGACCGAATAGACAAGGCAAATCCCCAGCATACAGGAACAAGGGTATAATCCCCAGGACAACCAATTCGGTAAGGTAAATCACAATTGTGAGTCCCACAGTTCAAGCCTCATGGGCTACAGAGTTCCTGTAATGCTCAAAAGGTCTGAGCTCCGAGGTGAAAGTCAATAGTAAATAAGCTGATGGGAATTCAGGAAAGATAGTTCAGGTTCAGGTAAATGGGAGGTTTTCAAGGGAAAAATTCCAGGACGCAGGAGACAATCAATAGGCGTCTCCTCATGTAGATGTGCATGTAGAATCGCCGACGGAAAACTTTCGCAGTATTATTTCGGCCGCTTGGAGTCCGTTTCGCCGCTTGGCTTTTTCAAGGCGTTAATACAAATTAAAGGCGTCCCATATTTACTGAAAATATATAAACATACATCACAATCTATACAAAGTCTAACATAGCAAAGGAAAATAGGGAAATCCCGCAATATACAGGTATACATACCCATTGTAAAGGTTTGACCATCCTAACCCCGCTTCAGTGAAGTAGGGTGACCCGTGGGTAATTAAAATCCTATTAGAGGGGTTTTTTATAATTAAGTGAGAAGGGTGTGTAAATGAACCGGGTCATTTAGGCCACGTGGCCACTCAGAATCAAGGAGAATTTGCCATTTAAGTTCAGCTTGGTTTAATTGCAAAGAACCATCTGAATGTGGTTTGGGAGTAATCTTCTCCAGAACTCTGACTTTTAAAGAGTCTGCAGTGTGTTGCTTGTTTACACAATGTGTATAGAACGCCGAATCAGTACATTTTCTGTTTATTTTCGAACGATGTTCTATAAATCTCGATCTTAATTCTCTTTTTGTCTGGCCAATATAGACCAGGGCTGTCCAACTGGCGGCCCCGGGGCCGAATCCGGCCCCGGAGCCTGTTGGACACGGCCCCACCTATGCCCTCAGCCGCCATTTTTAAATTTGAAAAAAATTGAATTTTTTTTTAAAAAATGGCGGGGGGGGGGAGGGAGGCGGGGCCGGGAGGAGGACGAGAGCTAGCTCCTCCTCCTTTTGGCGCCCCCCTCCCTACCTAGGGCGGGGGCCGCCTTCTGCCCTTTTTCGGCGGCCCGCCCTAGGTAGGGAGGGGGGGGCGCCGAAAAAGAAAGAGTAGGCGGCGCCAAGAGCAGAGCGTCACAGGCCTGGCGTGACGCGCTGCCCCTTGGCGCCGCCTTTCTGCCCCGGCGCCCCTCCTTCCTAGGGCGGGGGGCGCGAAAAGAGGAGTAGGCGGCGCCAAGAGCAGGCGTCACAGGCCTGGCGTGACGCGCTGCTCTGGCGCCGCCTACTCCTTTCAGCGCCCACCCTCCGCCCTAGGAAGGGAGGAGGCGCCGAAAGGAGGAGTAGGCGGTGCCAAGGGGCAGCGCGTCACGCCAGGCCTGTGACGCGCTGCTCTTGGCGCCGCCTTCTGCCCTTTTTCGGCCATTTTAGGAGGGGGCGGGGCCTGGGTTGGGGGCGGGGCCTGGGGGCGGGGCCTGGGGCGGGGCCGAGCGGCCCCCTAGGTCATCAGTGACCTTTTATCCGGCCCTGGACCCCGTAGAAGTTGGACAGCACTGATATAGACCATAGAACATTCGCAGGAAATTCCATAAATCAAAAATTTAGAGGAACAGGTTCCAAAACATTTAATCTGGAACCACTGCGAAAGTTTTCCGTCGGCGATTCTACATGCACATCTACATGAGGAGACGCCTATTGATTGTCTCCTGCGTCCTGGAATTTTTCCCTTGAAAACCTCCCATTTACCTGAACCTGAACTATCTTTCCTGAATTCCCATCAGCTTATTTACTATTGACTTTCACCTCGGAGCTCAGACCTTTTGAGCATTACAGGAACTCTGTAGCCCATGAGGCTTGAACTGTGGGACTCACAATTGTGATTTACCTTACCGAATTGGTTGTCCTGGGGATTATACCCTTGTTCCTGTATGCTGGGGATTTGCCTTGTCTATTCGGTCTACCTCCCAGGTGCACGTATGTACTAAACTTTTCACCTTAAGAACAGACAAGCATCTTGAGCTCTGAGGATGACCTGGGAAGGAATCCCACCGCAGCACACCCAAATACCTGGGAGCCACACTGAACCAGACCTGGGCATCTCACGGCCCATTGGCCGGATGCGGCCCGGCGGCTGATTCCGTCCGGCCCGCGTAAGGGCCCAGGCAGGCAGGCAGGCAGGCAAGCAGAGCAGCCAATGGAGGGGGGAGAAGAGGAGGGGCCAGGAGCAAGCGACGCCGCAGACCTCTCACCCTCTCGCCCGCTCGCCCTCTTGCTTGCTTACCCTCTCGCCTTCTCGCCTCGCTCTCTCACCCTCTCTCCCTGTCCTCTCACCCGCTCGCCCTCTCACCTTGCCCACTCGCTCGCCCTCTCACCTTGCCCCGCCCGCTCACCTGCTCTGGCTCTCCCAGCGCCGGCGACAGCAAGGCCAGGCAGGGGAGGCAAGGCAAGCAGGCAAGCAGAGCGACCGACGGAGGGGAAAGAAGGGAGGGGGGAGAAGAGGAGGAAGGAGGCAAGCGCCACTGCCGCCGCCGAGCATCTTTAATGTAAGTGAACTATACATCCCAGCAACTCCAACTCCCAAATGTCTATTTTCCCCAAATTTCCCCAGTGTTCACATTTGGGCATATTGAGGATTCATGCCAAGTTTGGTCCTGATCCAACATTGTTTTGAGTCCACAGTGCTCTCTGGATGTTGGTGAACTACAACTCCCAAACTCAAGGGCAATGCCCACCAAACCCTTCTAGTGTTTTCTGTTGGTCGTGGGAATTCTGTATGCCAAGTTTGACCCACTTCCATCATTGCTGAAGTTCAGAATGCTCTTTGATTGTCGGCGAATTGTAAGTCCCATCAACTACAACTCCCAAATTACAAAATCAATTTTTTGAGTGATGGTCACTCCTTGGGTATTGGTGGGTGTCTTGTGGCAGCAATTTGTCCAGTGGTTTTTGAGTTATGTTAATCTCACAAATGGACATTACATTTATATAATGTATAAATTGTTCTCAAGAGTCTGGAGAACAAGCCCTATGAGGAGCGGCCGGATGCGCCCCTGACCATGTGGCACCCTACGCGGTTGCGTAGTTCGCGTAAAACACTGATTCTCAAAGCCTGATGGGTGGTGAGGCAATCCAAGGGGGCAGTGAACCCCTTTAAGGGGGCGTTAAACAATTGGCCATTTAGGAAGGGTCACGCGGCCCTCTTCTTTGGCCCCGCCCCCTTCGCTTTGACCTGCATATTAGATATTTGGATTAGAATTCGTAAGGGTAGCATAATTATTTATGAAGTAGCAATGAAAATATGGTTGGGGGTCACCACAACATGAGGAACCTTATTTAGGGGTCATGGCATTAGAAAGGTTGAGAACCACTGCATTAATGCATATATATTTCTGTTTAATTGCTATTAAATTTTAAAAAATAGTTTCTAGGGGGGCGGTGAGTCAATTTTTTTCTGGAAAGGGGGCGGTAGGCCCAAAAAGTTTGAGAACCACGGGCGTAACGTTAGCTCCACCCCTGCTCTGACTTACAAGAACCACTGCTTGAATATCAAGCAAAAAGTGGATGCTGGAAACAATCTTCTATATATATAAAATCCTTCATGTCATCCTGACAGGCTTATAGACAAAGAAACCACACAAGGCAGAAACACAAAAACAGCCCACATACCCAGAAAACCTTACAAGGTATGTTTACCACCCAAAATAAAAATAAAAAATTAAACAACACGACCAAAAATACAAAAAAAAACTATTGGACTACAACTCCCATGATCCCCCACGCCAGCCCCCTCTGGCAGTTTAGAGTGTCGGAATGTTGGTGGTGCTGGTCAATTAGAGGCATTATGCAAATACTCCCTCAGTTAGAATGTAGAGGCTGGGAGCCACCCCCCTCTGGCAGTTTAGAGTGTCGGAATGTTGGTGGTGCTGGCGGAAGGAAAGAGGTAGGAGAGAAAGAAAGAAAGAAAAAAGGAAGGATAGCAGGAAGGAGGGCAGGGGAAAGGAAGGGAAGGAAGAAGGAAGGAAGGAAGGAGAGAAGAAAGGAAGGGAAGGATAGAAGGAAGGATGGATGGATGGAAGGAAGGAGGGGAGAAGAAAGGAAGGAAAAAGAAAGGATAGCAGGAAGGAGGGGAGGGGAAAGGAAGGGAAGGATAGAAGGAAGGAAGGAAGGAAGGAAGGAAGGAAGGAAGGAAGGAAGGAAAAAGAAAGGATAGCAGGAAGGAGGGGAGGAGAAAGGAAGGAAAGGTTAGAAGGATGGAAGAAAGAAAGAAAGGAAGGAAGGAAGGAAGGAAGGAAGGAAGGAAGGAAGGAAGGAAGGAAGGAAGGAAAGGTTAGAAGGATGGAAGAAAGAAAGAAAGGAAGGAAGGAAGGAAGGAAGGAAGGAAGGAAGGCAGGCAGGCAGGCAGGCAGGCAGGCAGGCAGGCAGGCAGGCAGGCAGGCAGGCAGGCAGGCAGGAAGGCAGGAAGGCAGGAAGGCAGGCAGGCAGGCAGGCAGGCAGGCAGGCAGGCAGGCAGGCAGGCAGGAGAGAAGAGAGGAACACATACACACATACACACATACACACATATATACATGCACAGAAATATACAAATATACACATACACACATACATACACACATCTGTACTTACACATATACATATACATATACAAACACACATATACATAAGTACACGCATATACACACATATACATATACACTTATACATAACTACACACACAGTCCCCAAGTTACAAACATCCCACAGCAACGCGTGGCCGGGTCAGCTAGTGTCATACGAAAACTGACTGGAACAACCTGGGGAACACAACCAAGCACAATGAAGGCACCTGCCCTTGCGCTTGGCTACTCTGCTGCAGAGTATGCATGCCCAATGTGGAACACATCTTGCCATGTTAAAACAATGGATGTGGCTCTGAATGAGACATGCTGCATTATCACAGGATGCCTGCGCCCTACACCGCTGGAGAAATGACACTGTTTAGCCGGTCCTGCACCACCTGACATCCATCTGGAAGTCGCAGCCAGACTTTGCCCTGAACTAGAAAGAGCAAAAGAAACCCAACGGTGCGGCTTCCTTTCCCAGGGCTTGAGGCAGCCGCAGATCCATCCAAATTTCCCGCAAGAGCTTCTGGAATTAAGCAAGACCCCGTCGGTCTCGTCTCTTGCAAAACCCATCAATTCCTTGCTTCTCTTTTTGGTAATATCTCTAGTCCCTCCGACAATGTTTAATAACGGGGCCTGTTTTCTTCTCCTAATACGATAAGCAAAGTGCGCCGCTTCTGACAATTGCATAACTATTGAGCCGTCGTCTCGGGGAAGATGGCACGGGAGCAACATATTGTTTTCGCTAATTTAATTGCGGAGTCCCGGGAGGGAAAGGAGCCACGTTCGAAACACAGGAGGAGGAGGAGGACGCAACATCCATCCATCTTCTCGCCCACCTTCCCCGCCGCATGCAAACATTGGCGCTTCTCCACCTGCGAGACAAGCGCATAGATTCGGTGCCCATCAACGTCCAATGCGTCCTCTGCTCCCACCTCCCATCTCTTCGTCGTGCACACTTGGATTGCAGGCAGGGCTTCGGCTCCATTGGGAGACTGAGCCTCACACTCCCAATTCAAGCCCTTGTGCTAGAACAGGCCACACTTTCCCTTGAACTCCTCCCATTTTTATTGATCTATCCGAGCTTTTTAACTCGCCAATTTTTGTTTATTATATTCTTTTTCCTATTGTTCACCCATAGGTCTGATATTTTTAATGATCTATTAGTCCAGTGTTTCCCAACCTTTTTTGAGCCGTGGCACATTTTTTACATTTGCAAAATCCTGGGGCACACCGCCAACCAAAATGACACAAAATGACACTCTTAACACAGTCATACATATAGTTAATATGTTTTTAAATGTATTTATACACTCAGTGTGAAACCTGGGCCTGTTTCGATGAACACAACATAGATTCCTGGCACAAAACATACTAATACTAACCCAAGGAGGGGCCATCAGTCAAAAATGGATTTTATTTATTTATTTATTTATTATTTGGTTTTGTATTCCGCTCCTCCCTGCAGGCTCGGGGCGGGTCACAACGTATAAGATCGGCAGCATGTAGTGGCCATGCAGCCGTACAATAAAACAGTAAGATATTAAAACATTAAAACAATACGAATCACATCACGAGGTGGTAAAAACGCGTACATTTCCAAAGGCCCGAAACGCCAGTGTATTGGACAGCTGTAAGTCAGTCGTCCGATCCAGTTGTCTAGTCAAAGGCTAATTTGAACAGCGCGGTCTTAACCGCCCTCCGAAAGGGAATTAGGTCTTGTATAGACCGGATGTCACTTGGCAGGGAGTTCCATAGCACCGGAGCTGCTACGGAGAACGCTCTCTGCCTGGTTGTGGACAGATGGCAGGAGCGGATTGTTGGCACCAACAACAGATTTTGTTCCTCTGAACGTAGTGATCTTGGGGGAATGTATGGGGCAAGGCGGTCCCTCAGGTACGCAGGCCCTAAGCCGTACAGGGCCTTAAAGGTTAACACCAACACCTTGAAGACAATTCGGTGCTCCATTGGGAGCCAGTGCAGTTGCCGAAGGGTGGGCGTAATGTGCTCCCTTGCCCGGCGTTCCCGCTAGCAAGCGAGCAGCGGCCGTCTGCACTAGCTTGTGCTTCCGGATTGTCGCCATGGGACGACCTACGGAGAGGGCGTTACAGTAGTCCAGCCTCGAGATGACCGTCGCTTGGATCACCGTGGCCAGATCATGCCTGGACAGGTAGGGTGCCAGTCGTCTAGCCTGTCGTAGGTGGAAGAACGCCGTCCTGCTGACCACGGAGACCTGAGTCTCCATGGTCAGCAAGGGGTCCAATTGAACACCTAAGCTCTTAACCAAGGATGACGGGCTAAGCCGCTCGCCATCCAGGGTAGGCAACCGGCACTCATCCAGCCCAGGGCGACCGGGCCACAAGATCTCCGTCTTCGACGGGTTCACCTTCAGCCGGTTGGCACGCAGCCAACCAGTCACGGCTTCTAGGCAGCGATGGAAACAATCGGGTACGGAGTCCGGCCTGCCGTCCATTCTCAGCAGAAGCTGGGTGTCATCAGCGTACTGTTAACACTCCAGACCAAAGTCGCGGGCCAGCTGGGCCAGGGGCATGTAAATGTTGAATAATAAGGGGGAGAGGATGGCCCCTGGGGACCCCACAGTTAAGTGGGAGCCTCCCGGAGACCCCCCCCCCCCCGCCCCCCTTGTCATTTGGGAGTTGTAGTTGCTGGGAGTTATAGTTCACCCGCAATCAAAGAGCATTCTGAACTCCACCAATGATGTAATGGAATCAATCTTCCCATAACTAAGAGAAAATACTATAAGAGTTTTGTGGGCCTTGAGTTTTGGAAATTATCAGGTACGGATTTGGGCCTGCCCTCCATCCTCAGGATAAGCTGGGTGTCATCAGCGTACTGGTGACACCCAAGCCCGAAGCTACACACCAGCTGGGCAAGTGGTCGCATATAGATGTTGAATAACAGAACACATGAAGTTTGTGAGTAAACCAAAGAAGTCTACTTCTTTTTGGTCTCTTGAGAGCCCGATTTAAACCAAGATGTTTTAAGTGACAGGAGATGTTTATTAGCAACTGAAATAACACTTCTGCTGTTTTTTTTTTGTGCATTGGCATATCTTTGTCCCTAACAGTTCAAAGAGATGTCTAGGTATATCAGTCTAACTGCTGAGGAACCCAATTGCCTTGCATGAATGCTGCTGGATATTTACCACTAAGGAGAAGGTTGACTCAAGCGGGTTTTTAACTCTTCTCACCACCCGCACCCCTATATTGGGCATGGCAAGACCTTGGCCATGGCGATGAAGGTCTTGAGAGAGAAAGAAGCCCGGGAACGCAAGGAGGAAGATGGATGGGCGCGCATGCAGAGGCACACTCCCGCACGCTCGGGCGCATAGGCACACACGCGCTCCCCGAATGGCCCCTCTCTTCCCAGAATGCGCTGAACTGGAGAAAAAGGCTCGGCAGCAGCATCAGCAGCAACTGAATCCTGTCACCATGGAAACTGAAGTTGGAAAAGAGTAGACAGAAATCAATGTCACCCCGATGTGCAAAGCAGGCAGGGCATGGCGGAAAGAAGGGAAAGGGCTTGAGAAGAAGCACAACCAGCGACACCCCTGCAAGGCAGTCCCAGGCATCCCGGGAAGTCCGCATGGGGAAGACCCACTTGGGTCACTTAAGGACCACTGCAGCCTAGGGCAATGACGCGGAGGCGGAAAGGTGTTGGAGCAAATCGACCTCATCTCCACAACAGCCCTGCGAGGTGGACTCAGGCCCAAGGGTTCGGGCATGGCTCACAGCACGTGGTCCCAAGCCAGTCTCCAGACTGGACTCACAACGTGATGGAGAAGCACGAAAGAGCTGTTCAGCAGGGGGACTCTCTGCCTTGGAGTCCAATGCAAACTCCTTTTTTAAGCAGAGGCTGGATGGCCATCTGTTGGGGGTGCTTTGATGGCGCTTTGCTTACATAATGGCAGAAGCAGGTTGGATTGGATGGCCTCTGAGGGTCCTATCTCACTATTATTATTATTAATAATACTATTATTATTAAGGCTGGATGGCCATCTGTCAGGGGTACTTTGATGGTGCTTTGCTTACATAATGGCAGAAGCAGGTTGGATTGGATGGCCTCTGAGGGTCCTATCTCACTATTACTACTACTACTACTACTACTATTATTAAGGCTGGATAGCCATCTGTCAGGGGTGCTTTGATGGTGCTTTGCTTGCATAATGGCAGAAGTGGGTTGGACTGGATGGTCTCTAAGGGTCCCATCCGACTATTATTATTATTACCATTATTATTATTAAGGATGGATGGCCATCTGTTGGGGGTGCTTTGATGGTGCTTTTCTTGCATAATAGCAGAAGCGATTGGACTGGATGGCCTCTGAGGGTCCTATCTCACTATTATTACTACTACTACTATTATTATTAAGGCTGGATGGTCATCTGTCGGGGTGCTTTGATGGCGCTTTTCTTGCATAATGGCCAAAGCGGGTTGGATTGGATGGCCTCTGAGGGTCCTATCTCACTATTATTAATACTACTACTACTAATAATACTACTACTAACTACTATTATTATTAAGGCTGGATAGCCATCTGTCAGGGGTGCTTTGATGGTGCTTTGCTTGCATAATGGCAGAAGTGGGTTGGACTGGATGGTCTCTAAGGGTCCCATCCGACTATTATTATTATTAATATTATTAAGGATGGATGGCCATCTGTCGGGGGTGCTTTGATGGTGCTTTTCTTGCACAATAGCAGAAGCGGGTTGGACTGGATGGCCTCTGAGGGTCCTATCTCACTATTACTACTACTACTACTACTACTACTATTATTAAGGCTGGATAGCCATCTGTCAGGAGTGCTTTGATGGTGCTTTGCTTGCATAATAGCAGAAGTGGGTTGGACTGGATGGTCTCTGAGGGTCCCATCCTACTACTACTACTACTACTACTAATATTATTAAGGATGGATGGCCATCTGTCGGGGGTGCTTTGATGGTGCTTTTCTTGCATAATAGCAGAAGCGGGTTGGACTGGATGGCCTCTGAGGGTCCTATCTCACTACTACTACTACTACTACTACTATTATTAAGGCTGGATAGCCATCTGTCAGGGGTGCTTTGATGGTGCTTTTCTTGCATAATAGCAGAAGTGGGTTGGACTGGATGGCCTCTGAGGGTCCTATCTCACTACTACTACTACTACTGCTAGTGGGTTTGGATGGCCTCTGGTCTATCTCACTAGCCACTACTCTATCAGGGGTGCTCTTTGATGGTGCTTTTCTTGCATAATAGCAGAAGCGGGTTGGACTGGATGGCCTCTGAGGGTCCTATCTCACTACTACTACTACTACTACTACTACTACTATTAAGGCTGGATAGCCATCTGTCAGGGGTGCTTTGATGGTGCTTTGCTTGCATAATAGCAGAAGCGGGTTGGACTGGATGGCCTCTGAGGGTCCTATCTCACTACTACTACTACTACTACTACTACTACTACTACTACTACTATTATTAAGGCTGGATAGCCATCTGCCAGGGGTGCTTTGATTGCATAATGGCAGAAGTGGGTTGGACTGGATGGTCTCTAAGGGTCCCATCCGACTATTATTATTATTACCATTATTATTATTAAGGATGGATGGCCATCTGTCGGGATGCTTTGATGGTGCTTTTCTTGCATAATGGCAGAAGTGGGTTGGACTGGATGAACTCTGAGGGTCTCTCAGTGGCAACCAATACTCTCTGTCTGGTGCCTTGGAGTGTTGGAGTTCTGAGGCTGGCCAATCAGAGTCCTTTATGCAAATAATCTGGTGCCTTAGACTGTGTCGGTGTTCTGAGGCTGGCCAATCAGTGTCCTTTATGCAAATAATCCCACAGTGGCAACCAATCGAAACGCTGGCACATATTCCTCCCTCCGCACCACCGCACCGCCGCAAACACTGACTTTCATTAGATAGATAGATAGATAGATAGATAGATAGATAGATAATTATTATGGCTGGGTGGCCACCTGTCAGACGTGCTTGGATTGTGCTTTTCTGCGTGGCAGAAAGAAAAGGGATGACCCTTGGGGATGCTGTGACTCTGTTCTATATTATCACCTGCAAATGAGATTGAAGACCGCTGCTGTCGCAGCCTTAAATCCGGGCAGCCCTTGGAGGCCCATCCGGACGTCGCTGGAAAGAGCCAAGGAAATGTCAAGTGTTATTACCACAATTATGATTCCACACAGGCTGATCAAAACGGATAAAATGAGGATTAATATCCCTTATTAGCTCTCCTCGCAGCCCGGCTTTTGAACTGCCTTTCCCTCACGGGCTCCGGGAAATGAGAGATAATTTAATATTGCCGAGGCGGCCCCGTTGGGACGGCGGGGAGGGAGCAGGAGGCCTGCGCCACTGGAGTGTCAACAAGCCTCGCGGTCCTTTCCCAAAGCGGCCTTTTTCGAACCTGCAACCTGTTGGTCTTCAGTCCTGCCGGCACAAGGGTTTAACCCACTGCGCCACTGTGTTTAGTCAGACCTCTTCAAAATAACAGCTTCATTAATAATTATTAATAGTTATTAATAGTTATTAATAATTATTAATAATTATTAATACTTAATAATAATAATAATAATCGCCGGTCTCCAACACAAATGGAATTGTTCTCTATTCTCTCTTTGGCTGAAAAGAAGCATATCGAGCAGCATTTCTCAACCTGGGGGTTGAGACCCCTGGGAGGATTACGAGGGGGTGTCCAAGGGGTCGCGAAAGACCATCAGAAAACACAGTATTTTCTGTTGCTCTTGAGGGTTCTGTGTGGGAGGTTTGGCCCAATTCTCTTGTTAGTGGCATTCAGAATGCTCT
Organism: Anolis apletophallus; assembly: GCA_030556195.1. Lineage (NCBI taxonomy): Eukaryota > Metazoa > Chordata > Lepidosauria > Squamata > Anolidae > Anolis > Anolis apletophallus. The sequence continues at coordinate 13,890,329 of JARBWK010000018.1, forward strand.
TTGATGGTAGGTGAACTATAATTACCAGCAACCACAACTCCCAAATGTCAAGGCCTGATTTTCCCTAAACTCCACCAGTGTTCACATTTGGGCATATTGATTATTTGTGGCCAGTTTGGTCCAGATCCATCACCGTTCAAGTCCACAGTGCTCTCTGAATGGAAGTGAACTACAACTTCCAAAGTCAAGGTCAATGGCCACCAAACCCTTCCAGTGTTTTCTGTTGGTCATGGGAGTTTTGTGTGCCAAGTTTGATTCAATTCCATCATTGGTAGATTTCAGAATACTCTTTGATTGGAGGTGAACTACAACTTCCAAGGTCAATGCCCACCAAACCCTTCTAGTGTTTTCTGTTGGTCATGCGAGTTTTGTGTGCCAAGTCCGATTCAATTCCATCATTGGTAGAGTTCAGAATACTCTTTGATTGGGGGTGAACTACAACTTCCAAAGTCAAGGTCAATGCCCACCAAACCCTTCTAGCATTTTCTGTTGGTCATGGGAGTTTTGTGTGACAAGTCTGATTCAATTCCATCATTTGGTAGAGTTCAGAATGCTCTTTGAGGGTAGGTGAACTATAAATCCCAGCAACTACAACTCCCAAATATCAAGGCCTGATTTTCCCTAAACTCCACCAGTGTTCACATTTGGGCATATTGATTATTTGTGGCCAGTTTGGTCCAGATCCATCACCGTTCAAGTCAACAGTGCTCTCTGAATGGAAGTGAACTACAACTTCCAAAGTCTAGGTCAATGGCCACCAAACCCTTCCAGTGTTTTCTGTTGGTCATGGGAGTTTTGTGTGCCAAGTCTGATTCAATTCTATCATTGGTAGATTTCAGAATGCTCTTTGATTGGAGGTGAACTACAACTTCCAAAGTCAAGGTCAATGCCCACCAAACCCTTCTAGTGTTTTCTGTTGGTCATGGGAGTTTTGTGTGCCAAGTCTGATTCAATTCCATCATCGGTAGAGTTCAGAATGCTTGTTGATTGGAGGTAAACTACAACTTCCAAAGTCAAGGTCAATGCCCACCGAAATCCTTCTAGTGTTTTCTGTTGGCCATGCGAGTTTTGTGTGCCAAGTTTGACTCAATTCCATCATTGGTAGAGTTCAGAATGCTTGTTGATTGGAGGTAAACTACTGAAGCAGGTTTGGTACTTTTCCAAGCAAAAAGTACAGTCAGAGAGTGATGCTACCTGTGCGTCAACTCTGAAAAAGAGGGTTTTGGTGTCTGGAATCAATCAGGCACATGTTATAGAAGACTAATACCCTGATTAAATGCATTTTAATCCACTCTGTGCCAAGTTATACCATATAGGTTAGATGAGTGGGAATACAGTACAGTTTGAGTTAATGAAAGTAATGGGATTCTTAATGCTAATGGGAAAACATCATTGCGCATGACAGAGCCGGTCTGGTTTCACTGCTGGCAGGAAGCCCAGACCTAAAAGTTGCAAAAGAGAGAACAAGAAGGCTCTGCATTGATAAGTTTGCCTGTGAGAAAGGAATACGTTTATAGATGGCTATTGTTCTCATTTTAGTGATGACAGAGAAATGATGTAAATGATTTGAATGATGTTTATTGGATTATTGAAATGTCATGTAACAACATTAATCACCAGCCAATTATGATTGTTTTAACCATAAAGAAGGGGTGGGTTTAACTAACTGGAATCCATTACAGTATAAATGCCTTGGTATGGAAAGTCGGGGTCCTTGCACTACCTACGGCTGCGTTCCGTAGGCAAAATACCCACCAGCTGGTGATAGAAAATAAACCTTTTGTTTTTCACCTACTTCACAGTTGTCACGGGTTTTCCCTCCTCCTAGTATCTAGTATCCGTTCTAGAACTCCCGGTTCTGCTTCATTTTGGTGACGTGATGGCAAACAGTGTCAGACGTCTGTGTTAAGATTGCTTGGTACTTGGGTTCTAGAACTCCCGGTTCTGCTTCACTACAACTTCCAAAGTCAAGGTCAATGCCCACCGAAATCCTTCTAGTGTTTTCTGTTGGCCATGGGAGTTTTGTGTGCCAAGTTTGACTCAATTCCATCATTGGTAGAGTTCAGAATGCTCTTTGATTGGAGGTGAACTACAACTCCCAAATGGCAAAATCAACCCCCCCCCCCTTTAACCCCGCCAGTATTAAAATGTGGGCGTTTTGGGTATTTGGGCCAAACTTGGACCAGTGAATGAAAATCCATCCTGCATCTCCGATGTTTGCATTGTGATTCGTAACAGGAGCAAAATGACAGTTCTGAAGTAGCAACGAAAATAATGTGATGGTTGGTGCGCTTCCCTTTCCTGCGTTTGGAAACGGGCACCACCACGACGCCGGTGCCTCCAAGACCAGGTGAGCTCCAGTCCCGGCTCATTCATGCCTCTTTGGGATCTCGCAGGCAACAACAATGTGGCCAATGAATGATAACCTAGCAGCAAGCGCGGCCCATGTGCGGCTGAGGCCAGGCGCATGCTGGAGCCACATCTGTGCTGCTCCCGACAGGGGCTTCGTGGCTATAAATGGAAAAAGGTGCAACTCGTGCGTCAGGCAGCGCAGGGGAGAAATAGAGCAGAAAAAGGCAAACGGGATTGGGAAGAGAGGAGGTAGAGGAAGGGCAAGCAAGCCAAGGAGCCCGCTTGCCCTTCCCCTTCCTCCTCTTCCTCCCTTCCTCCACCTCCTTTCTTTTGGGGAGAAACCCTCCAAGCCGCCGGACACCCCCTTCCCTTTTGTCCCAGCGCATCAGCCTGCCCCATGCGCTGCAGCACAACCCAGCCAGGGTGGAGGTCACCATGCTTTCCCACGATGCCGAAGTGTCTCAAGCCCAAGTGGCTCCAAAACAGGGTCGCCTCAGAGTCCAGCGGTCTCTCCCCTTCTCTATGGATCTTTAAACAGGGGTGGGATGTCCATCTGCTGGGATGGTTTGGAGCAGGGGGTGCTCATTAGGTCGATCGCAAGCTACTAGTCGATCTTCAGCCCTCATCCAGTCGATCTTTGGGCCTCACCAGCCAGATGGGGCGCTCCTGCCATGCGCGCACACACCTTGCGCGCATGCGCGCTCCCGCCGCTGGCCTCCGCTCCCACAGTGCTTCTTCCGCCCACGGGGCATTGCAGGAAGGAGGAAGCACGAGGCGGGGCCTGTGAAGGCTTCGCCTCGCGCTCCTCCGTTCCCGCAATGCTCTGCGGGAGGAGCCAGCAGCGGGAATGAGGAACCGCGACGCGAAGCCTTCGAGGGCTCCGCCTCGCGCTCCCTCGCCCTCTGCAATGCCCTGCGGGAGGAGCCGGGAGCGGGAACGAGGAACCGCGACGCGAAGCCTTCGAGGGCTCTGCCTCGCGCTCCCTCGCCCTCTGCAATGCCCCGCGGGAGAAGCTGGCAGGGGGAACGAGGAAGCATAAGGCAGAGCCTTCGAAGGCTCCGCCTCGCGCTCCCTCGCCCTCTGCAATGCCTTGCGGGAGGAGTGGAGCACAGAAGGAACTGATGGTGCGCGTGCGCGTGCGCGCAAGGTAGATCTTCTTCACTTTTTTAAAAAAAAGTAGCTCGCATGTTCAGGGCCGGCCTGACCTTTTCCAGGGGGGTAGGCAAAGAAAATTTTGGCGCCCCCCCCAGCCGCCGCATCACTCGGTCCCGCCTCCGCCACCGCCGCCGCTGCACAAAGCACAGACATTTCTGCGCATGCGCGAATGTCCGCTGGGTCCCAAGCGCGCCTGCGGCTTTTGGAGCCAGCGCACAGGCGCGCTCGGGACTCAGCGGACATTCGCGCATGCGCAGAAATGTCCGTGCTTTGGGAGGCGCGCTCGGGACCCAGCGAACATTCGCGCATGCGCAGACATGTCCGTGCTGTGGGAGCGCGCCGCAGCCGGCGCGTGGGGCCGGCTGTGCAGCGGCGGCAGAGGAGGAGGCAAGGTGGCGGCGGAGGCAGGGTGGGCGGCGCCCTCCGAGCCAGTGACGCCCCGCCCAGCTGGTCGCGCCCTACGCAGCCGCGTACTTTGCGGAATTGCAAAGGCCGGCTCTGCGCATGTTTAAAAAGTGTGGGCACCCCTGGTTTGGAGGGTGCCTTCTGGACTAGTTTGGATGCCCTTGGGGTCTCCCACTTGAAGCCCTATATCTCTTTCTTGCTCCAGGCACTGGAGCGTAACAACAACAACAACAACAACAACATTCTTAATCATCGGCCCTCCCTCCAGGTGTTTTGGATCTCAACTCCCACCACTCCTAACAGCCTCAGGCCCCTTCCTTTCCCCCCCTCAGATGCTAAAGGTTGTCTTCCTGACTGGCAGAGGGTTTGGGTGCCCTTGGGGCAGGGGTGGGCAATTTTTTTTCCCAAGGGGCCACACGAGAGCCAAAAAATATTATGGAGGGCCGCACCTAAAGGCTGAACTACATTCTAATCTACATTATTTATTTATTTATTTATTTACTATATATTACACATCATTAATAACATATTAATATATCAAGAAATATTCATATATTTTAGTATTAATATCATAATTATTATAGTATATATATATATACATTATAATATATTGAAAGTATAATATAATATAACATTATATTATTTATATTATTATATTATTATAAAATAATAATAAAAACCACTAAAATAAAATAAAATGAAATTCAAGAAGACAAGGTGCGAACCAAGATAAGAGGCTGACATCCTCAGAGAGGAAGGATCCCAAGATGAAATGGCCCAATGGACCCAGCCCAGAGGATGGCAAAGCGGACCCAGCCGCCGCAGCAGCAGAGCAGAGAAGAGCAGCAGACGATCGGAGGCTGCAGGCCTCCGCCCGCTCTCACCCCCAGCCGTTCCGTCAGAGGCGTTCCCGATTGGCTGATCACCCTGCCATGGGGTGCCTGCCATCCCGGAAGGTGATCCGGGCCTGCAGCGGGAGCAGTCGGCGAACCGCGGCAACTGATCGGCCTTGCGACCCGGAAGATGATCAAGTCTTCCGAGTCGCGAGGGCGATCAGCCGCCGCAGGTCGCCGACTGCTCCGCTGCAGGCCCGGATCGCCTCACGGGATGGCAGGCACTCCAAAGCTGTCGCTCCACCGATCGTTCTCCGAAGCGGCGGGCTGTCTGCTGATGCAGGCCCCACAGCCCGCGATGGGATGGCGGCAGCGACAGCATTTCCTCTTGCAGAAATGGCCCCACCCCCGATGCCCTTCTTCCCGGGCCGGTCAGAATCTGCCTTGGTCTACCTTGGGGTCTCTTCAAGCGCCGCGATTCAAAGCCCCACATCCCCTTCTTGCTCCAGGTATGGGATTCCATTCAGTCTTGGAAGCTAAGCAAGGCCAGAGCTGGATATTCTTTGGATGGGGACGTTCGCCGATGAATCCCAGGTACTGAATGTGGTGTCGAGCACCGACCTCCCCGAGTTAAACCATAAACAAAATTCCCCTCCGGCGGAGCTGCAGCAAGTGGGCCACGCTCCAGGCATCCGGCACCCTTGGGAAACGCCGCTTGCAAATGAGCAAAAAGGCCGAGGCGCTAAAAGCGGGTTCCTTTCCGGTCTGTCACCCAAGTTGTCGAGTTTCTCCCGGCCACTTTCCGCACAGCGGGGTCAAAGTGGCTTTGCGAGAGAAGGAAGGAACCCACTCTGGGATTCAGTCCAACAACAACACAACTTCAGCCTTCCCTCTGGGTGTTTTGGACTTCAATTCCCACCATTCCTAACAGCTTCCTTTCTCGTCCTCATCCACTTAAGCTGGGGTTGTTTTGAAGGTTGTCTTCCTGACTGGCAAAGGGTTTGGGCGCCCTAGGGGTCTCTTCAAGCGCCACAATTCGAAGTCCCACATCCATTTCTTGCTCCAGGTATGGACTTCCATTCAGTCTTGGAAGCTAAGCAGGGCCATTGCTGGATAGTCCATGGATGGGGAAGACCGCCGACGAATCCCAGGTGCTGAATGTGATGTCGAGCACCAATCTCCCTGGATCAAATCATAAACAACACTAGCTGTGCCCTGCCACGAGTTGCTGTGGCCTATAGTAAGAATTTTTGAAGCAGAGGTAGCTATCTGGACTATTGTGAAAGAGAGGTACCTACCTATTCCTTCCCCCCTTTTTCTTCCCCTTCGCCTTTCCCTCCTGTCTTCCTTCTCTACCTCTCTACCTCTTTCTTTCATTCTCTTTTCTCTGTGCTGGCAGTTGGGGGAGGGGAGAAGGGGGTTGCGTGTGCAGGAGTTGTAGTCCCATTGGTTTTTTGTGTTTTGGACAGTTTTAATTTTTTTTGAATTTTTCGGGTGCTAAACACACCTTGTTCTGAGGGGGGTTTTGTGGGTTGTTTTGGTGTTTCTGCATGAAGCGGTTTTGCTGTCTATAAGCCCCTAAGCACGCCATGTCTCTTTTTTTATATATATAGATTTCCCTTCCGGAGTCGCAGCAAGAGGGAGCGCGGATCACACAGAAACTGATCTTGTAGACGTCTGGAGGATCGGAGAAGCCCGGTCAGCGGCAGCCACCAGAGCCCTGGACGCCTTTGTTGATGACCCAAGATCCATGCTCATGTTTTGTTCCTTGTTTTATGGATCTACCTTTGGATTTATGCTCATGTTTTGTTCCTAGTTTCCTGGACTTCATGTTTCCTGGACTTTGGAATTCATGTCCAGGTTTTAACCTTTGTTTTCTTTAACTCAGCTTTAACTCAGGGGTGGGAAATTATTTTTTCCAAGGGGCCACACGAGAGCCAAAAAATATTATTATTCTAATCTACATTATTTATTTATTTATTTATTTATTTGCTATATATTACACATCATTAATATTAACATATTAATATATCAAGAAATATTCATATATTATTAGTATTAATATCATAATTATTATATTATAGTATATATATATAGACATTATAATATATTGAAATTATAATATAATATAACATTATATTATATTATTTATTATATTACTATATTATAATAATAAAATTATTATAAAATAATAATAAAAACCACTAAAATAAAATAAAATGAAATTCAAGAAGACAAGGTGCGAACCAAGATGGAGGCTGACATCCCGTCAGAGGTGTTCCCGATCGGCTGATTGCCCTGCCATGGAGTGCCTGCCATCCCGGGAGGCGATCCGGGCCTGCAGCGGGAGCAGTCGGCGACCTGCGGCAGCTGATCGCCCTGGCGACCCAGAAGACGATCAAGTCTTCCGGATTGCCAGGGCGATCAGCCACTGCAGGTCGCCGACTGCCCCCGCTGCAGGCCCGGATCGCCTCCCAGGATGGCAGGCACTCCAAAGCTGCCACTCCTCCGATCATTCTCCGGAGCGGCGGGCTGTCTGCCAACGCAGGCCCCACAGCCCGCGATGGGATGGCGGCAGCGGCAGCCCTTACTCTTGGCCACGCCCCCAACGGTCTTCTCCCAGGGCCAGTCAGAATCGGCCGATGGGCCGCATCCGGCCCACGGGCTGTAAGATGCCCAGGTCTGCCTTAACTCTTGGATTTTGACCCTTCCGTTTGCTTGGCGCCTTTCCCCCCTTTTTACGTGTATTTTTGTCAATGAACTGTTTATTATCACGTTCGGTAATAAACGAGTGCTGTGAGTAAGGCGACCTCCTGCCGAGGTTAAACAAAAACGCCCCAGGGACGTTCAAAGCGAGCAAAGGCGACGGCGAGAGCATGGGGCCAAACCCTGCCAAGGAGCCATATTGCGAGTCGTCCATTGAGAAACCGCAGCCTTTGCAACTGGGCTCCAACTAGGCTTCACAACAGGAGCCCTCAGTGGCGCAATGTACCGGTAGGACTGAAAACCGACAGGTCAGAGGTTCGAATCCGGTGAGAGTGCGGATGAGCTCCCTCTGTCAGCTCCAGCTTCCTATGTGGTAAGCCTCCCACAAGGATGGGAAAACATCAAAACATCAGGGCAACATCCTTGCAGACGGCCAATTCCCTCACACCAGAAGCAACTTGCAGTTTCTCAAGGCTTCGCAAGAAACAACAGATAGGGAAAGCAGATGCAAATGAGGGGATGGAGCTGGGCGGAGGCAAGGGGAGCCGTCCATCAAACTCAACAGGCCTTTAGTGTGGGGGGGGGGGTAGGGGTGAAAGGAGGTAACTGCTCAGGATCCAAATTCTCCCACGGCCTCCATGGGAATCAGGTCAAAGTCCTTTGCTCTGTTTTGGCCCCCTCTTTTGGAACAGCTGAGCGGCTGTGCGAACCTTTTGTGCTGAGTAAAAATGCCAGGGAAAATATAGCAAACAGTTTGCCCTTTTCCAGGCGAGAGGAAAGTCAAAGAGGAAAATTCGAAATGACAGAAATGTGTAGAAATAATGTAGGAAAAATGTGGAATCAAAATTAAATCAATCGGTAAAACTAAAGTTTGGCGGATACCGAAACCAATGTAAGTCAATGGGGGCCCTGTATCCGCGTTTTTTACTTCCGCATCCCTCCCTTCTCCCAGACACCTAAAATGGTGTCTGGGCCAAGCTGGCAGAGATTCTGCCGCTCAGAAAGGTTTGTTTCTTTGTTTTTATTTATTTATTATTCACTTTTATAAACCGCTCCTCCCTGCAGGCTCGGGGTGGTTTACACAGAACACGTACAAAAGCGCAAGGCAGTTTAATACATTTTACTAAAAGTACAAAACATAAAACATTAAAAACGTAGAAGTACAACTACCCCTAAAGGCAAGCATCTCCATAGTCACATATTAATTCTAAACTTATATCTGACTTCATGGGCTGGTGAGGTTAAAGGCTTGTTTAAACAAGAAAGTCTTACAAGCTCTCCAAAACGGGGCTAATTCCGTAATGGAGCTAACCTCATCCGGCATGGAGTTCCAGAGGGATGGTGCAGCTGCTTAGAAGGCTCTCGATCTTGTTGATGATAGCCGACAAGAGTGGATCGACGGGACTACCAGGAGATTTTGTTCTTCTGAACGTAGTGATCTCGGGGGAACATACAGGGTGAGACGGTCCCTCAGGTACACTGGCCCTAAGCCATACAAGGCCTTAAAGGTTAAAACCAACACCTTGAAAACAATTTGGTACTTGTAGCCAGTGCAGTTGCTGCAAGATGGGTGTTATATGCTCTCGGACCGGCACTCCTGCCAGAAGTCGAGCAGCAGCATTCTGCACCAGCTTGAGTTTCCGGATTGTTGCCAAGGGAAGGCCTATGTAGAGGGCGTTACAGTAATCCAGCCTCGAGATGACCATCGCCTGGATCACCGTGGCCAGGTCACCTCTGGACAAGTAGGGAGCCAGCCGCCTAGCCTGCCTCAGATGATAAAATGCAGTCTTGCATACCGTAGAGATTTGTGTCACCATCGATAGCAATGGGCCCAAATGGACCCCCAGACTCTTTACAGAGGACGACAGGCTTAGAGGCTCGCTGTACAGGGTAGGCAGCCGGCAACCACTCAATCCAGTGCAACCCAGCCATAGGATCTCCGTCTTCAACGGGTTAACCTTCAATCGGCTAGCCCGCAGCCATCCAGTCATGGCTTCAAGGCATTGATGGAAACAATCGGGTATGGTCTCCGGCCTGCCGTCCATTCTCAGCACAAGCTGGGTGTCATCCGCGTACTGATGGCACTCCAGACCGAGATGTTGAACAATAGCGGGGAAAAGGATGGCAGCTGGGCCAGTGGGGCGCATATAGATGTTGAACAATAGCGCATGATATACCGGTCAAAAAGGATGGCACCCATCCTTGCAGATGATGGAGACCACTACTCCCATGGATGACTGGCAGCTGTGAGAACCGTTGCAGATGATCCACTACTGCGGATGTGGCCGAAAAGGGAGGTAAGTGTATTTTCAGGGGAAAGCTGATGTTGCCACTTTGAATAAGGTGCTTTCTGTGGTTGCAATGACTACAATGTATGAGGGGAACTTTAGCACAGGCAGAAGCAGATGGGAAAAGAAAGAAAAAGGGCTATCTTGCTGGCCCTAGATTTCAGAACCATTTTGCCGACTAGATCTCGACCCTCCGCCGGGATATCCCAGCTACGCTTGATACATTAAGTGAACTCGAGACTCCGCCGCCACTCGGCGGGCCCACCTTCACTCGTTTCCAACTGCTGGACGCAGCAGCTGTCGATAAGTTACTCGCTGCAGCTAGACCAACTACTTGCTCCCTTGATCCGTGCCCCTCCTGGCTTGTTAGATCTTGCCGGGAGGGTTTCGAGAGACCCCCTGGGAAAGATTATCAACAGCTCCCTTGAGCAAGGAGTGTTCCCAGGGGTTTGAAAGAGGCAATGGTAAGACCGCTGCTGAAGAAGCCGAATTTAGACCCTTCGGCTCCCTCCAGTTACCGACCTGTGTCTAATTTGCCTTTTTTAGGCAAGGTAATTGAGAGGGCAGCAGCGGATCAGCTGCAGCTGGACTTGATCCCTTCCAGTCCGGCTTCCGTATTGGGCATGGGACGGAGACCGTGCTTGTCGTCATTACAGACCAACTTCGCCGCCAGCTGGACCAGGGCGGATCAGCACTGCTTGTCTTGTTAGATCTAACAGCAGCGTTTGATACCGTAGACCATGCATTGTTGGCCCACTGTTTAGCCGTGACTGGGGTCAGGGGGATTGCCCTTAAAGGGGTAACCTCCTTTCTCCAGGATCGGGGACAGCGTGTGGAGAGGGGAGAGGAGGTCTCTGGGAGGCTCCCATTAAGTTGTGGGGTCCCCCAGGGGGCCATCCTCTCGCCCTTATTATTCAACATTTATATGCGCCCCTTGGCCCAGCTGGCCCGCAACTTTGGTCTGGAGTGTTATCAGTACGCTGATGACACCCAGCTTCTGCTGAGAATGAACGGCAGGCCGGATACCGTACCTGATTGTTTCCATCAATGCCTCGAAGCCGTGACTGGATGGCTGCGTACCAGCCGGCTGAAGGTGAACCCATCGAAGACGGAGATCTTGTGGTCTGGTCGCCCTGGGCTGGATGAGTGCCGGTTGCCTACCCTGGATGGCGAGCATCTTAGCCCGTCATCCCTTGTGAAGAGCTTGGGTGTCCAATTGGACCCTTTGCTATCCATGGAAACTCAGGTCTCCATGGTTAGCAAAACGTCGTTTTTTCATCTACGACAGGCTAGGCGACTGGCGCCCTACCTGTCCAGGGACGACCTGGCCACAGTGATCCAAGCGACGGTCATCTCGAGGCTGGATTACTGTAACACCCTCTACGTTGACCTTCCCTTGTCGACAATCCGGAAACTCAAGCTAGTGCAGAATGCCGCTGCTCGCTTGCTGGTGGGAGCACCAGTGAGGGAGCACATCACTCCCATCCTCCGGCAACTGCACTGGCTTCCTATTGAGTACCGGATTGCCTTCAAGGTGTTCGTTCTAACTTTTAAGGCCTTACACGGTCTAGGGCCTGCGTACCTGAAGGACCACCTTACCCCGTATGTTCCCCCGAGATCACTTCGTTCTGAGGAACAGAATTTGCTACTTGTGCCATCAATCCGCTCCTGCCACCTGTCCTCAACCAGGCAGAGAGCGTTCTCTGTGGCGGCTCCAGTGTTATGGAACTCTCTTCCTGATGACACCCGAACGATCCCAGAGCTCGCCCCCCTTCCGAAGGGCTTGCAAGACCGCCCTTTTCAGATTGGCCTTCAATTAGTCCGGCTTGTTTAATGTGTTTTAACCTTGAATTTTACCTGTAACTGTTTTTGTGTTTTACATTCTATTGTATGGCTGCATGTTTTGTTATACGCAGCTTGTTTTATTGTATGTTGTGATCCGCCCCGAGCCTGCAGGGAGGAGCGGAATATAATTTATTTATTTATTTATTGTTCATTTTTGTATTCCGCTCCTCCCAGCAGGCTCAGGGCGGATAACAGAGAGATACACGGGCAGCATGTCACAGCATGTCGACATGCGACCCTACAATTAAAACATAAAAACATAAAACCACATTAAAACATGTTACATTGTCATACGCGGAATGGGAGGACATATGGCATAGTTCTTAGTCCGGTGTGCCTAGTTGAAGGCTAAGCCAAAGAGGGCCGTCTTACAGGCCCTCCAGAAAGGGGCCAGTTCCGAGATAGCTCGGGTGCTGTCCGGGAGGGCGTTCCAGAGCACCGGTGCCGCAACGGAAAAGGTCCTTTGTCTGGTCGTCGATAGGTGGCAGGAGCGGACTGATGGAACTAACAACAGATTCTGTTCATCTGAGCGCAGTGATCTCGGGGGAGAGTATGGGGTAAGGCGGTCCCTCAGGTACGCAGGCCCTAGGCCGTGCAAGGCCTTGAAGGTCAAAACCAACACCTTGAAGGCAATTCGGTACTCGATAGGAAGCCAGTGCAGTTGCCGGAGCGTAGGTGTAATGTGCTCCCTCACCGGCACCCCTGCCAGATAGCGAGCAGCGGCATTCTGCACTAGCTTGAGTTTCCGGATTGTCGACAGGGGAAGGCCAACGTAGAGGGCATTACAGTAGTCTAGTCTCGAGATGACCGTCGCTTGGATTACCGTGGCCAGGTTGTTCCTGGACAGGTAGGGTGCCAGTCGCCTAGCCTGTCGGAGGTGATAGAATTGAATAAATAAAATAAATAAATTATGCAATCTGGCCCAAATGGCAGCAGGGGACTGTGGAACTCCCTGTTGCAGGATTCTTAGTCAGAACCCGCCTGGTTCAACTCCATCGTGGTCAGAGCCTGGGTCCTTGGCTGTGCTTTGGGTCCCTTCTGCTCCTCCTCTGATGCAAAAGCAGAACGAGCCCACCCAAATCATTGGCATGCAATGCCTCCCTGGCGGCGGCAGCACCGCTTGTTATCCGAATCCCTGACGTTGTTGACAGTTTAATGATGATCACTTTCTGCTGATGTATCTTCCAAGATAATAATGTTTCCCATTCTCTCGCTCTCTTTAAACGACCCCCCTCCTCAACTCCTTTCCTTTTAAAAATGGAGGAGAAGGAAGGAAGCAGGGAGGGGGATTGTCGTCCGCAGAGCCAAAATTACAGTAATTTTCCTTTCTGGTTGGAGCGCTTTAGTAAACAATTAGGTTTCAATTAAAGACCGGAGGACTCCCGCTGAGAGGGACGCCTTCGGAGGCAGGAATACTCCACCGGAAACTCACACCATTCAAATATCATTTACTCGGGTGCTTTTGTGCAGGAAATCCCTAACACAAGCCTGGGCAAACTTGGGCCCTCCGGGGTTATTGCTCCAACTCCCACCCTGGACATTATTCTACAGCTCTATATGCACTCCGCTTGCCTCATTTCCAACAGAACTTGCCATTAGCCACAGAGGCAGGCGAAACATCAGGAGAGAATGCTGCTGGAACATGGCCAGGCAGCCCGGGAAACTCAAGGCAGCCCAATCACGGTTGCCTTCAAAGAGCCATTGACTCCATGGATGGAGAGTCCGTGGATATAGAGGGTCAAGTATAATTTTTGACATAGCAGTCGGTGCTCTTTAGTTTTTCCCCCAGTTGGGTCTACAGGTGATACTAAACGACAACTCCCTTCCCTTTTGATCAGGGCTGCCCAGGAAGTCAATCCTGATCGACCAGTTGATCGCAGGACTGAAGGAGGTCGATCGCAGCCGGATGGGGCGCTTCTCAGAGGGGGCGTAGCCAGGCCATGCCAAGCCCCGCCCCTCCCGGCTTTGGCACTCTCCGCAGCTGCTCCAGCCTTGAGGAGGGCAGTGCCAAGCCAGCCTTGTTCAAGCTATGCCACCACTGGCTTGGCACTGCCATCCTCAAGCCTGGAGAAGCTGCTGGGAGCTCCAAAGCCAGAGGGGGAGGGGCTTGGGGGGGCAGGCTTGAGGATGGCAGTGGCCTGGGCTCCCCCTGGCTTGGGGGCGGAGCCAGGCCACGCCAAGCCCCTCCCCCTCCCCTCTCCAGCCTTGAGGAGGTAGGTAGATTTTTCTGACTTGGTTTTATTATAAGTCGCTCGCATGCTGAAAAAGTGTGGGCACCCCTGCTTTTGATGATCTGCCATGTCAACTGGGGATAATGGGAGCTGCAATCCATACTCACTTGTGGTTAGGGAAAGGTTGAAGGACAGCCTAAAGCCAGTCATCCTGTTCGCAAGCCTTGGATCTAAATCAGGCATGGGCAAACTTGAGCCCTCCAGGCATTTTGGACTTCAACTCCCACAATTCCTAACAGCTGGGGCAAACTTGGGCTCTCCAGGCTGTTAGGAATTGTGGGAGTCGAAGTTCAAAACACCTGGAGGAAGGGCCCAAGTTTGCTTATGCCTGATCTCAATCCCAGCCCCACTCTCTTGAGACCAAAATGCTGTTCCAGTGACTATATCCCAACTCCCATCAGCACTAGTTATGCCTAATGATCGGGGATACAGGAGTCGTAGTCCAGAATCCGGAGGAGTGACGCATCCAAAGACATGGGGGATCCAGCCTGCAGGACGGGTTCAGCCCATGAGTGCTATGGCAAGGGCTAAGGGCCTTATGGGGCGCAGAGGGGGGCGGACTCACCGAGACGCGGAAGGGGGTCGCTGCAGTCCCTCCGGCTGGCTCCATGCTGGGGTTCCCCTCGGGGGCCTCGCTGGTGGGCACCCCCGGCTTCTGCCCAGTCCTCTCCGGTGGGGACTCTGCAAAAAAGAGAGGGAAAGGGGAGGAGTTAGGAGAAGGAACTGTGTTGTCGAAGGCTGAAAGAAACCAAAGTTGGCCCATGCTACAATACACAGATTGAAAAGAGATGCACGAGCCGCATATTTTTATAGCAGCAGCTGGAGGACGATTGGAATCTGATCGTGGGCCGCAAGTGGCCCCCGGGCCAGATTTTGGACATGTCTGCCTCGAAATATCGTGAGAATGCAAAAAAACAGAATCCGAAAAAGCTGGGCAAAAATGGCAACCGAGGGTGAAACATTTCAACATGCCAAGTTAAGAGCCACCCCAAGACCTCAAAGTGTGCAAACAGGAATGCTTTGAACTCCTTTCTCAAAGTCATCACTGAGCCACTTGCGTCCCCAAATACACCTGGCGGAAGGAAGGAAGGCTTCCACTCGTGCCTTTTGGGCTCTGGGGAGATCAACGTGGGAAGGGGGCCGGAAGCGGGGACGGATGGCAAACCTATGACTGGGCTGGACTTCTCCGGATCCGTGGAGAGGACATCTCTCTGATCCGTCTCCTGCGGTTCATCATCTGGTTCGTGCCTCAGCACTGGGTAAATACATATCGACATCAGACATGTATCGCTCAAACTCTGACCCATCTCAAGTTCAGTCTGATCAGCATTCAGACTCGCTAGCTGCTGCTTCGACAGTTGGAAGCAGAGTTTGCATCCGATCTCGGACGGGAACCCAGAGCTGACAGTTAAACACCTTGGAATGTTTATGTTCAAAGGGAGTTCTAAAGTCCGAAGGAGACTCAGAGGCCATCCAGCCCACCCCACAACTCAGGGCTGGAACACTGCTGAGGCCTTTTCACAAGACGCCCTGGGAAGGAGAACCAACTGCTTCTCTCTGAGCCAGTGGTTCTCATGCTTCCTAATGCAACAACCCCTTAAGACAATTCCTCATGTGGCATTGACCCCCAACCATAACATTAGTTTAGTCATTTTCTTACTACCGTATTATGAATCGCCATGTAAATATCTGATAGGCAGGTTGTATTTTCATTCACAGGACCAAACTTGGCACAAATACACGATGCGCCCACATTTGAATACTGGTGGGGTTGGACGGTGATTGGTTTTGTCGTTTGGGAGTTGTAGTTGATGGGACTTACGATTCGCCGACAATCAAAGAGCATTCTGCACTCCAGCAATGATGGAATTGGGTCAAACTTGGCATACAGAATTCCCACGCCCAACAGAAAATACTGGAAGGGTTTGGTGGGCATTGACCTTGAGTTTGGGAGTTGTAGTTCACCTCCATCCAGAGAGCACTGTGGGCTGAAACAGTGAGGGATCTGGACCAAACTTGGCACGAATACTCAATATGCCCAAATGGAAACACTGGTGGAGTTTAGGGGAAATAGACCTTGACATGACCTGGAAATGTTTGGTGGGCATTGACCTTGAGTTTGGGAGTTGTAGTTCACCTACATCCAGAGAGCACTGTGGACTGAAACAGTGATGGATCTGAACCAAACTTGGCACGAACACTCAATATGCGCAAATGTGAACACTGGTGGAGTTTGGGGAAAATAGACCTTGTCATGATCTGGAAATGTTTGGTGGGCATTGACCTTGAGTTTGGGAGTTGTAGTTCGCATACATCCAGAAAGCACCGTGGACTGAAACAGTGATGGATCTGGACCAAACTTGGCACAAATACTCAATATGCCCAAATGTGAACACTGGTAAAGTTTGGGGAAAATAGACCTTGACATGATCTGGAAATGTTTGGTGGGCATTGACCATGAGTTTGGGAGTTGTAGTTCGCCTACATCTAGAGAGCACTGTGGACTCGAACCATGATAGATCTGGACCATGAATATTCAATATGCCGAAATGTGAACACTGCTGGAGTTTGGGGGAAATAGACCTTGACATTTGGGAGTTGTAGTTGCTGGTATTTATAGTTTGCCTACAATCAAAGAGCATTGTGAACCCCAATGATAGAATTGGGCGAAACATCCCACACAGAACTCTCCTGCCTTGAAGGGACTCGCTGGTGTGAACCTCCCTCGAGTCTTGCACGCTCTCCCTCACCAGCACATGCGCACCATGCTGCCTTGCGCTGAGCACGCCTGCTCTCCCCTCCCCGTTTGGAGTCTTCGCCTTCTGTTTCCAAAAAAGAAGAGAAGGACAGGTGGAGAGATCTTCGTCCTTCTCTGCCAAAGGGGTTCTGAAGACCATTAGAAATATATGTTTTCTGATGGTCTTTGGTGACCCCTCTGAAACCCTCTTTTGATTGAGAAACGCTGCTCTGAGCAATTGGTCCTATTGCCGAACTCATGCCCGGATTACCCATAAGGCCAACGAGGACATGGCCTAGGGGCGCAAGCCGGGGGGGGGGGGCAGATCACGGACCAAACAGATCACGGTCCGCGCCCCTCTTTCCCCCTTTCTCATGCCCCTCCTCGCTCCTTCTCCCGGCAAAGTCTCTGCTCTGTCTCTGTCTCTCTCTTTCTCTCTCTCGTGCGCGCGCTCTCTCTCTCTCTCTCACTTTCTCTCTCTTGTGCGCGCTCTCTCTCCCCCTCTCGCACTCTCTTTCTCTCTCGCTCTCTCTGTCTGTCTCGCTCTCTCTCCCCCTCTCTCTCTCGCGCTCTCTCTCTCGCTCTCGCTCTCTGTCTGTCTCGCTCTCTCTCCCCCTCTCTCTCTCTCGCTCTCTCTCCCCCTCTCTCTCTCGCTCTCGCTGTCTGTCTCGCTCTCTCTCTCCCCCTCTCTCTCTCGTGCTCTCTTTCTCTCTCGCTCTCTCTCGCTCTCGCTCTCTCTGTCTGTCTCGCTCTCTCTCGCTCTCGCTCTCGCTCTCTCTGTCTGTCTCGCTCTCTCTCTCCCCCCCTCTCTCTCTCGCTCTCTCTCCCGCGCTCTCGCTCTCTCTGTCTGTCTCGCTCTCTCTCCCTCTCTCTCTCGCGCTCTCTTTCTCTCTCACTCTCTCTTGCTCTCGCTCTCTCTGTCTCGCTCTCTCTTTCTCTCTCGCTCTCTCTGTCTGTCTCGCTCTCTCTCGTGCTCTCTCTTTCTCTCTCACTCTCTCTGTCTTTCTCGCTCTCTCTCTCTCGCTCTCACGCTCTCTCTCTCGCGCTCTCTTTCTCTCTCACTCTCTCTTGCTCTCGCTCTCTCTGTCTGTCTCGCTCTCTCTTTCTCTCTCGCTCTCTCTGTCTGTCTCGCTCTCTCTCGTGCTCTCTCTTTCTCTCTCACTCTCTCTGTCTTTCTCGCTCTCTCTCTCTCGCTCTCACGCTCTCTCTCGCGCGTGCTCTCTTTCTCTCTCGCTCTCTTTCTCTCTCGCTCTCGCTCTCTCTGTCTGTCTCGCTCTCTCTCTCTCTCTCTCTCTCTCTCTCTCTCTCTCTCTTTCTCTCTCTCTCTCTCTGTCTGTCTCTCTCTCTCTCCCTCTCTCTCTCTCTCTCTCTCTCTCTTTCTCTCTCGCTCTCTCTGTCTGTCTCGCTCTCTCTCTCCCCCCTCTCTCTCTCGCTCTCTCCTCTCTCTCTCTCTCGCTCTCGCTCTCTCTGTCTGTCTCGCTCTCTCTCTCCCCCTCTCTCTCTCGCGCTCTCTTTCTCTCTCGCTCTCTCTCGCTCTCGCTCTCTCTGTCTGTCTCGCTCTCTCTCTCCCCCTCTCTCTCTCTCTCTCTCTCTCTCCCCCTCTCTCTCTCGCGCTCTCGCTCTCTCTGTCTGTCTCGCTCTCTCTCTCCCTCTCTCTCTCGCGCTCTCTTTCTCTCTCACTCTCTCTTGCTCTCTCGCTCTCTCTCTGTCTCGCTCTCTCTTTCTCTCTCGCTCTCTCTGTCTGTCTCGCTCTCTCTCGTGCTCTCTCTTTCTCTCTCACTCTCTCTGTCTTTCTCGCTCTCTCTCTCGCTCTCACGCTCTCTCTCTTGCGCGCTCTCTCTCGCGCGCGTGCTCTCTTTCTCTCTTGCACGCTCTCTCACTCGCTCTCTCACACACACTCTCTCTCTCTTGCTCGCTCACTCTCTCTCGTGCGCGCTCTCTCTTTCTTGTGCACGCCTTTGGAGCGAGTTTGCACCCGCTGCGCTCTCCCCAAGCCTCCTGACTCCCGAGGAGACCTTGAGAGCACCGCCGGTGGGAATGCATGGGGACCTTTCTCTTCTGCTCCAGAGGCACCATGGCGAAAGCCAGCCAAGTGTGGGTCTGAGTGGTATGTATGTGTGTGTGTGGGGGGGGGGGGGCGTAATTCCAAAGTGTGGCCTAGGGTACAAAAAAGTGTTAATCCGGGC
Source organism: Anolis apletophallus (assembly GCA_030556195.1). Lineage (NCBI taxonomy): Eukaryota > Metazoa > Chordata > Lepidosauria > Squamata > Anolidae > Anolis > Anolis apletophallus. The sequence goes on from JARBWK010000018.1 coordinate 13,909,067, forward strand.
CTGGCCGAACTGCTCTCGCCACCTCAATGCTCAGAGTCTACCCTCCTGCAAGGCCAATCCCCCTCTTACATGTTGTGTTCTCCACATGTTTCCCAGCTGGCAAAAGAAGCGAGAGTCTTGCAGCTGGGAAAGGAGGGAGGTTGGCTCTCTCTTCTGGGTCCTTTTCGGAGCGGAGACAGAATCTCGCTCGGAGCCAAAAGGATGTTGCAGCAAGACAACAAGCGGGAGGGTTCGGCGTAAATCCGGGAGACCACTGCCAATGTGGGATGATGACTCACTGGTCTGTTGTTCCCCGTGCGAAAGCAACAAAAGGCACACCACCAGCATTCCCTCCCTGTGTTCCTCTCCAGATTTCGGGAAGACAAGTTCTCTGGCCTTGCATCCCCAGCGGGAATGACGCACCCAGGCCGGTCCGCTCCCCTGTCGATGTATTCAGGCACAATCCCCTTTTGCAGAATGGGAAAACAGGCAAGCCCACCTGACTCTGTGCATCCTCCCTCTCACCCACAATCAATGGATGTAGAAATCCACACTGCAAAACACCACCACAAGGCCAGCACTTACAGACCTCAGAGCAGGCCTGGGCAAACTTCAGTCTTCCCTCCAGGTGTTTTGGACTCCAACTCCCACAATTCCTATACAGTAGTATGACGCACATCCAGAGTCTACTGCGTACCCCATTAGCCATGGATCTGCACCAAACCTGGGACACAGATACCGCATGACCCACTTTACGTCCTGGAGGCATTTTTCTGGGGGACCCTAGATCAGTGTTTCCCAACCTCTTTTGGGCTGTGGCACACTTTTAACATTAAAAAAATCCGGGGGCACACCCCCAACCAAAATGACACAAAATGACATTCTAATACAGTAAAGGACGGCTGGGGGATGGTGGCCTTCTGGGAGCAGCTGCTGGGAGTGCTGAAGCCGGGGAAGGGGGCGAAACCAGGCCGAACAATGCCCCGCCCCCTCCCCCGGCTTCAGCTCTCACAGCAGCTGCTCCCGCCTGAGCAGGCAGTGCCAAGCCAGCGGTGGCAGAGTCAGAACAATGCTGGCTTGGCATTGTCCCCTCAAGGCTGGAGCAGCTGCTGGGAGAGCTGAAGCCGAGGGGAGGGGTGGAGCCAGGCCATGGCATGCCCCCCTCCCCCCGGATTCAGCTCTCCCAGCAGCTGCTCCCGCCTGAGGGGCAATGCCAAGCCAGCGGTGGCAGAGCCAGCACAATGCTGGCTTGGCACTGTCCCCTCAAGGCTGGAGCAGCTGCTAGGAGAGCTGAAGCCGGGGAGGGGGCGGAGCTAGTCTGTGGAATGCCCCTCCCGCCCCCGGCTTCAGCTCTCCCAGCAGCTGCCCGCCTGGAGGGGGCAGTGCCAAGCCAGCGGTGGCAGAGCCAGCACAATGCTGGCTTGGCACTGTCCTCTCAAGGCTGTAGCAGCTGCTGGGAGAGCTGAAGCCGGGGAGGGGGCGGAGCTAGGCCGTGCAATGCCCCCCCCAGCTTCAGCTGTCCCAGCAGCTGCTCCCGCCTGGAGGGGGCAGTGCCAAGCCAGCGGTGGCAGAGCCAGCACAATGCTGGCTTGGCACTGTCCTCTCAAGGCTGGAGCAGCTACTGGGAGAGCTGAAGCCGGGGGAGGGGGCGGAGCTAGGCCGCACAATGTCCCTCCCCCTCCCCCAGCTTCAGTTCTCCCAGCAGGTGCTCCCGCCTTGAGGGGGCAGTGCCCAGCCAGCGGTGGCAGAGCCAGCACAATGCTGGCTTGGCACTGTCCCCTCAAGGCTGTAGCAGCTGCTGGGAGAGCTGAAGCTGGGGAGGGGGCGGAGCTAGGCCATGCAATGCCCCGCCCCCAGCTTCAGCTCTCCCAGCCGCTGCTCCTGCCTTGAGGGGGCAGTGCCAAGCCAGCAGTGGCAGAGCCAGCACAATGCTGGCTTGGCACTGTCCTCTCACGGCTGGAGCAGCTGTGGGAGAGCTGAAGCCAGGGGAGGGGGCGGAGCTAGGCCACACAATGTCCCTCCCCTCCCCCAACTTCAGTTCTCCCAGCAGGTGCTCCCGCCTTAAGGGGCAGTGCCAAGCCAGCGGTGGCAGAGCCAGCACAATGCTGGCTTGGCACTGCCCCCTCAAGGATGGAGCAGCTGCTGGGAGAGCTGAAGCTGGGGAGAGGGCGGAGCCAGGCCGTGCCATGCCCCGCCCCCCAGCTTCAGCTCTCCCAGCAGCTGCTCCAGCCTTGAGGGGGCAGTGCCAAGCCAGTGGTGGCAGGGGGCGGAGCCATTCCATGCCCCGCCCCTGGCTCCCCCCTCTTCTCCCACAGAGGAGGAGCATGAGCGGTGGATGGGCTTCAGTGGGCGGGGCTCCTCCTCCGCGCGGCTTCAGCAAGCGAGGGGCGAGAGTCATGGCGGATTGGAGGCTGGATGGGGAAATGGCTGAAGGACGCGGTGCCCTGGCCCCCTCTTCTTTTTCTTCGTCTCCGCCCGGCCCTTCCTCCTCCTCCCCCAAGCAGCAGAAGGGGGGAAGGAAGAGGGGCAGAGAACCTTTCTCGCGGCACAGCAGAAGATCTGTCACGGCACACTAGTGTGCCGTGTCACAGCGGTTGGGAAACACTGCCCTAGATAATGGGATTTACAGTATTTTCGTGCACATCCAGAGACTACTGCAAACCCCATTCAGCCACGGATCTGCACCAAACTTGGAACACAGATACCTCATGACCCACTTTATGTACTGGTGAGGATGAGCAATGGACGATGGGATATACAGTATCTTGATCCTTATCTAGAGACTACTGTGTGCTATTCAGCCATGAATTTGCAGTTTGAGGGAGGATGGAACATGGATGACGGGACTTGCAGTACTTTAACTCAATTCCTTAGAGCATTGTGGCCCATACCAATGGCGGATCAGGACCAAAGTTGGCACATAGAGGCCCAATGGCCCACTTTACAACCTGGTACGGTTTAGGGTAGGATGGGCAACAAATGATGGGATTTGCAGTACCTTCACCCAATTAACATCCCACAGAACACTGTAGCCCCTACAAATGACAGACCAGGTCCAAACTTGCCACACAGAGTACTCATGACACATTCTACATCCTGCTGCAGTTCTAAGGGGGATGGATCATGGATGATGGGACTTGCAGTACCTTCAGTAATTTCATGATACCACTGCAACTCCCAATAATGATGGATCACAGCCAAACTTGCCACACAGTGCCTCCATGACCCACTCTACATCCTGGTGCAGTTGAGAGGAGGACAGACCACAGATGATGGGACTTGCAGTACCTTCAGTAATTTCATGATACCACTGCAACTCCCAATAATGATGGATCACAGCCAAACTTGGCAGACAGAGCCTCCATGACCCACTCTACATCCTGGTGCAGTTGAGAGGAGGACAGGCCACAGATGATGGGACTTGCAGTACCTTCAGTAATTTCATGATACCACTGCAACTCCCAATAATGATGGATCACAGCCAAACTTGCCACACAGAGCCTCCATGACCCACTCTACATCCTGGTGCAGTTGAGAGGAGGACAGACCACAGATGATGGGACTTGCAGTACCTTCAGTAATTTCATGATACCACTGCAACTCCCAATAATGATGGATCACAGCCAAACTTGGCAGACAGAGCCTCCATGACCCACTCTACATCCTGGTGCAGTTGAGAGGAGGACAGACCACAGATGATGGGACTTGCAGTACCTTCAGTAATTTCATGATACCACTGCAACTCCCAATAATGATGGATCACAGCCAAACTTGGCAGACAGAGCCTCCATGACCCACTCTACATCCTGGTGCAGTTGAGAGGAGGACAGACCACAGATGATGGGACTTGCAGTACCTTCAGTAATTTCATGATACCACTGCAACTCCCAATAATGATGGATCAAGGCCAAACTTGGCAGACAGAGCCTCCATGACCCACTCTACATCCTGGTGCAGTTGAGAGGAGGACAGACCACAGATGATGGGACTTGCAGTACCTTCAGTAATTTCATGACACCACTGCAACTCCCAATAATGATGGATCACAGTCAAACTTGGCAGACAGAGCCTCCATGACCCACTCTACATCCTGGTGCTGTTTGGAGGAGGGTGGACCATGGACGATGGGACTCGCAGTGCCTTCACTAACTTCCTGACACCACAGCGAGCCACATAAATAACTGCTAAAGACCAACTAATACCTTTCTGAAATTACCCGGGCACCGCCGGGTCCCCAAGCTAGTAAACAATAAATAAATAAATAATATGAAAATTACATAAGAATAAGTAACTTTTCCCAGGTTATCTGCTAGAACAGGCATGGGCCAACTTGGGCCTTCCCTCCAGGTGTTTTGGACTGTAACTCCCACAATTCCTAACAGCCTACCGGCTGTTAGGAATTGTGGGAGTTGCAGTCCAAAACACCTGAGAGGAAGGCCCAAGTTGGCCCATGCCTATGCTGGTAGAAGTGCGAGTCCTTTGGCAAGGAACGCAACCCAAGGTTCGCGTTGCTTCCCGAGTCCATCTGTATGCAGAAGGGGAAAGTGAGCCGGAGAGGCTCCGCAGGCATCCCTAATCGCAGCGCTTTGCTAAACATCCTCCAAACATCATCCACGTACAACATTTCACAGCCAGGCGTGCCTGATCACAAATATTAAGGCATTGCCGTGACCCCAGCCAGGCGGGGAGCGAAAAGCACTCGCTTCTGCCGGCACAAAGCAGGCGAATTTAAAACCAAAGCCGCACAGAAAGAGAATGAAGGTGAGACAATACAGGTAGGATAGGGACTCCCACAAGTGCCTGCAGTGGTATCTTTGGCTACCTGGGACAGAACACTGCCTGGACCACTCATTCTCCACTTTGGCATACCGGCTGAAGGTGAACCCGTCGAAGACGGAGATCTTGTGGCCCGGCCGGCCTGGGGGGGGTGGGTGCCGGTTGCCTACCCTGGACGGCGAACGGCTTAACCCGTCGCCTGTTGTTAAGAGCTTAGGTGTTCAGTTGGACCCCCTGCTGACCATGGAGACCCAGGTCTCTGCGGCCAGCAGGGCGTCATTCTTTCACCTACGTCAGGCTAGGCGATTGGCACCCTACCTCCCCAGTTACGATCTGGCCACGGTGATCCAAGCGACGGTCATCTCGAGATTAGACTACTGTAACGCCCTCTATGTTGGCCTTCCCTTGGCGACAGTTCGGAAACTCAAGCTGGTGCAGAATGCCGCAGCTCGCTTGCTGACGGGAGCGTCGGTAAGGGAGCATATTACGCCCATCCTTCGGCAACTGCACTGGCTGCCTGTTGAGTACCGAATTGCCTTCAAGGTGTTGGTGTTAACCTTTAAGGCTTTACACGGCCTAGGGCCTGCGTACCTGAGGGACCGCCTTGCCCCATATGTACCCCCGAGATCACTACGTTCAGGGGAGTCTAATCTCCTCCTGGTTCCATCAGTCCGCACCTGCCACTTGTCCGCGACTAGGCAGAGGGCCTTTTCCGTGGCGGCCCCGGTACTCTGGAACTCTCTCCCAGATGATGTCCGTGCCGCCACGGAGCTCATTCCGTTCCGCAGGGCCTGTAAGACCGCCCTGTTCAAATTGGCCTTTGGCTAGGCTGAATAAGCCAAATGTACCCTTTTTCTGACTAGTACCCGGACCCTGGAACGCCATGGCCTGACACAATTGTTATACTCGGGACCAATGTGTATTTTATGTTGTTTTATGCTGTTTTATTGTACGGAGTCATGAATGCTACATGTCAGCCGGTTTTATGATGTTATCCGCCCCGAGCCTGCTGGGAGGAGCGGAATACAAGAAGGAACAAATAAATAAATAAATAAATAAATATTGGTCCTCATCCTCCGTTCGCTCCCTCTTTCGGCTGCTTTTAAAATGTCCCGGTTTTTGCCTCCTCCTCCTCCCGCCTTCCTCCTCAGTTCTCAGCTTACTCCAGTTGCTGCAAAATGCGAAGAGATTCCCAAGGCAGCGTTCCAATGTCCTTGGTTCTCTTAAAGCAGTGTTTTCAACCTTTTCTGAGCCGCAGCACATTTTTACATTTACAAAATCCTGGGGCACACCACCAACCAAAATGACACAAAATGACACTCTAACACAGTAATACATATAGTTCATATGTTTTTAAATGTATTTATACACTCAGTGTGAAACCTGGGGCTGTTTCAATGAACACAACATAGATATCCTGGCAGGAATGGCAGAAAGACACAAACTTCCCACACTGAACTCCCATAACCAAGAGAAAATACTATAAGTGTTTGGTGGGCATTGACCTTGGGTTTTGGAGTTGTAGTTCACCTATATCCAGAGAGCACTGTGGACTGAAACAATGTTGGATCAGGGCCCAACTTGGCATGAATACTCAATATACCCAAATGTGAACACAGATGGGGTTTGGGGAAAATAGACCTTGACATTTGGGAGTTACAGTTTCTGGGATTTATAGTTAACACACAATCAAATAGCATCCTGAACTCTTGCAACAATGGAATTGAACCAAACTTGGCATATTGAACTCTCATTACCAACAGAAAGTCCTGAAAGGGTTTGCTTGGGAATTGACCTTGAGTTTGGAAGTTGTAGTTCACCTACACCCAGAGACCACTGTGGACCCAAACAATGTTATGTTATGTTGTTGTTTGTTTTCTATCCAGAATCACAACGTTGGAAGGAGGCTCACCACTTTAAGGTCCCTAAAACAGGCGTGGGAAAACTTCAGCCCTCTGGGTGCTTTGGACTTCAACTCCCACCATTCCTAACAGCCTGAGGCCCTTTCCTGCTTAAGTGGGGGGGGGGGAGGAAAAGGGCTTGAGGCTGCTAGGAATGGTGGGAGTTGGAGTCCAAAACACCTGGAAGGTCCAAGTTTGCCCATGCCAGCTTTCAACAGAGACCTCTTCCTCCCCTTCCCCTTTGCCCTTTCTTCCCCTCTTGCTGAACACTTACTTTTTCTTCTACACTGCCGCTTCTGCCGCCATTTTGATCCGAGGGGGCAGCGTGAGCATGTTCCAGAGGGGGTAGGGAGGAAGACGTGACCCGTGCGGGCGCTACTGCGCAGACTTGCCCCAGAGCAAAACGAGGCAAAGCAAGCAGAGCGAGGCTGGGAAGAAGGGAGCCCAAGAGGAGAAGAAAAAGTGTTTGGCAGGAGGGGGAAGAAAGGGTATTGGAGGTTCCAATTTCCCACGGCACACCTGATGATCGCTCAGGGCACACTAGTGTGCCACGGCACACTGGTTGGGAAACACTGTCTTAAACAAGTCGAAGTCCAAGGCACCTGGAGGGAAGGCCAAAGTTTGCCTGTCTTAGACCCACAGTCACATGGGCACATTTGGTGAGGATATGGGGCACAGGGCTCTTCCAGCAGTCACCAGCCAATCCCTCTCCAATGCTAGAAATACAGCTTAATGGTGTAACATTAGAAAATGTCGACCATTTCCGCTCCCTTGGCAGCCACCTCTCCACAAAACTCAACATTGACACCAAAATACAACACCGCCTGAGCTCTGCGAGTGCAGCATTTTTCCGAACGAAGCAGAGAGTGTTTGAGGACCGGGACATCCATAGGAAGACCAAGGGGCTTGTTGATAAAGCTATTGTCCTCCCAACCCTGCTATATGCCTGCGAAATGTGGACTATCTACAGACGTCACATGCAACTCTTGGAACGATTCCATCAGCGCTGCCTCCGAAAAATCCTGCAAATCTCTTGGGAAGACAAGCGGACAAATACCAGTGTGCTGGAAGAAGGAAAGATCACTAGCATTGAAGTGATGCTCCTTCGCCATCAACTCCGCTGGACCAGCCACGTTGTCCGGATGCCTGACCACCGTCTCCCAAAGCAGTTGCTCTACTCCGCAGGCCCGGATTACCCATAGGGCCAACAAAGCCATGGCCTAGGGGCGTGAGCCGAGGGGACAGCAGCAGCATGAGGAGGAAGAGGAGGAACATCGTGACCAGTATGGGCTGAAGGAAGAGGCCTCCTCTGAGGAAAAGACTCCAAGGAGGTTTCTTCCTTCAGCCCATGCTGGTCGCGATTGGCTCCTGAGACGGAGGAAGGCCCCGACTCTCTGCAGCCGCTGCCCTCTGCGCACCCAGCGCGAGGCCGCAGAGCCGCCTTCGAGGCTGCGGGGGCTGCCGGGATGCGGCGGCGCCAGCCTCTCAGCCGTGGGGCATGCTGGGACCCATAGTTCTTTGGGATCGCTGGGCGCACATTCCCGGCGCGGGGAGTAGCCTCAGCGGTGAGTGGATGGATGTCGGGGGAGAAGAGGAGGTAGGGCTGAGGGGGAGCAGGGGGGAATGGGGATAGGCCTCTCTAATGTGGCGGTGCGAGACGGAACGGGACGGGGGCGTAATTCCAAACTGTGGCCTAGGGCGCCAAAAGGTGTTGATCCGGGCCTGCTACTCCGAACTTAAGAATGGAAAATGGAATGTTGGTGAGCAGGAAAAGAGATTGAAAGATTGATTGATTGATTGATTGATTTTATTATTTATGAGTCGCCCTCCACGTCAGTGCTCCGGGCGACTTACACATAAAACACATAAAAGAGTTCAATAGTTAAAAGCTAAAAGAATAGGAAAATTAATTAAAATAGTTCCAGTAACTCAGGCTAAGTCTGGGGGTGTCCTTAGCCGTAAGCCTTTCGGAAGAGCCAGGTCTTCAGTGCGGTCAGGAACTGGGGCATGTCCCGGATAGCTCTCTGATCCGCCGGCATCAAGTTCCAAGGACAGGGGCCGCGATGGAAAAGGCTCTCCGTCTCGTGGTGTCGAGGCGGGCCTCACTCACACCTGGGATGCGGAGAAGGTCCCTGTTTCCTGAACGGCGACCTTAAATGAGCTGGTTCGGACAAGCGATCTTTTAAATAAGCTGGGCCGGCCCCATGGTGGGCCTTAAAGGTAGCGACAAGATCTTGTGGATGGCTCTGAGCTCGACTGGCAGCCAGTGCAGGCGCTGTAGAGATGGCGCGATATGGCATCTCAGTGGTGTCCCGGTGAGGAGTCTGGCGGCTGCATTCTGCACTAGCTGGATTTTACGAGCGGTTGACTGCGGCAACCCCACGTACAAGGCATTACAGTAGTCCAGCCGTGATGTCACTGTGGCATGGACCACCATAGCCAGCGCATCTGATGGAAGGTAAGGTGCCAGTTGACGTGCCTGGCGTAGGTGGAAAAAGCTCCCTTGTCGCAGCAACCTGGGCCTCCAGCGAGAGTCTCGAGTCTAGTATCACACCGAGGCTCTTCACCGACGGGGCCGGGATCAGCGGCTCTCCCTCAAAGAGAGGCAGCGGAATGGGTGGCTCTGGGCGTCCCGGCCATAGAATCTCTGTCTTTGATGGGTTGATCTTGAGTTTGTATGAGCGGAGCCATCTGGTCACTGCCTCTAGTCCTTGTCTGAAGTTCTCAGGCACCGATGTTACGCCTGGCTCAAGCTTCAGCAGAAGCTGGGTGTCATCTGCATATTGGTAGCACCCAAATCCAAAACTTCTGGCTATGCTTGCCAAGGGTTGGACGTAGATGTTAAAAAGCGTTGGTGACAAAATGGCGCCTTGGGGGACTCCACAGTCCAGGGTGGATTTCTTGGACACTTGGCCTCACCACTCAACACGCCACTCCCCGCAGGAAGGAATCGAACCAGGCCAAAGCTGTGCCTTGAATCCCAATGGCTGATAGTCGCCGCAACAGCAAGTCAGCTGAAAGCCAACCTTAAAAACTCTGGCATAGACACTGAGAACTGGGAAGCCTTTGAGCGCTCTAGTTGGAGGTCAGCTGTGACCAGCAGTGCTGTAGAATTTGAAAAGCCACGAATGGAGGGTGAAAGGAAGAAACGTGCCAAGAGGAAGGCGAGTCAAGCCAACCCTGAACGGGATGGCCTTCCACCTGGAAACCGATGCCCTCACTGCGAGAGAACATGCAGATCAAGAAGAGGGCTCCACAGTCACCTACGGACCAACCGCCAGTACACGATCTTGGAGGACAATCCTACTCGGACAATGAGTAAGTAAGTACATGCAACTCTCCCATTATTTCCAGCATTATTTCCAGCATTGTCCCCCTCATCACCATCAGGATGCCAATTGGAATGGGGAATTAGACGCCTCGGTGGGTGTTGGGACGTCATGGACGGGACGGGGCCCTCTTCCATTACCTGCCGCCCAAAGCACCTGCCAATGGCACAATGGCTGGCCACCAGGGCGTTGCAAATACGCAGCGAGAAGACCGGAGTGCCTCCCTTTGAGAGGCACCGGCAGCCGCCTCCGAAGAGCTCCCTGCCGGCTCCATCCGCACAGAACACGAGCGCTAAGTGGACTCCGGGCGTCATAAGCCCTCCGCTTGTTGGCACATGCCTCCGCTGTTCTGTCATATTAGCCACGCTCCCAAGTGACACACTCGAGTCTCAAAAGGCCCCTTTTGTCAAAACTCTCGGCTCTGAAATTACATTTTGGCAGGGCCACTCGAAAGCTTGCAGCACAGCAGGACTCTCCAAAGGGACGAGGGGCCAAGGGAAGGCGCAAAGGGAGCTGCCATCGCCCACAGGCCCCGTCCCATCCATGGCGTCCTGACACCCATCCTTCCAGTGATGAGGGGGACGACTCCCGGGAGGAATTGGCTTCCGCGTCCCGGCCGCTGGCATCGCTAATCCCTTCTTTACAGGCTGTTAACTTGACTGGTTTCCGAAGCCATCCGTGTCATTACGGAGAGATTTGGAGGGTTTTAAGTTAATAATGCCGGACGGAACCGGCGGATGGCAAATGCCAATCCAGGCTGCTAAGCCCCCCGGGATCAACTGTGATCGGGAGCCAAGAAGTGCACAAGTGAAGGTATAATCTCCATGGCCGCCGCAAGAAGATGCAAAAAGAGGCCTGCTCCATTGCTCCCTCCGATAAGGACGAAGGACAGGGGTCTTTGGCCGGCAGATAATCAGTCCCGTTTAGCCACTCTTGCGCTGGGAGACATTGGGCTGAGAGGAGGAGGAGGATGGAAAGAAGGTCCAGGGGCCTGGGCCCTCTCTGCACCATTGCCACCTGCACCAGGCCACTCGGAGGCTTCCAAAATCCACGCCAGGGCCACCTTTCCATGCATGCTTCGGGGCAAGGAGGAGAGCCACAGAGAAAGGCATTTATTTATTTACTAGCTGTACCCTGCACGCGTTGCTGTGCCCTTTTTAGGAGATGCGAGAAAGTCCAATCATCCACGGTGTGCCCTCCTCTAAACTGCAGTTGGATGGAGTGTGGGTCATGGGGGGCATGGTGTGCCAAGTTGGGTCTTTATTGGTCTTGGTTCTGGGTCACAGTGGTCTGTGGGGAATGATGGGTTTTGAAGTACTACAAATCCCATTTTCCATGGTGGTACTTCAAGTCCCATCATGCATGGTCGGGGCTCTGTGTGCCAAGGTAGGTTACTGTAAATTCAGGCCATACACAATGTCCCATGAGCTGAGGCCTAGTTAGGAACAGCAAGTTAATGAAGCCTTACTGTCAATTCAGGCCATACACAATGTCCAGTGAGCTGAGGCCTAGTCGGGAGAATCAAGTTAATGAAGTCTTACTGTCAATTCAGAGCGTAAACAGCTTCCCAGTAAGTGAGGGCTAGTTAGGGAAATTAAGTTAATGAAGCCTTACTGTCAATTTTGGGCGTGGTCTGTGATTTTTGGGGTGTAAATTTTCGGTTGGAAGTGATTTGTGTGTTTGTGTTGGGGATTGGCTCAGGCCTTTTCCTTATTCTGTTTTGGCAGTTTATTATGGATTGGAATTTTCATGTTGGCTGGCCAGTGCAGCAGTTATGCAAATCTGCCCTTATTGGCAGCCAATCATGTTGTTCAGAATGTAGAGGCTGGGTGAGTCTTTGGCTGCCCCGGAGGATGCTGGTAAATGTAGTTTTATTGTTACTCGTTGTTTTGGGGGCCTTTTAGGTTTTGGGGGGGAAAGTTTCTTTGCTACAAACGTACCTTGCTTGAGGCCTATTTCTGTTGGCAAGTATTGTGTTTCTGCGTTGTAAGGTTTCTTTGTTTGAGGTATACATCACATGACGTGAACCCATTTATATAATAGATTTGTCACGTTTCTATACCGCCCCTCTCAGCCCGAAGGCGACTCGGGACGGTTTACACAGGCAGTCTCTGCCCTCAATACAACACAGCAACAAGTCAACCCCAGAAAAAACCATATAGTAACAATTTAACAATTAAAAACATACAATTGCAGCCTCAGCGTCAAGTTGAAATCAGTTTCCATCGCATCGTCGTCATTCCATATATCTCATTAAGCCTTATATTTCATCAGCAAATGCCTGCTCAAATAGCCAGGTCTTGACTTTCTTGCGAAATGTCAGGAGGGAGGGGGCCGATCTGATGTCTTTAGGGAGGGCGTTCCAAAGCCGAGGAGCCACCACTGAAAAGGCCCTGTCTCTCGTCCCCGCCAGTCACGCCTGCGAAGAAGGCAGGACCAAGAGCAGGGCCTCTCCAGATGATCTTAAACATCTCGATGGTTCATAGGGAGAGATGCGTCCAGACAGGTAAGTAGGACCCGAACCGTTTAGGGCTTTAAAGGCTAAAGCCAGCACTTTGAATTGTGCCCGGTAGCAAACTGGCAGCCAGTGGAGCTGGCACAACAGAGGAGTTGTGCGCTCTCTGAATGCCGCTCCTGTTATCAACCTGGCTGCTGTCCGTTGGACTAGTTGCAGCTTCCGAACAGTCTTCAAAGGCAACCCCACGTAGAGAGCATTGCAGTAATCTATACGGGGATGTAACCAGAGCATGGACCACTGTGGCCAAGTCAGACTTCTCAAGGTACGGGCGCAGGTGACGCACAAGTTTTAACTGTGTTCTGGACATGCCTGAACCACACCTCGAGGATCCAGGCAGGGATGGTCGCCTTGCTGGATGACCTCCGCAGGCAACTGGACAGGGGGAGTGTGACCCTGCTGGTTCTCTTGGATATCTCAGCAGCTTTCGCTACCATCGACCATGGTATCCTCCTGGGAACACTCGCTGGGATGGGACTCGGGGGCACGGTCTTACTGTGGCTCCGGTCCTTCCTGGAGGGTTGTTCCCAGTTGGTGCTGGAGGACTCCTGCTTGGACCCCTGGACATTGACCTGTAGGGTCCCGCAAGATTCTGTCTCCTATGCTATTCAATATCTACATGAAACCGCTGGGCGAGGTCATCTGGAGTTTCGGAGTTGGGTGCCGCCAGGCCCGGATTAACACTTTTTTGCGCCCTAGGCCACACTTTGGAATTACGCCCCCTTTAAGCCAACCTCCTGCCACCTCCAAGGTCCCCATTCCCACCGGCTGGAAAGCTCTGCTGTGCTCTGAAGGTCTCCTCGGGAGTCGGGAGGCTTGGGGAGAGCGCAGCGAGTGCAAACTCGCTCCAAAGGTGCGCACGAGAGAGAGCGCGAGAGAGCAAGAGAGAGAGGGAGAGCGCGCACACGCGAGAGAGAAAGCACATGGAAGAGAGAGAGAGAGAGAAAGAGAGAGCGCAAGAGAGAAAGAGAGAGAGCGAGAGAGTGCGGGGGGAAAGAGCGCACGAGAGAGCGCGAGAGAGATAGAGAACACGAGAGAGAGAGAGAGAGAGAAAGTGAGAGAGCATGGGGAGAGAGAGTGCGCGCAAGAGAATGAGAGCGAGAGAGAGCACACGCGCGCAAGATAGAGAGAGAGTGCACGAGAGAGAGAGCATATGAGAAAGAGAGAGCGAGAGAGAGCGAGAGAGAGAGCGCAAGAAAGAAAGAGAGAGAAAGAGAGAGTGAGAGAGAGTGCAGGGTGAAAAGAGCACCCGAGAGAGAGAGTGCGCGAGATAGAGAGAACACGAGAGAGAGCGCGAGAGAGAGCAAGAGAGAGAGAGCGTGGGGGAGAGAGAGTGCGCGCGAGAGAATAAGAGCGAGAGAGAGCACACGCGCGCAAGATAGAGAGAGAGTGCACGAGAGAGAGAGCATATGAGAAAGAGAGAGCGAGAGAGAGCAAGAGAGAGCAAGAGAGAGCAGAGAGAAGAGAGAGCAAGAGAGAGCAAGAGAGAGAGAGCGCGCGCAAGAAAGAAAGAGAGAGAGAAAGAAAGAGAGAGAGCGCAAGAAAGAAAGAGAGAGAGAGAGAGAGCGCAAGAGAGAAAGAGAGAGTGAGAGAGAGTGCGGGGGGAAAAGAGCGCCCGAGAGAGAGAGTGCGCGAGATAGATAGAGAACACGAGAGAGAGCAAGAGAGCAAGAGAGAGAGAGAGAGAGAGAGAGGGAGAGAGAGAGGGGGAGGGAGGGAGAATGAGGGAGGAGGGGCATGAGAAAGGGGGAAAGAGTGGCGCAGACCACTTTTTTTTTTGGTCCGTGATCTGCGCCCCCCCCCCTCGGTTTGTGCCCCTAGGCCATGGCCTCGTTGGCATTATGGGTAATCCAGGCATGGGTGCCACCTCTAGGCAGATGATGCTCAACTCCACTACTCTTTTCCACCAGATTCCAGTGTCTGGCCGCTGTGTCCGCCTGGATGAAGACGAACAGGCTGAGAATTAATCTCGATAAAACAGAGGTCCTCCAGGTCAGTCGTATATCTGACCGGGGTATTGGGTGGCAACCTGTGCTGGATGGGATTACACTCCCCCTGAAGTCACAGGTTTGGGGATGCTTGACCTTGGAATTCGGGATTTGTAGTTCACCTGCATCCAGAGAGCACTGTGAACCCAGCCAACAATGAATCTGGACCAAAGTTGGCACACAGACCCAATGTAGCCGACTGTTAATAGAGATGAGGCTAAAGGGTGATTGACCTTGGTATATGGGAGTTGTAGTTCACATGCATCCAGAGAGTACTGTGAGCCCAGCCAACAATGAATTTGGACCAAAGTTGGCACACAGACCCAATGTCGCCAATGGTTAATATAGGCGGGATTTGAGGGTGACTGACCTTGGCATATGGGAGTTGTAGTTCACATGCATCCAGAGAGTACTGTGAGCCCAGCCAACAATGAATTTGGACCAAAGTTGGCACACAGACCCAATGTCGCCAATGGTTGATATAGGCGGGATTTGAGGGTGACTGACCTTGACATATGGGAGTTGTAGTTCACATGCATCCAGAGAGTACTGTGAGCCCAGCCAACAATGAATTTGGACCAAAGTGGGCACACAGACCCAATGTCGCCAATGGTTAATATAGGTGGGATTTGAGGGTGACTGACCTTGGCATATGGGAGTTGCAGTTCACATGCATCCAGAGAGTCCTGTGAGCCCAGCCAACAATGAATTTGGACCAAAGTTGGCACACAGACCCAATGTTGCCAATGGTTAATATGGGCGGGATTTGAGGGTGACTGACCTTGGCATATGGGAGTTGCAGTTCACATGCATCCAGAGAGTACTGTGAGCCCAGCCAACAATGAATTTGGACCAAAGTTGGCACACAGACCCAATGTCACCAATGGTTAATATAGGTGGGATTTGAGGGTGACTGACCTTGACATATGGGAGTTGTAGTTCACATGCATCCAGAGAGTACTGTGAGCCCAGCCAACAATGAATTTGGACCAAAGTTGGCACACAGACCCAATGTCGCCAATGGTTAATATGGGCGGGATTTGAGGGTGACTGACCTTGACATATGGGAGTTGTAGTTCACATGCATCCAGAGAGTACTGTGAGCCCAGCCAACAATGAATTTGGACCAAAGTTGGCACACAGACCCAATGTCGCCAATGGTTAATATAGGCGGGATTAGAGGTTGACTGACCTTGGCATATGGGAGTTGTAGTTCACATGCATTGAGAGTACTGTGAGCCCAGCCAACAATGAATTTGGACCAAAGTTGGCACACAGACCCAATGTCACCAATGGTTAATATAGGCGGGATTAGAGGTTGACTGACCTTGGCATATGGGAGTTGTAGTTCACATGCATCCAGAGAGTACTGTGAGCCCAGCCAACAATGAATTTGGACCACAGTTGGCACACAGACCCAATGTCGCCAATGGTTAATATAGGCGGGATTTGAGGGTGACTGACCTTGGCATATGGGAGTTGTAGTTCACCCGCATCCAGAGAGCTGTCTGCACCCCACCAATGATGGATCTGGGCCACACTTGGCACACAGACCCAGCATGGCCAACTTTGAATACTGGCGGGATTTGGAGGTGATTGAGCCACGATTTTGGGAATTGTAGTTCACCCACATCCTTATGTATATCCTAATGGAAGCATTCATAAAAAACAACAGGAAATACTGGCTTTCCCCCCTAATTTGTAATAAATAGCATTACAAATTACCCAACGGATAGTACAAAACATCCAAAACCAAACAATGCCTTTTTCACCCATGCTAGTCAGAAATAAAAGCAGGAGACGTGCCACAAATATGGGGAAACTTGAGGCGAAACAAGACGCTGTTCTTCCGCAAGCGGCCTTGCTTGCAATCCCTTTCCATTCGGGGAGCCGTTGCCCGGCGTGTCCTTCCCCTTCCAACCGACTCCCACTTTGCCCACCTTATTAATTAGGGTTATTAGTCCCCGTGATAGCAAATAGCTTTCAAGGTGACATACGACGGGGAAGAATCACAGATAAAAAGGAGCCCAATTAAGCAATCAATAAAACCACCCAAACGAAAACATAATAGGCAGGAACTTAATGGAGAGATCAAGATGTTGCGCATGCTGGCACCTTGCGCTGGCACAGAACCAGGCGGGATCAGATCCGATTGCTGATCCTCGTGTGCCCGAAAGAGGAGAGTTTGTGGGTCCTCCAGTGCAGTGTTTTTCAACCTTTTTTGAGCTGCGGCACATTTTTTACATTGACAAAATCCTGGGGCACACCACCAACCAAAATGACACAAAATGACACTCTTAACACAGTAATACATATAGTTAATATGTTTTTAAATGTATTTATACACTCAGTGTGAAACCTGGGCCTGTTTCGATTAACACAACATAGATATCCTGGCAGGAATGGCAGACCGACACACACAACAGCTGGGAGTTATAGTTCACCCTCAATCAAAGAGCACTCTGAACTCCACCAATGATGGAATGGAATCAAACTTCCCACACAGGACTACCATACCCAAGAGAAAACACTATAAGAGTTTGGTGGGTATTGACCTTGAGTTTTGGAGTTGTGGTTCAACTATATCCAGAGAGCACTGTGGACTCAAACAATGTTGGATCAGGACCCAACTTGGCATGAATACTCAATATGCCCAAATGTGAACACAGATGGAGTTTGGGGAAAATAGACCTTGACGTTTGGGAGTTACAGTTTCTAGGCTTTATAGTTAACACACAATCAAAGAGCATCCTGAACTCTTGAAACAATGGAATTGAACCAAACTTGGCCTATTGAACTCTCATTCCCAACAGAAAGTACTGAAAGGGTTTGCTTGGGAATTGACCTTGAGTTTGGAAGTTGTAGTTCACCTACACCCAGAGAGCACTGTGGACTCAAAATGTTCTGTTGTTGTTTTCTATCCAGAATCACAATGTTGGAAGGAGGCTCACCACTTTAAGGTCCCTAAAACAGGCATGGGAAAACTTCGGCCCTCTGGGTGCTTTGGACTCCAACTCCCACCATTCCTAACAGCCTGAGGGCCTTTCCTGCTTAAGTGGCTGAGGGGGGGGGAAGCAAAAGGGCCGGAGGCTGCTAGGAATGGTGGGAGTTGGAGTCCAAAACACCTGGAAGGTCCAAGTTTGCCCATGCCAGCTTTCGACAGAGACCTCTTCCTCCCCCTTCCCCTTCGCGCCCTTTCTTCCCCCTACTGATGAACACTTACTTTTTCTTCTATACTGCCATTTCTGCCGCCATTTTGATCCGAGAGGGCAGCGTGAGCATGTTCAGGAGGGGAGGGGGGAGAGAGGAAGACATGACCCGTGCAGGCGCTACGGGGCCGACTCGCCCCCGAACAAGGCGAGGCAAAGCGAGCAGAGCGAGGCTGGGAAGAAGGGAGCCCGAGTGGAGAAGAAAAAGTGTTCGGCAGGAGGGGGAAAAAAGGGTCTTGGAGGTTTCAATTTCCCACGGCACACCTGATGATCGCTCACGGCACACTAGTGTGCCATGGCACACTGGTTGGGAAACACTGCTATAGAGACGTAACGCAAGACATCTGGCTCTGGACTGCCCACAACAGCAGGTCTTGGGAGCCCTTTCCGACC
The DNA here is from genome assembly GCA_030556195.1 of Anolis apletophallus. NCBI lineage: Eukaryota > Metazoa > Chordata > Lepidosauria > Squamata > Anolidae > Anolis > Anolis apletophallus. The sequence goes on from JARBWK010000018.1 coordinate 13,927,157, forward strand.
AGCACTCCGGCCTCTACTAGTCCAGGTCCCAGCTTATCCTTTGGCTGGAAAGTCTGCCTAGGAAGAAACTGGCTGATAATGTGAAAATGAGCCAAGCTCCTCCATGCACCAGCTGGAACTTGTTGGGAAAAGCCATGTGCCGAGAGGCCTCTCGTTCTCTCCCAAACATGCAGCCTCCCAAAGCGTCATGTCCCAGCCAAAGCTGGAAGGAGAACTGCTCTGCCAAAGCCCCGGCCATGGTGCACTCACCGTCAGAAGGGCCCCGGGCATGGTGCAGCTGGGAAGGGGGCCGGCGTCATCGGCGGACCTCACAAAACACCTCGGGATCTTGCAAGCCCAGCTTCACTTCTAGTAATGCTCTGTGCCATTGCGGAGAGGAGAGCCCCAAGCGCCATGCACGGTGCAACCAGTCCTTCCCATGAGAGCCAGGCTTCGGTGCATTGACACCGCAGCTCTCTTCCTTCCCAAGGGCTGGCGGCGTTCCAGGTGGAACCAGATTTACCTGTCCCGCCTCCTTGCCTTGGAGGTGCGCAGGTGCTTCCCTCCCAACAGGTCAGCCGGGCCCAAACACAACCACAGGCAAGGCAGGGAGACACTGCAGGCAAACTTGGGCCCTCCTTCCATCCAGGTGTTTTGGACTCCAACTCCCACCATTCCTAACAGCCTCAGGTTCCTTCCATTTCCCCCTCAGCCGCTTAAGAGGGTCCAACTCTCCAAGATGATCTCTGAAATGACTTCCTAATCAATGTATTGTCGAAGGCTTCCATGGCCGGAATCAATGGGTTGTTGTAGGTTTTACGGGGTATATGGCAATGTTCTAGAACAGGGCTGTCCAACTTCTACCGGGTCCAGGGCCGGAATAGAGGTCACTGATGACTTCGGAGGCCGCTCAGCCCTGCCCCCAGGCCCCGCCCCCGGGCCCCGCCCCCAGCCCAGGCCCCGCCCCCTCCTAAAGCCGCCGAAAAAGGGCAGAAAGCAGCGCCAAGGGCAGCGCGTCACAGGCCTGGCATGACGCGCTGCCCTTGGCGCCGCCTACTCCTCTTTTTCGGCGCCCCCCTCCCTTCCTAGGGCGGGGGAGCCGCCGAAAAAGGGCAGAAGGCGGCGCCAAGGGCAGCGCGGCCCAGGCCTGGCGTGACGCGCTGCCCTTGGCGCGGCCTTCTCCTCCTTTTCGGCGCCCCCCCGCCCTCCCTAGGGCCGGGGAGCCCCCGAAAAAGGGCAGAAGGCGGTGCCAAGGGCAGCGCGTCACAGGCCTGGCGTGACGCGCTGCCCTTGGCGCCGCCTACTCCTCCTTTTCGGTGCGGAGAGAGGGACGGAGGGGGCGGTGCAGGGAGGAGGAGCTAGCTCTCTTCCTCCTCCCTGCCCCGCCTCCCCCTCCCCCCGGCCGCCATTTTTTTAAAATGGCGGCTGGGGGCATAGCTGGGGCCGTGTCCAACAGGCTGGGGGGCCGGATCCGGCCCCAGGGCCGCCAGTTGGACAGCCCTGTTCTAGAACAGGGCTGCTCACAACGTTGATCGCGATTGACCAGTCGATCGTGGTCCCGGAGCTGGTAGATCGCAGCCGGATTTCTGAGGGGCGCTTCTGCCGCGCGTGGGCATGGCCCTCAGGGCTTCCTCATGCTGCCCGAGGCGAATCCCCTGCCTCCATCCTCAGTGATGTTGCAGCGTGGCCTGAGGAGGAGGCAGGAAGGAGGAGGAAGGCAGCAGAGGGAAGGAGTGGGCGGGTGCCCAGCCCACGCATGTGCATTTGGAACACGCGGCGGCACGCAAAGACGAGCCACGAGGGAGCACAACAGCAAGGAGGCTTTGGCAGCCATTTCCTGCCAAAGCAATCTGCGACTGCGAGGAGTTCATCTGCTTGGCCACATTGGTCAGCATTGAATGGCCTTGCAGCTGAAAGGTCTGTGTGCTTTCATTCTGCCTGTTTATATCTGTGGAATTATGTCAGGGTGGGAAAAAGGAACTCTTGTCTGGATGCATTTTTTAATGCCCCATTGGCCACATTGATCAGCATTGAATGGCCTTGCAGCTGAAAGGTCTGTGTGCTCTCATTCTGCCTGTTTATATCTTATTTATTTATTTATTATTTATTTATTAACTTCGATTTAGTATACCGCTCACTCCGGAGCTCAGAGCGGTTTACAAGGAAGCATAGACACAATGAATATGATGAAACAAGTTAGCCAGTTAAAACACATTAAACATTAAAACATTAAAACAGTTAAACAGTTAAAACATGATGAGGCAATGGCCCTCAACGAAGGCTAGAGGGCATGATGAACATCTGGGAACCATAGGCGATCTGGCGCACAATGGGATTGAGCTAAGGGCCGAACGCCTTCCTGAAGAGCCAGGTCTTCACCGCCTTACGGAAGGGCAAAAGAACACGGATGGCCCGGATCTCCTCCGGGAGGCCGTTCCAAAGACTTGGAGCAGCTACAGAGAAAGCCCTCCGCCGTGTGGTGGTCAATCTGCAGGTTCCGAGGGACGGCACCTCTAAGAGGTTGAGCTCCTCAGAGCGCAGTGATCTCGCAGGCACATAAGGGGTAAGTCGCTCCCTCAAGTACACTGGCCCCAAACCATAAATGGCCTTAAAAGTTAGAACTAACACCTTGAAGAGGACCCGGAATTCAATCGGGAGCCAGTGCAGCTCGCGCAAGAGTGGAGTCGCGTGGTCGGATCTTGAAGCTCCCATAAGGAGACGCGCTGCGGCATGCTGCACTAGCTTAAGCTTCCGGATCATCGACAGGGGAAGGCCAATGTAAAGCGCATTACAGTAGTCGAGCCTAGAGATGACCGTGGCTTGGATCACTGTGGCTAGGTCGTGTTGGGAGAGGTAGGGAGCCAAGCGCTTAGCCATCCGTAGGTGGTAAAATGCTGTCCTGCAGGTGCAGCCGATCTGCTCCTCCATGGACAGCTGGGCGCCCAGCCGGACCCCAGGCTTTTCACCGATGGCTGAGGGCAGAGGGCCACACCATCGAACGTTGGCAGCTGGGTCGCTACCCCCCCGTACGGCCCAGCCACAAGATCTCCGTCTTCACCCTCAACTTACTGGCTCGCAGCCATCCAGTATATCTGGAATTATGTCAGGGTGGGGAAAGGAACTCTTGTCTGGATGCATTTTTAATGCCCCATTGGCCACATTGATCAGCATTGAATGGCCTTGCAGCTGAAAGGTCTGTGTGCTTCCATTCTGCCTGCTTATATCTGTGGAATTATGTCAGGGTGGGAAAAAGGAACTCTTGTCTGGATGCATTTTATGAAGTGTCCCTTATTTTTGAGAAAAATCACGTAAATGTCCCTTATTTCTTCTATCAAAATATGGGTAGGTAGATCTTTTTGACTTGGTTGTTTTATAAGTAGCTCACATGCTGAAAAAGTGTGAGCACCCCTGTTGTAGGAGCATTCTCTCCTGACATTTCACCTGCATCTATGGCAAGCAGCCTCAGAGGTTGTGAGGTCTGCTGGAACTAGGAAAATTGGGTTCATATATCTATAAACCCAATTTTCCTAGTTCCAACAGACCTCACAACCTATATATAAACCCCATTTTCCTAGTTTCCAACAGACACAACCTCCGAGGAGGCTTGCCTGCCACAGATGCAGGGGAAACGTCAGGAGAGAATGCTTCTAGAACAGGGGTGGGCAATTATTTTTTCCAAGGGGCCACACGAGAGCCAGAAAATATTATGGAGGGCCGCACCTAAAGGCAGAACTACATTCTAATCTACATTTTTTATTTATTTATATACTATATTTACTATATCAGGGCTGTCCAACAGGCGCCCCTGGGGCCGTACACGGCCCCCGAGCCCCTTCCCTACGGCCCCTTAACTTGTTTTAATAAAATACAAATTAAAATTAAAAATTAAATTAATTTTTTTTAAAAAAATACCTACTTCCGGGTTTAGGCAAGCATCGCGAGACTCGCCAGCCACAGACGGGATTTCGAGGGAGGTCGAAATCCCGTCTGTGGCTGCGTAGTCTCGCGATAGCTGCCGATATCTTGGGTCCCTCAGGTTTTGCGGCTGGCCTGGGCCCCCCTTTTGTGCTGCCTTCCCCCGCGTGCAGGGCGCAACGTGGCTTCCTTTGCGCCTGCCCCCGCGGCTTGTTTTCCCTTCAGGGAGGGAGGGAGCTCTTTGGGCCTCCTCCACCCGCCTCTGGGAAAGGAGGCCCCATCAAGCCCTGCGACGGCATTGAGGTGTTTGGGATTTTTTTGGTGTGTCCCAATTTGAGTGTGGACTCAAATAACTCAAAGGTATTAGGAAACATTTCCCCAAATCCACCAGTGTTCCCATTTGGGTATACTGAGTATTCATGCCAAGTTTGGTCCAGATCCATCATTATTTGAGTCCACAGTGCTCTCTGGATGGAGGTGAACTACAACTCCACAACTCAAGGTCAATTGTAATTAAATTGGAGCCAGGGAGGGGGCGGAGCTGGGGAGGGGGCGGAGCCAGGGGCGGAGGCAGACCCTTCGGCCCCCCAGGTGATCAGTGACCAGAATTCCGGCCCTTGGGCCCGTAGAAGTTGGACAGCCCTGTACTATATATTGTACATCATTAATATTAACATATTAATATATCAAGAAATATTCATATATTATTAGTATTAATATCATAATTATTATTTTAAAGTATATATATATAGACATTATAATATATTGAAATTATAATATAACATTATATTATATTATTAATTATATTATTTTTATAAAATTATTATAAATTATAAAATAATAATAAAAACCACTACAATAAAATAAAATGAAATTCAAGAAAACAAATTGCAAACCAAGATGGAGGCTGATATCCTCAAGAGAGGAAGGATCCCAAGATGGAAGGGCCCAATGGACCCAGCCCAGAGGATGGCAAAGCAGACCCAGCCGCCGCAGCAGCAGAGCAGCAGGCGATCGGAGGCTGCAGGCCTCCACCCGCTCTCGCCCCCAGCCGTTCCGTCAGAGGTGTTCCCGATCGGCTGATCGCCCTGCCATGGAGTGCCGGCCATCCCGGCTTTGGAATGCTTGCCATCCCGGGAGGCGATCTGGGCCTGCAGCGGGAGCAGTTGGTGACTTACGGTGGCTGAACGCCCTGGCGACCCGGAAGACGACTGCTCCCGCTGCAGGCCCGGATCGCCTCCCGGGATGGCAGGCACTCCAAAGCCGCCGCTCCTTCGATCATTCTCCGGAGTGGTGGGCTGTCTGCCGACGCAGGCCCCACAGCCCGTGATGGGATGGCAGCAGCGGCAGCCCTTCCTCTTGCAGAAATGGCCCCGCCCCCGACGCCCTTCTCCCCAGGCCAGTCAGAATCGGCCGGAGGGCCGCATCCGGACCGCAGGCCGTAAGATGCCCAGGTCTGTTCTAGAACATGGCCATATAGCCCAAAAAACCTACAACAACCCAGTGACTTCCAAATCGCATGAGCTTTTTGCTTCCTCCCCCTTCAAGTCGAGATGGAAGGCAGCAAAAGGGGGGGCCATTTTTTAAACCGGCTCCCACCTGTGGCCGGTGATCGATGGGCCTAATTTCCAGCCTCCCCAGAGCCAGCTCCCTCCATGGGGCAAAGGAGACAAAGCGGATGCTCCTTCCTTCTTCCCTTCTATTAGTCATCCTCGGACTCTGATCAAGCTTCTCCCTCCCAAAATCCAGCTTAAATTTTTATACCCCTCCATTGTAGATTTCAATCTGCTTTTCTGTTTCGCCCCAGAGAGAAAGAGAAAGGAAGGAAGAGAAAAGAAGAACGGAGGAGGAAGGGGGGAGAACCCACGTTTTGACAACCGACCGCAAACCCCTTCACCGCTGCCTGCCGCAAGATAAACATCATACATATTTCATTGGAGGGGTTTTAATAAATAAGTCATTTTGGTGAGAAAAGAAACCCCACTTCTTTTGTGTGTTGAGGGGGAAACAGAGGGAGCGGGTGGGCGAGCGGGCACATCTGCCTAGAGCGGGAGGCCTTCTTCTCTCCCACCACATTCTCACTTTTTTTAAATTCGGAAGAGAGCTGATGCTTCCAAGCGAGAGATGAGAATGGCATGAAAAATCTCCCCGCCTTGCCCTCTGCCCACTCCATCCAATCAATGCCTCTCCAGAGAAATCTACATCTTGCTTGGAGTCCCATTTATCTCAAGGAAGGTTCGGCAGATTCTCTCACCCTGAGGGCCAAATGCAATTTCGGAGAAGTCTCTTTCAGGATGTCTGATCGTCACTTCAGTGAAGGCATGGGCCAACGTCCGCCTTCCCTCCAGGTGTTTTGGACATCAACACCCACAACTTGGGTGTGCAGATGACCCCGTGATTGACTGAAGTGTCCAGTTCCAAGGGGACAAAGGCATGGGCAAACTTGGACCTTTCCTCAAGGTGTTTTGAACTCCCACAACATGGGTATGCAGATGATCCCTTGCTTGACTGAAATGTCCAGTTCCAAGAGGACCAAGGCATGGGCCAACTTGGGCCTTCCCTCCAGGTATTTTGGACTCCAACTCCGACAAGGTGGACATGTAGATGATTACTTGATTGACTGAAGTGTCCAGTTCCAAGAGGACAAAGGCATGGGCCAACTTGGGCCTTTCCTCCAGATGTATTGAACTCCCACAACGTGGGTATGCAGATGACCCCGTGATTGACTGAAGTGTCCAGTTTCAAGAAGAGAAAGGCATTGGCCAACTTGGGCCCTCCCTCCAGGGGTTTTGAACTCCCACGATGTGGGTATGCAGATGATCCCTTGATTGACTGAAGTGTCCAGTTCCAAGAAGAGAAAGGCATTGGCCAACTTGGGCCCTCCCTCCAGGGGTTTTGAACTCCCACAACGTGGGTATGCAGATGATCCCTTGATTGACTGAAGTGCCCAGTTCCAAGGGGACAAAGGCATGGGCAAACTTGTACCTTTCCTCAAGGTGTTTTGAACTCCCACAACATGGGTATGCAGATGATCCCTTGCTTGACTGAAGTGTCCAGTTCCAAGAAGAGAAATGCATGGGCCAACTTGGGCCCTCCCTACAGGTGTTTTGGACTCCAACTCCTACAAGGTGGACATGTAGATGATTCCTTGATTGTTCCAAGAGGACAAAGGCATGGGCCAACTTGGGCCTTTCCTCCAGGTGTTTTGAACTCCCACAACGTGGGTATGCCGATGATCCCATGATGGACTGAAGTGTCCAGTTCCAGAAAGAGAAAGGAATGGGCCAACTTGGGCCCTCCCTCAGGTGTTTTGGACTTCAGCTCCCACAACGTGGGTATGCAGATGATCCCTTGATTGACGGAAGTGTCCAGTTCCAAGAGGACAAAGGCATGGGCCAACTTGGGCCCTCCCTCCAGGTATTTTGGAGTCCAACTCCCACAACGTGGATATGCAGATGATCCCTTGATTGACTGAAGTGTCCAGTTCCAAGAGGACAAAGGCATGGGCCAATTTGGGCCCTCCCTCCAGGTGTTTTGGACTACAGCTCCCACAATGTGAGTATGTAGATGACCCCTTTATTGACTGACGTGCCCAGTTCCAAGAGAACAAAGGCATGGGCCAACCTGGGCCCTCCCTCCAAGTGTCCAGTTCCAAGAAGAAAAAGCCATGGGCAACTTGGGCCTTCCCTCGAGTTATTTTAGACTCCAACTCCCACAACATGGGTATGCAGATGATCCCTTGATTGACTGAAGTGTCCAGTTCCAGGAGGACAAAGGCATGGGCCAACTTGGACCTTTCCTACAGGTGTTTTGAACTCCCACAACTTGGGTATGCAGATGACCCCGTAATTGACTGAAGTGTCCAGTTCCAAGAAGAGAAAGGCATGGGCCAACTTGGGCCCTCCCTCCAGGTGTTTTGGACTTCAGCTCCCACAACGTGAGTATGTAGATGATCCCTTGATTGACTGACGTGCCCAGTTCCAAGAAAAGAAAGGCATGGGCCAACTTGGGCCCTCCCTCCAGGAGTTTTGGACTCCATCTCCCGCATTGTGGGTATGCAGATGATCCCTTGATTGACTGAAGTGCCCAGTTCCAAGAGGACAAAGGCATGGGCCAACTTGGGCCCTCCCTCCAGGTGTTTTGAACTCCCACAACGTGGGAATGCAGATGACCCCATGATTGACTGAAGTGCCCAGTTCCAAGAAGAGAAAGGCATGGGCCAACTTGGGCCCTCCCTCCAGGTGTTTTGGACTTCAGCTCCCACAACTTGGGTATGCAGATGATCCCTTGATTGACGGAAGAGTCCAGTTCCAAGAGGACCAAGGCATGGGTCAACTTGGGCCCTCCCTCCAGGTGTTTTGGACTCCCAACTCCCACAATGTGGTTATGCAGATGATCCCTTGATTGACTGAAGTGTCCAGTTCCAAGAAGAGAAAGGCATGGGCCAACTTGGGCCCTCCCTCCAGGTGTTTCGAACTCCCACAACATGGGAATGCAGATGACCCCATGATTGACTGAAGTGTCCAGTTCCAAGAAGAGAAAGGCATGGGTCAACCTGGGCCCTCCCTCCAGGTGTTTTGGACTTCAACTCCCAATGAGGGGGGGAAGGAAGGGGCCTGAGGCTGTTAGAAATGGTGGAAGTTCTCTCATAACGTCTAATCTTTCACTCTCTCCATTCTCAAACCTAATCTGGCTTCTCGGGAAAACTTCTCATTGGCCAAAGGCCGTTTCACAAGGGAAGTGAAATCCTGACTTTCCGTTGCCTAGGAACAAGCACAGGAATCCTAAACAATGGCCTTCTTGGCCTGCAATTCTCTCTGAAGGCTAGCAGACTCTTCACTTTGGAACCATTGAATTCCCTCATCCTCTGAATCATCAGAAAAATCATCAGAAAAATCACTTCACAACAAGCGAAGACAGAGGAAATTGGGGAAGATGGATGTTTGTCAAGGTCAGAGAGATTAGAGCAAAAACAACAGGATGGCAATTAAGGACTCGGTTCTCCAAGCAGCTCAGAGATAAGGAGAGCAGGTGCAAAAGAAGTGATATCATGGGAGGGTTTTTTGGCTTTTTAAAGTGGTTCATGTTGATACAATCATTGTGAGAACCACACTGCGTTCAGGTACAGACCTCTTGGGAAGAGCCACGAAATTCATGTAATCGTCAAGCTGTTTCTGTATTCTGATTTTGCGAGGGATATTTTTGCCTAACTGGGATTTATGTTCCTTGTTGCATATATTGCTGGACTTTCTCTGAATGGATTTTTCGGACTCTTGGCTCTTATGGACATCACCTGGTGAACTTTGATTCCTTTTTTAAATATTTGCTTGCTTTTCATATATCCAGGTTTTCTTATACTCTGCTTTTAATATTTTAGTGATAATTTTAATAATGTTTTTATGCTCTGTTTTTACTCTGTTGCTGTTTTATGCTGTGTTTTTCGGTGTTGTGAGCCGCCCCGACTCCGCCGGGAGTGGCGGCATAGAAGCCGAACGAAATAAATAAATAAATAAATAAACTCTTACACTGGATTATCTGCACAAGGCGAGGTTTGCATTGAAAAGAGGCTTCAGGGCTGTAGTGCAACACCTTGACACGTACACTCGGGTCATTTGAGCTCGGTCGCGCCTGCCAAAGTGTGACAAGACGGCTGTGTCCCAAAGCCGGGAAAGGGAGTCGAGGCCTGGTCTTGTTCCCCCACCGGCCTCTCTCCTCGCCTTCATCATCTGTCTGTCGCTGATGCGCTGATGCCGGCGTTGCTTCAACGGGATGCTCTCTGGGCATCTCGGGATTACCATGGCAACGGGTAGCATTCATCCCCGATGATTAACTGGTATCCATGGCAACTGAGTGAACCCTTTTTTGGCGTTAACCTGGTTTCGCTCCCCTCTCTGGGCCCACCCGCCGCGCCCCCCCATATTTGACAATTTGGAAATGATCACAGCTAAATCTTCCATATCACATCCAATCTGGAGAGGGAGAGGCTCTCTGAAATACAAGGCGTATTGTATATACATGGGCATACTTTGTCCTTCCTCCAGGTGTTTTGGACTCCAACTCCCATAATTTCTAACAGCCTACCGGTCTAGAGGGATGCTATGCAAAGGACTGGGGGGACAGGGGGGACACACATCCCTTGACTGGTCTGTGTATTTGTGTACAGCTTCATTGACTTGGGAGGTGGCTCAGGGGTCATCTCCTCTCACTTGTCAGGGTCAACCAAAGGGAGCTGGCCTCCTCCTACGAGACACTATGAAGGGCATCCGTTTCCTGCCCTTCGCCTTAGTTGCTCATAGCATCAGAAGGACCTAGAGCCAGAAGAGACCCCAAGGGCCGTTCGGCCCAGCCCCCTTCTGCCAGGCAGGAAGGCACAAGCAAAGCTGTCCCAACAGATGCCCACCGAGCCTCATTAGAAAGTTCATGGAGAAACAGAGTGATAGAATAATAAAATACTAGAATCAGAAGAGACCATCCAAGGGCCATCCATCATCATTATCATGAATGCACCGGGAATGTGGCGCAGCTGGCTAGGTGTCAGCTGCATAAGATCTCTACGGACCAGAAGGTCGTGAGTTTGAGGCCTGTCTGGGTCGAGGTGGGCTCTCGACCTATTGTGTAGCCTGTTGTCGACCTTTGCAACCCGAAAGACAGTTGCATCTGTCAAGTAGGAAATTAAAGGTACCACTTAGTGGGGAGGCTAAATTTAACCGATTTACGAGGCCATAAAAAAGATCTCCAGAAAACATGCTGAGGAATGAAGGAGTGCGACAGTTCCCCCTGGTGGCCAGATGTTAAATTGCCTCTGTCTGTCTTATGTGTTTGTGTGTCTAAATGTAATGTGTACATTGTAATCTGCCCTGAGTCCCCTGTGGGGGGAGAAGGGCGGAATAAATATGAAGTAAGTAAATCTATTATATAAAGGGGTTCCCGTCATGGAACGACCGTCTTAGGCAGAAAAACCTTACAACGCAGAAACACCAAACTTGCCAACAGAAATAGGCCTCAAGCAAGGTAGGTTTGTAGCAAAGAAACTTTCCCCCCCAAAACCTAAAAGGCCCCCAAAACAACAAGTAAAAAAAACCTACATTTCCCAGCATCCTCCGGGGCTACCAACGACTCTCCCAGCCTCTACATTCTGACAACATGATTGGCTGCCGATAAGGGCGGATTTGCATAACTCCTGTACTGGCCAGCCAACATGAACATTCCGACCCATAATAAACTGTCAGAGGAGGAAAAGGCAAAGGGCTGAGGCACAAACACAAACACCCAATTCACTTCCCACAGAAAATGTACACCCCTACAAATCACAGACCACACCCAAAATTGACAGCAAGGCTTCATTAACTTAATTTCCCTGACTAGGCCTCACTTAATGGAATGCTGTTTACGCTCTGAATTGACAGTAAGGCTTCATTAACTTGATTCTCCCGACTACGCCTCAGCTCATTGGACATTGTGTATGGCCTGAACTGACAGTAAGGCTTCATTAACTTGCTGTTCCTGACTAGGCCTCAGCTCATGGGACACTGGGTATGGCCTGAATTTACAGTAACCTACCTTGGCACACAGAGCCCCTATGACCCACGCTACATTCTACTACAGTTTGGAGGAGGGTGGACCATGGATTATGGGACTTGAAGTACCTCCATGGATAATGGGATTTGTACTACTTCAAAACCCATCATTCCCCACAGACCACTGTGGCCCAGAACCAAGACCGATAAAGACCCAACTTGGCACACAATGCCCCCCATGACCCACACTCCATCCGACTGCAGTTCAGAGGAGGACACACCATGGATAATGGGATTTCAAGTACCTCCACTCACTTCCAAAGTACCCCACCCACACAAGCATCAACCTCTACATCAACACAGCAGACGGAAAGACAAAAAACATTGTATATCCACAAGCTATGCAGAACGCCAGCAACACCACACACCAACAAGTCCCCAGGATTTCAACATCCCACCCACCAGAACAACCCACAACGACACAGCCATGGCCCCAACAACACCATAACTAACAACAATTCCAACCCTTACATACTCAGACTTTCTCGCATCTCCTAAATAGGGCACAGCAATGCGTGCCGGGTACAGCTAGTAAATAAATAAATAAATAGAGGCAAGTGTGAATGTTGTCATTGCCACAGCTCCCCCTGGTGGCCAGATGTTAAATTGCCTCTGTCTGTCTTGTGTGTTTGTGTGTCTAAATGTAATGTGTACATTGTAATCCGCCCTGAGTCCCCTGCGAGGTGAGAAGGGTGGAATATAAATGAAGTAACTAAAATAAATAAATAATAAATATCATCTTCATCATCCAACACCCAGGGCTTGGGAAGGCTTGTGCTTCCAGGCAGGTCTTGCTAAATATAGGCCGTGGAGTGGCACTGCGTTAAGCCCTGGTGCTGCTGAACTACTGAACTGAAGGTTTCATCTGTCAGTCCCAGCTCCTGCCAACCTAGCAGTTTGAAAACACGCAAATTTGAGTAGATCAATAGGTACTGCTTCTGCGGGGAAAAGCAAAGAGATGCTCCAATCTTGCCAGTCACACAGCCACGAGGTGACAACACTGGAAAATGGAGAAAGCCCCTCCCCAGAGCCAGGAACGAAGCCGGAAATGAAAGGAGAAGCCTTTGCCTTTGTTTGTGTATGTCTGTCTCACTGGATACGATTCTAAAGGCACTGAATGCTGTAATCCGCTCTGAGTCCCCTAGGAGAGATGGGCGAATATAAATAAAGTGAATTATTATGTATTATTATTTAGTATTTGGAGAAGTTCCTTTTTCTGGACCGCAACTCTTTTGCCTGTCGCTTGCCAAAACTGGGGCGAAGCTGGCCAAACCAAGGGGAGCGCTCCAAAGGAGTACCAACGGGTCCGTTTGGTCATTTCCACTTCTCTCTGGCTAAAACCTACACCTGCTTCTTCTTTTCCCAGAGGCCTTTGCCGGCGTCAAAGCCGAACAGAACCACATCCTCGTTCCACGGTGTGCTGAAGTTGTGTTGTTTGTTGCAAGGCAAATGTATCGTTTGTTATTGCTTATTTGCCTATACGTTTGATGGTAAAATGTTTAACAAGCCACGGAGGGTTGGCGGGGAATGTTGGAGCAGCAGGCCCCTGCGAAGGCTGTTGCCGTGGAGACGGAAGTTAGAGCTGCACCTGTTTTAGAACTTTCTGATTTTAAAAATAAGTCGGTTGGTTTTGTCGGTTGGTGGGAGGGAAGCTGTCTTTCGGAGCTTTTAGAAAGCAGTTCGGTTAGGGGTTTGAGAAACCCAGGTGAAAGACAGACTTTGTCCAAGTTAGAGTAGAAAACTAACTCAATAGATAGGTAAAGCCTACAGTTGGCTATTTACCTGCTGGAGCAGTTAGTTAGCAGGACTGCTTGGTTCTGTGTTATGAAGTACAGTGGAAACTGTACTCTATTGTTGAAACATTGTAACTGCAAGATTTGTACCTCTTAGGAGACTTGTTTGCAACCAACTAAGCTCTGAACTCTGTTATAAAATAAACTGTTGAACATCTTTATTACAACACCTCTCAATGTCGTTCTTTTTAAAACACAAGCCTTAAAAGAACAAACCCTCACATCGGTGGCTGATCTGATACAATTGGTGGCAGCAAATATATTAACTGGTGGCAGTTTGAACATCTGTTGGTGGGGCTCAAAGGGAAAGTACCCACCCTACCACAGTGGGAAGAAAGCCTTACTGCCCAGAGTTATAAAAGGGTTGGCGCGGCCTGGCTCTGTTCCTTACATGTTAGTGGCAGTGGTAAGATTTGCAAAGTAGACCTGCCCTGCCACGGTTAACACAAAGAGCCTGGAAGCCTTCTTTATATACTTCACTAGCTGAACCCGGCACACGTTGCCCTATTTAGGAGATGTGAGGAAGTCTGGGTATGTAAGGGTTGGAAATGATGTGACTATGTGTTTTGTGTGTGTTTATATGCGTATGTTTGTGTGTATATATGTGTTTTTTGTGTGTTTATATATGTGTATGTATATGTGTGTATATATATGTGTGTGTGTATGCGTGTGTATATGAGTTTGTGTATGTATGTGTATGTATGTGTGTGTGTATATGTGTTTTTGTCTATGTATATGTTTATATATGTGTATGTGTTTATGTGTGTATATATGTGCATGTATATTTGTATATATATGTGTGTGTGTTTGTGTATATATATATTTGTGGGTTTTTGTGTGTGTGTATATATATGTATGTGTGTATGTGTGTGTGTGTATTTTTTATGTGTGGGTTTATGTGTATGTATATGAGTATATATAGATGTGTGTGTATGTGTGTGTATATGTATATGTGTGTGTATATATGTGTATATATGTTTATGTGTATATGTGTGTGTGTGTGTGTGTTTGTGCTGTTTTGTGTAGGAGTTGTAATGTTTGGGTTTTTTTTAAATGGGTGTTGTTATTATTTTGTTTTGTAAGCTTGCCTGTCTGTTTTTTCTGTTGCTCGTCCTTCCTCGTCACCTCCCTGCCATGGGGGGATGGGGGATCTTTGATAGGAGGACGGGTGCTGCGCTGTGTCTCACCCTTCGGTGTCCTGTTCGGGGAGTGGCAGGGAGGTGGGGCGCCGCTTCATCGGGAACGTTTAGGAGGCATGGGACTACACTTCCCAGAAAGCTCCGCCCCTGCTTCCCAGCGAGTGGCGCGGAGCCTTCTGGGAGGTGTAGTTCCGTCGTCTTCTAGCCGCCACATGGAGCCGGGTCGCGTGGGCGCCACTTTGGGCGCCTTTTCCGCCGCGTCCTTGGCTTTCCTCAGCGGCTGGTATTATGTTTTGGACCCAGGGCGCGCCGTCGCCTCCTTGGCCTTCTGCCGCTCTCCTCCGCCGTTTCCAAGCCGGTCCTTAACCCGGGCCGCGTGGGGCGAAACGGCCAAGGTGTCTTCCGCGCGGCCCGGGTCAGGGACCGGGTAAGAGGCGGCGGAGAAGGCGACGGCGTGGCCCGGGTCTCAAACAGGATGGCAGCCGCCGAGGAAGGCCAAGGATGTGGCGGAGAAGGCGGCCAAGGCGGCGGCCGGGTGTCCCGGGTTGAGGAGCGGCGTGGAAGTGGTGGAGGAGGTGGGTACGGAGTTGGCGGCGCGGGTGGGGTAATGTGTTGGCGCGTGGAGGTGGGTTGGGAGGGAGCGCTGGAGGAGGAGGAGGGTTGTGCCGTTCTCGCGGCCGCAGCGGTTTGCGCATGCGTGGTAATGTTGTGGCACAGGGGTGTTTTTGGGGGTGTTCCGTTGTCTTTCGGGGTGTTTTTGTGGACCTTGGAGCATGGGTTAGTGGCCCGGCGATTTTAGTGTGTGTGGGACATGTAGTTTTCGCGTCTATGTCTCCCGTTGCACGACCACTCTCAGTTTATATATATAGATTACATTATTTGGTGGCAGCGTATTTACTGTAAGGGTCAAGGGGTCCGAGCCCTCTTGTTTTTTCGATAGTCTTCCAAACATTGTGGCCACGTGCATTCCTTCCTTGGCGGTGCTATGTTTTCCTCTGCTCGGCTTCAAAGGCGGAAAGGAAACCACTTTCTTTTCCCAAAGTTAGCAGCCAACTTTTCGTTTTCTGCGACAGGAACGGGCGCCTGTGTTCTTCATCACTCGGCAATGCTTTCAACGTCCCTTTTTGCGCAGAGTCGCAGGCCTCCCCGCAGCGCGGCCATCTTGGCAACATCTTCCCCTGCTCTCCTCCTGCGTCCTCCCTTGAAAGCCCACTTTTGCCATCTCTGCACCGCCGGGCGTTTGATTTCAATGCCTCCACAAGCAAAGGCTCCACAGGAAGGGAAGACATGAATCCTGGAATGGCTGAGGCTTTTTGTCAGACGGAAGAACAGAGGGATGGCATCGTTTTTCCACTCAAAGGCAACTTGAATAAGACTAGGACCGGACTCAGCCTCGTTGCCTTTGACTCCCTCTAAGCGCACACAAAAAACCTATTTTCAAATGGCTTCCTTTTCTCTCGATGTGTTGAGGCCATCACCTCGGAGAGAACAGGATCCTTTTCCCTTCTCCCTTGCACCGCTGAGACTGGAGAGACCATGCTGGGATCTGAACCTTTATAGGGTCAACTAGAGCCTGATTGGTCGCCACGTGCCACCTGACCTGTTATAGCGGCAACTGCATACACAGTTCCTCCACGGTTTGGGGAGCAGGCCCTGGGCTCCCCCTTCTGGCGAAACAATGAACTGCCAACTTTGCATCTCCAGCAATAATCAGGTTGCACAGGTAATTCCATACACCAGAAGGCTGTCTACACTGGCCATTTAATGCAGATCAAAGCTAGCTTCAAATTGTGGGAGCCAGACAACAAACACCCACAAAGCGCACAATGAACGTTCCTTAACAAGCATCAATGTGTTACAGTTTGTGTGGCTGCCATCCAGGCCTCCCTAACAGTTCAAAGACATACCTCGGTATATTGGTCTAACAGCTGAGAAACCTAGTTGCCTTGCATGAATACCATTTCCCCCATGCCCGGATTACCCATAAGGCCAACGAGGCCATGGCCTAGGGGCACAAGCCGAAGGGGGCACAGATCACGGACCAAAAAAACCCAAAACTGGTCTGCGGCCCTCTTTCCCCCTTTCTCATGCCCCTCCTCACTCCTTCTCCCGGCAAAGTCTCTGCTCCGTCCCCTCTGTCTCTCGCTCTCTCACTCTCTCTCTCTTGCACGTGCACGTGCGTGCTCTCTCTCGCACGCTCTCTCTCTCTCTCTCTGGCTCTCTCTCTCTCAGTCTCCCTCGTGCGTGCTCTCTCTTCTCTCGTGCGCGCTCTCTCTCTCGCTCTCTCTTGCGCGCGCTCTCTTTCTCTCTCTGGCTCTCTCTCGCCCAATCTCTCTCGTGCGCGCTCTCTCTCTCTCTCTCTCTCTCTCTCGCTCAATCTCTCTCGTCCGCGCTCTCTCTCTCGCTCTCTCTCTCTCTGTACGCTCTCTCTCTCTCTCTCTCTCTCTCTCTCTCTCTCGCGCGCTCTCTCTCGTGCTCTCTCTCTCTTGCTCTCTCACTCTCTCTCTCTCTCTCTCTCTCTCTCGCTCTCTCTCTCTCTCTCTCTTGCTCTCTCTCTCTCGCTCAATCTCTCTCTCTCTCTCTCTCTCTCTCTCTTGTGCGCGCGGTCTCTCTCTCTCTCTCTCTCTCTCTCTCTCGCGCTCTCTCTCTTGCTCTCTTGCGCGCGCTCTCATTCTCGCGCACACATGCTTTCTCTCTCTCTCTCTCTCTCGCGCGCTCTCTCTTTCGCATGCGCTCTCTCTTGCTCTCTCTCTCGCTCTCTCTCTCTCTCGCGCTCTCTCTCTCTCTCTCGCGCGCGCCTTTGGAGCAAGTTTGCACTTGCTGCGCTCTCCCCAAGCCTCCCGACTCCCGAGGAGACCTTCAGAGCACAGTGAAGCTTTCCAGCCGGTGGGAATGGGGACCTTGGAGGTGGCGGGAGGTTGGCTTAAAGGGGGCGTAATTCCAAAGTGTGGCCTAGGGCGCTAAAAAGTGCTAATCCGGGCCTGCATTTCCCCAAAAGGTTATGGTATCATTTCTCAAAAGGTTATGACTTGTAACAAGGTCATGCTTTGCCAAAGATCATAACATCCCCAAAGGGTTATGGAGATTATTATTTATTTTTATTTATTTACCATATTTCTAACCCGCCCTTCTCAACCCCAGAAGCGGGACTCAGGGCGGCTTCCATTCAGCCCCACCAAGAGGCTATATCAACAATACAATAAAATCACAACATCAACACAACATGATAAAAACAACATAATTAAAACTATACAAAGTCATCATTACACATTAAACCACACCTCATCCGTCTTCACGCCAATCCAGTTCGTCCCTTAAGGTGCTGATTGCATTCATTGACCAAACGCCTGGTCCCACAGCCATGCCTTTACTTTCGTTCAGAAAGCTAGGAGGGAAAAGATCGATCTTATCTCAGTTCGGAGTGTGTTCCATAGGTGGGGAGCCACCACCAAGAAGGCCCTGTCCCTCGACCCCGCCAGGCGCATTTGAGCTGTAGACGGGAGCAAGAGCAGGGCCTCCCCGGATGATCTTAGATTTTGAGGTGGGACGTTAGGGGTGGATGCGTTCGGACAAGTAAGCTGGGCCAGAACCGTTTAGAGCAGTGTTTCTCAACCTGGGGGTCGGGACCCCCAGAGGGGTCGCGAAGGGGTGTCAGAGGGGTCGCCAAAGACCATCAGAAAACACAGCATTTTATGCTGGTCGTGGGGGGTTCTGTGTGGGAAGTTTGGCCCAATTCTAATTTTGGTGGGGTTCAGAATGCTCTTTGATCGTAGGTGAACTATAAATCCCAGCAACTACAACTTCCAAATGTCAAGGTCTATTTTCCCCAAACTCCACCAGAGTTCGTGTTTGAGCATGTTGAATTTCATGCCAAGTTTAGTCCAGATCCTTTGTTTTGAGGTCACTGTGCTCTCTGGATGTAGGTGAACTACAACTCCAAAACTCAAGCTTGTCTTGTTAGACCTGACAGCAGCATTCGACATGGTAGACCACGCATTGCTGACCCACCGTTTAGCCGGCTCCGGGGTTGGGGGGACCGCCCTTAAATGGGTGGCCTCCTTCCTCCGGGACCGGGGACAACGTGTGGAGGGGGTGGGAAGGCCTCCGGGAGACTCCCACTTGACTGTGGGGTCCCCCAAGGGCCATCCTCTCCCCCTTATTATTCAACGATATATGCCCCTGGCCCAGCTGGCCCGCGACTTTGGTCTGGAGTGTTATCAGTACGCTGATGACACCCAGCTTTTGCTGAGAATGGACGGCAGGCCGGACACCGTACCCGATTGTTTCCATCAGTGCCTGGAGGCCGTGACTGGTTGGCTGCGGGCCAGCCAGCTGAAGGTGAATCCGTCGAAGACGGAGATCCTGTGGCCCGGTCGCCCTGGGCTGGGTGGGTGTCAGTTGCCTACCCTGGATGGCGAGCAGCTTAGCCCATCATCTTCGGTTAAGAGCTTAGGTGTTCAGTTGGACTCCCTGCTGACCATGGAGTCCCAGGTCTCTGCGGTCAGCAGGGTGTCCTTCTTTCACCTACGACGGGCTAGGCGACTGGCACCCTACCTGTCCAGGACCGACCTGGCGACGGTAATCCAAGCGACGGTCATCTCGAGATTGGACTACTGTAACGCCCTCTACGTTGGCCTTCCCTTGTCGACAATTCGGAAACTCAAGCTAGTGCAGAACGCCGCTGCTCGCTTGCTGACGGGTTCGCCGGCGAGGAGCACATCACGCCCATTCTTCGGCAGCTGCACTGGCTTCCTATCGAGTACCGAATCGCCTTCAAGGTGTTGGTATTGACCTTAAGGCCTTACACGGCAGAGGGCCTGCGTACCTGAGGGACCGCCTTACCACGTACTTACCCCCGAGATTACTGCTGTCAGACGAACAGAATCTGCTGACAGTACCACAAGTCCGCTCCAGCCACCTAACTGTAACCAGACAGAGAGCCTTTTCTGCAGTGGCCCCAGTGCTGTGGAACTCAGTGCTCGAGCCATCTCAGAGCTGGCTCCATTCAGAAGGGCTTGTAAGACCGCCCTCTTTGGACTAGCCTTTAATTAGGCATAGAAGGATTGTGCCTCTAGAACTATCTATGTCACCCTGCACCTCGAAATGTGTCAAATTGTGTTTTTAATATGTTTATGCTTTTATTGTAGGGCCCCATGTCTGTGACATGATGCCCACTTATATTGCTGTTATCCGCCCCGAGCCTGTGGCGGATCGCGATCGACTTCCTGGGCAGCCCAAGATCGAAGAAATAAATAAATAAATAAATAAATAAATAAGGTCAATGCCCGCCAAACCCTTCCAGTATTTTCTGTTAGTCATGGGAGTTCTTGTGTGCTAAGTGTGGTTCGATTTCATCATTGGTGCAGTTCAGAATGCTATTCGATTGTGGATGAACTTCAAATCCCAGTAACTACAACTTCCCCTCAATCCCACCATTATTCAAAATTGGGTGTATTGGGTATTTGTATGTATGTAATTTGTATGTATGTAATTTGGTGTTTAAGTTTTTAATAATGTTGTAACAGGTTTTAATTTGTATAGCATTGAATTTTTGCTGTAAGCCAGTCTGAGCCCCTCTATAGAGGTGAGGTCGGGGTACAATAATTTTAAATAAATAAAATAAAGAAATGTGTGCCAAATTTGAATGAAAATACATCCTGCATATCAGATATTTACATTACACTTCATAACAGTAGCAAAATTACAGTTGTGAAGTAGCAACAAAAATAATTTTATGATAGGGGGTCACCAGAACATGAGGAACTGTATTAAGGGGTCATGTCATTAGGAAGGTTGAGAACCACTGGTTTAGAGCAAAGGTGCCCACACTTTTTCAGCAAGCGAGCTACTTATAATAAAACCAAGTCAGAAAGATCTACCTACCTCCTCAAGGCTGAGAGGGGGGGGGTGGGGCGGGGCTTGGCCTGGCCTGGCTCCGCCCCCCTCTGGCTTCCGCTCTACCAGCAGCTTCTCCAGGCTTGAGGATGGCAGTCCCAAGCCAGCCTTGTGCTAGCTATGCCACCACTGGCTTGGCATTGCCATCCTCAAGCCCGGAGAAGCGGCTGGTAGAGCTGAAGCCAATAGGGGACGGAGCCAGGCCGCACCAAGCCCCGCCCCTCCCCTCTGGCTCCCAGCAGCTTCTCCAGACTTGAGGATGGCAATGCCAAGCCAGTGGTGGCATACCGTGTTTCCCGAAAGTATGACACCCCGATTGTAAGACGATCGGGGTGTCAGGGGTCGGCTAATGTAAGCCGTACTCGAATGTAAGCCGTACCTCGTCGCCACGCCGCGCGCCGCCGCCGCCCATTGGCCGGCACACCTCCGCAGCGCACCTTTCTGCCAGGCCTCTGACGCGTCCAAGAAAGGGAGGGGGAAGAGGGCAAGGGCGGAGGGAGCGCCGACGCGTCAGAGTGACGCTCTGATGCGTCGGCGCTTCCTCCGCCCCTTGTGCTCTTCCCCCTCCCTTTTTTTGTCCAAGAAAGGGAGGGGGAAGGCGCAAGGGGCGGAGGGAAGCGCCGACGCGTCAGAGTGACGCTCTGACGCGCCGGCGCTTCCCTCCGCCCCCTGCGCCTTCCCCCTCCTTTTTGTCCAAGAAAGGGAGGGAAGAGGGGGGGGAGGGAAGCGCCGACACGCCAGAGTGACGCTCTGACGCTCCGGCGCTTCCTCCGCCCCTTGCTCTCTTCCTCCCTTCCTTCGTCGCGTCAGAGGCCTGGCAGAAAGGTGCGCCACGGAGCTGTGCCGCGGCCGATGGGCCAGTTGCGGCGGCGGCGGCGGCCTGGCGTGGCGACGGGCACTCCTGGGCAGCCCTGGTTTAGAGCGTTATAGGTCAACACCAGCACTTTGAATTGGGCTCGGAGATGGACCAGCAGCCAGTGGAGCTGACATAACAGGGGGGTGGTATGTTCCCTGTATGTCGCCCCCGTTAATAATCTGGCTGCCGACCATTGTACTAGTTGGAGTTTCCGAACCGTCTTCAAAGGCAGCCCCACGTAGAGCGTGTTGCAGTAATCTATACGGGATGTAACCAGAGTTTGGACTACCATGACCAAGTCATACCATGGCCAAGATTAGGTTAGGTTAGGTTATGTTCCTTTGGCAGAAAAGTTAAGATAAAAAACACCCTGATCCCGTCACCTTTTCAAAAGAATTGTGAGCAGAAAATGGGGGATTTTGTGCAATAACCTGTGCTTTGCTTTCGGGTGAATCCGAGACTGAGCGGAGAAGTGCTTGCTCATTTCTGCTCAAGACGCCTTCACCCAAGTTGGAAGGTTCAAGACAAACAGTTGACGGAGCCACCAAAACCTCTGCGACCTTCTCTCAACACTTTGGCTGTGTGTCTCCTGGCAGTTGGGATGCCGCCGCCACAACGGTGCTCCCATCCGCCCAGGGAAGCAAAGCCTTGACAGACAGAGAGGCAGAAGGCACGCTTTCGAAAGTAAGGAGAAAGAGCCCATGCGGAATGCATATATATATGTGCGTGTGTACATATATACATCATGACCTGCTTGCATTAACGTGTGGGCAGCCAGAGCGAGGGCATGGTGCCCTGGAACGGAAAGTGCAAAGAGAGAGTCGTATTTTTAACGCCGCAACTGGGTCAAGAGCCGCCTGGAGTCGGGTGGATGCACCCTGCAAGCGAGGCGTGCATTAAGGAAGAAAGAGAGGGAACGCGAGAAAGGAAGGAAGGAGGAGAGGGGGAGAACGCATGAGTGCAAACACAGGTATCCTAGCGAAGCGCATCACAGCCTTGACCCCCGACAACACCCCACTGCCTTCTGCGGCACCTGCAAGATCTAGAAAACACTCTAGAATTCCAAAATTTTGGAGCGGTCAGGATTGTCAACAGCAGCCTGGCGTTTGCTCCAGATGCAAACTAGCTCTCTGTCGCCCCCTCAAGATATCTATAATTTTTTTAAAAAATGTTTCAATACTCATTATAAAATCAGAAGGTGGAGTGAAAATTGTTTCCAAAATTGGCCGGGGTCCCTATCTATTATAGAAAGGAGGTCCCGTCATGGAACGACCGTCCTAGGCAGAGAAACCTTACAAGGCAGAGACACCAAACTTGGCAACAAAAATAGGCCTCAGGCAAGGTAGGTTTTTAGCAAATAAACTTTCCCCCCCAAAACCTAGAAGGCCCCCAAAACAACAATACAAAAAAACCCTACATTTCCCAGCATCCTCCATGACCGGCAACGAATCTCCCGGCCTCTACATTCTGACATGATTGGTTGCCAATGAGGGAGTATTTGCATAACGCCTCTACTGGCCAGCCAACATGAACATTCCGACCCATAATAAACTGTCAGAGGAGGATAAGGCAAAGGCCTGAGGCAGTCGCCAACACAAACACCAATTCACTTCCCACAGAAAATTTAAACCCCTACAAATCACAGACCACGCCCAAAATTGACAGTAAGGCTTCATTAACTTGATTTTCCCAACTAGGCCTCAACTCATGGGACATTGTATATGGCCTGAATTGACAGTAAGGCTTCATTAACTTGATTTTCCTGACTAGACCTCAGCTCATCGGACATTGTGTATGGCCTGAATTTACAGTAACCTACCTTGGCACACAGAGCCCCTACAACCCACGCTACATTCTACTGCAGTTTGGAGGAGGGTGGACCATGGATGATGGGATTTGATGTACCTCCATGGATTATGGGATTTGTAGTACTTTCAAACCCTTCATTCCCCACAGACCACTGTGGCCCAGAACCAAGACCGATAAAGACCCAACTTGGCACACAGTGCCCCCATGACCCACACTCCATCCAACTGCAGTTTAGAGGAGGGCACACCATGGATGATGGGATTTCAAGTACCTCCACTCACTTCCAAAGTACCCCACCCACACAAGCATCAACCTCTACATCAACACAGCAGACGGAAAGACAAAAAACATTGTACATCCACAAGCTATGCAGAACGCCAGCAACACCACACACCGACAACTCCCCAGGACTTCAACATCCCACCCACCAGAACAACCCACAACGACACAGCCATGACCCCACCAAGACCATAACTAACATCAATTCCAACCCTTACATACTCAGACTTTCTCGCATCTCCTAAATAGGGCACAGCTAGTCATAACTATAATGAGTTGTGGGCTTTTTCGTTGCTTTCCGTTAAGTAATTGTGCACATGGGGACACTTGCGGGGTCCCCTTTTCTCCCTCATTTTAATAGATATTGGCATGAAACTTGTTACGATTATAGAACCCATTGACCACTGACAGCCCACCAAGTTTCAGAACGTTTCCCTCCTCCATTGATTTTGGGGGAATTTTCAAAGTTTTTCTGCACAATGGCACAAGATGACAGGGAATCATTCATGCCAAGTTTCAGAAAGATTCACACATCTACTGATTTTAATCTATGTATATAATAAAAGTCAGTGTTTGCGGAGGGCGGGAGGTGCGGATGTACGGCGGTGCGGAGGAATATGTGGCAGCGTTTCGATTGGTTGCCACTGTGGGATTATTTGCATAAAGGACTCTGATTGGATAGCCTCAGAACTCAAACATTCTAAGGCAACAGAAAGAGGGGATTGGTTGCCACTGAGGGAGTATTTGCATAAAGGACTCTGATTGGCCAGCATCCAAGAATCCAAGACTCTACATTCAAACAACATGATTGGTTGCCACTGAGGGAGAATTTGTAAAACAGGCTCTGATTGGCCAGCATTTCTACATCCAAAATCTCAAAGGTGCCAGAGAGAGTACTTCACAAAATGGCTTCATTTAGCTGATTTTACAAACTAGGCCTCCACCTCAATTGACAGTAAGACTTCATAGGCCTCAGCCTGAATTGACAGTAAGGCTTCCTCAACTTGATTCTCCTGGCTAGGCCTTAGCCTAAATTCACAGTAAGACTTACTTAACTTGATTTTCCTGACCAGGCCTCAGCTCATGGGACATTGTGTATGGCCTGAATTAACAGTAACCAGCCTTAGCACACAGAGCCCCTATGACCCATGCTACTTTCTACTGCAGTTTGGAGGAGGGAGGACCAAAGATCATGGGACTTGAAGTACGTCCATGGATAATGGGATTTGTAGTACTTTCAAACCCTTCATCTCCACAGACCACTGCAGCCCTGAACAAAGACCCATAAAGACTACACTTGGCACACAGTGCACCCATTACCCAATATACATCCTACTGCAGTTTAGAGGAGGGCAGACCATGGATGATGGGATTTCAAGTACCTCCACTCACTGCCTAAGCCCACTGCGTCCCTCATCCAGTGACTGATCAAGACCAAACTTGGCACACAAAGCCCCCATGATCCATTTAATATCCTAGTGAAGCTCGGAGGAGGGTGGACCACGCATGATGGGACTTGAAGTACCTTTACTCATTTCCCGAGCCCACTGCGACCCTCATCCAATGACTGCTGAAGACCAAACTTGGCACACAAAGCCCCCATGATCCATTTAATATCCACAGTGACCCCCATGACCCACTCTCACATGCTGCTGCAGCCCCCATGACCCACTCTACATTTGAAGTTTGAGGAGGGGACCATGGAAGATGGGAGTGGCAGTACCTTCACTTACGTACTGAAACCACTGCGCCCCTCATCCAATGACTGGTCGAGACCACACACATAACCCCCATTACCTCCTTTACATCCTGGTGAGGTTTAGGGGAGGTGGACCACAGATTATGGGATTTTCAGTACTTTCACATGCTTTACTTCCCACAGACCACTCTGCCCCCAGCCAAGAACAATAAAGACCAAACTTGGCACACAGTGCCCCTATGACCCACTCTACATTCTACTGCCGTTTGGAGGAGGGTGGACAGTGGATGATGGGACTTGAAGTACCAAAGACCAACCTTGGCACACAATGCCTTTCTCAAATAACCCGGGCAGTGCCGGGTCCCCAAACTAGTATATATATAAATAAGCCACAACTGCTATTAAATTGAATGTCTTTAACCAAAGGAACTTCCCAGCCCAGCACAGGTTGACTTGCTTGTATCGAACTCTCAGTCAGTCCTCCTTTCTGCAGATTCAACCATTCATTGGGACTCTGGCTGCTGCCAGGAAGGAGGGACACACCTCTCCCCCCTCCTCATTGGGGCTTACTGATGCTGAGCAGAATTCTGGGAAATGTAGTTTAGGGCAGGATCTTCTGCAGTCTCTGACATATTTATTATTTATTTTATTATTTTATTAATTTCAGCTTCTATGCCGCCGAACTCCCAAGGGCTCGCGGCGGCTTACAGTAGCATAAGGCACAACAATACACAGTCGAGAACAGTTAAAAACAATAGCAGCAATAAAACAGATTAAACAGAGGTAATTAACACAATAGTACACCATGTACTAAGAGCTGGGGCTTAATGGCAGCGGGTGAGCCAGCCCTACCCATTAAAAGCCTGTTTAAAGAGGTGGGTTTTGCAGGCCCGTCTGAATGGGAGGAGGTCCTCATGGTCCGTGTTTCAGCCAGGAGGGCGTTCACAGCACAGGTGCTATAACAAGGAACGCCTCCGGCGAGTTGATGTCAACCTGGCAAGTTTCACCGCAGGCACCTCTAGAGGTTAGAATCCTCCGACCGCAGTGATCTCAGAGGGCAATATGGGGTGAGACGTTCCCTTAGATACGCTGGCCCCAGGCCGTGTAAGGCCTTAAAGGTAAGTACCAACACTTTGAAGGTAATCCGGTGCTCAATCGGCAGCCAGTGCAGATCCTGCAATATAGGTGTTATGCGGCAACCTGCTGGGGAGCCAGACAGGAGCCGGGCGGCAGTGTTCTGCACCAGCCTGAGCCTCCGGGTCACCGACAGAGGAAGGCCAACGTAAAGTGCGTTACAGTAATCTAGTCTCGAGATGACCGTGGCTTGGATCACCGTGGCCAGGTCGTTCCGGGAGAGATAGGGGGCCAGCCTCCTTGCCTGTCTAAGATGGAAGAACGCACTCTTGCTGACCGCAGAGACCTGGGCCTCCATGGGGCTGGGAGTCCAAGTGGACCCCCAGGCTGGCTTGACGGAAGACGATGGGCATAACGCCACACCGTCCAGGCTCGGAAGCTGGACATCCCTACCACCGGGCGGCCCAGCCACAAGATCTCCGTCTCGCCGGATTCACCTCAACCTACTGGCTCGCAGCCATCCAGTAACGGCTTCGAGGCACAGCTGGAAATTATCTGGAACAGATCCAGGCCTGCCCTCCATCTCAGAATGAGCTGGGTGTCATCAGCGTACTGGTGGCACTCCAGCCCATAACTCCCGCACCAGCTGTGCAAGCGGCTGCATGTAGATGTTAAATAATAGAGGGGAAAGGATGGCCCCTGCGGGACCCCACAAACTAGTGGGGAACCCTCGGAGACCACCCACCCTCCTCACACGCTGAGACCGCTGGTGGAGGAAGGAGGACAGCCATTTAAGGGCCGTCCCCTCACTCCAGCCATGGCCAGGCGGTGGGTCAAAAGATTGTGGTCGACCGTGTCAAACGCTGCCGTGAGGTCCAATAACTCGAGCAGCGCAGACCCGCCGTGGTCGAGCTGGCCGCGGAGGTGATCTGTGATGGAGACCAGGACCGTCTCCGTCCCGTGCCCCGAAGGCCGGACTGGAAGGGGTCAAGCCATGTTGCATCATCTAAGAAGGACTGCAACTGCTCCATTACTGCCCTCTCAACTACCTTCCCCAGGTACGAAAGATTCGACACTGGTCGGTAGTTGGAGGGAACCGCTGGGTCTAAAGTCGGTTTTTTCAGTAATGGAGCCACCACCGCCTCTTTTAAGCACTCTGGAAAGACTCCTTGCTCAAGGGGGCTGTTTATAATATTCAACAGAGGCCCACGTAACCCCTCCAGGCAGGATCTAACCAGCCAGGAGGGGCACGGGTCGAGGAGCAGGTGGTAGGCCTGGTTGCAGCCACAATCTTATCAACAGCATCTCGTCCATAGGGCTCCTTGCCTTCCCAAACTACAATTCCCAGGGTGCTGTGCTCTCTCAGCCTCTTTCCCAGCTCACTCAGCTCTTCCCGCCCTCCTGCTTTCCTCTCCTCATGGCGAGAGGTAGCCTCTCTCTTCTTCATCTATAGAGGAAGGGCAGCCTTTTTGGCTTGGCTTTGCTCGCTGAGAAAGCACAGCATCCTGGGAATTGTAGTTTGGGAATGCAAGAAGCCCTATGGCAGAGACCCTGCCCTAAACTACATTTCCCAGAATTCTTCTCATTGTTTCCGAGCATTACAGAATCCAAGAAAAGTATTGGGTGAGTTTTCATTTGTACCTTTTTGCATGCCCCCCCTCCCCTCCCCCATGTTTCTGAATATCTGCAAATTACATACGATTTACCATTTAGAAATGAAGATTTGCACATCCCTAATATCTACACGCAGTTGCTGCTTGAGCATCTTTTGTCCACAAATCCAAAATGTATCAAAATCTAAACATATCTGCAAGGGGGCCTGCAACAAATTATTATAATTATTATTATTATTATATGACACGATGGGTTAAACCACCAACTACAGAAAATCTTGCCAACCAAAAAGTTGGCAGTTCAAGTCACGGGTCAGGGTGAGCTCCCGCCATCAGCCCTAGCTTACTTCTTACCTAGCTGTTCGAAAACAGCAATGTAAGTAGATAAATAGGTACTGCTTTGGTGGGGAGGTAAAAGGTGCCCCTGACGACATCCTGGCAATTCGATCAGGAAGGCATCCATGGAAAACAGGCTCCTCGATGTGGAAAAATGTCATAACAGCACCTCCCCATGGCCAAGTTGAGCATAGACTCCAGATGCTGTAGATCAGGGGTGCTCAGAATGGTGATCTCGATCACCAGGGTGATCTTCGGGCCTCATCCTGGTGATCTTCAGACCCCTGACCAGGTTTTTGCTGTTGGTCCTCTTCATGCGCCCCTGCACGCTGCAAAGAAGTCCTCTGTCATTGCTCCTCCCTGCTCGCGCCCAAAAGCTCCAGAGTCCAAGAGGCAGAATGGGCCCCCTCTTTTGGATTCCTCCTCCTCCCTCCGTCCTTCTCCAGCCACTCAGAGTCGTAGGAGACCAAAGGGGGCGGGCTTGGATGACGCGATGCAAGGCTGGCCCCGCGCACATGCGCAGAAGCGCCCATTCTGCCTCTCGGACTTCTCGTGAACTCTTGGAGGCGGCACGCATGCTGGCGGCGTGGAAATAGGAGCAACGACAGAGAAGAAGAAGGATGCTTTGGGGTCATTTCCTTACCGCATCTCAAAGGTCGGTCTTTTACTTTGGGGTGGGTGCTTGATTGTTCTGTGACATGTCTCTTTGTTTATTTTTAATGTTTAAAAATGGCCTTTTAGCTCCAAAGCCTCTCTGCTTGCTTTGTTCCTTGAGAAATATATGTTGGGGAATATGGAAATGTGGGAGAAATGGGGTGGTTGGATGTATTTTTGCATGCCCCTTTGTTTACCTTACTGAGTATTAAATGGCCTTGCAGTTCAACAGCCTCTCTTCTTACTTTCTGGCTGATAATAGGTGTGGTAATATGGCAGTGTGGGAGAAATGGGGTGGTTGGATGTATTTTTATGCTCTGTTTTATATTGTTGTTATTAAATTGAAATGTTGATGTTTTATAACTTCATTTTATGTAAACTGCCCCGAGCCTGCTGGAAGGAGTGGTACATAAAAATGAATAATAAATATAAATAAATAAATAAGAAAATAGTTATACGTTTTACATTTCTGGGTAGGTGATCTTTGGGACTTCGTTTTTTAATCAGTAGCTCTCATGCTGAAAAAGTGTGAGCACCCCTGCTGTAGATGAAAAAGAGGGAAGCCTTGCCTCTCTCTGTCTGTGTAAGTCTGTCTTGGTTGTTAATTGTATAACGGCATTGAATGTTTGCCATATGTGTATTCTGTAGTTCGCTCTGAGTCCCTTCAGGGAGATAGACCAGAATATAAATAACGTTTTTTATTATTATTATGCTTATTATTATTCTAATAACTAATGGAGTGAAACAAGGTTGTGTTTTTGCACCAACCCTATTTACAATCTTCTTCAGCATGATGCTCCAAAGGGCTACGGCAGACCTCGAAGAAGAAGACAAGGGCATATATATACGGCATCGTACTGATGGTAGCTTGTTCAATTTAAGCCGTCTGAGGGCTCGCACTAAGACTCTAAAGTCTAAACTATCTAGTCCGTGAGCTGCCCTTTGCTGACGATGCTGCCCTTGTCACCCATTCAGAAGCAGCCCTGCAGCGCCTCACATCCTGCTTTGCAGCAGCTGCAGAGTTGTTTGGGCTGGAAGTCAGCCTGAAGAAAAGGGAAGTCCTCTACCAGCCCGCACCACAGGAAGAACACCATCATCCCCACGTCAGCATAAGCAAATCTGTGCTTAAGTCCGTTCAGCAGTTCACCTGAAGCATCATCTCTTCAGACGCCAAGATTGACAAAGAGATAGATCACAGATTAGCAAAGGCATAGAGTGCATTCAGAAGGCTTCACAAAAGAGTCTGGAGCAACAAGCACCTGAGGCAAAGCACCAAAATCACTGTGTACAGAGCTATCGTACTGTCTATTCTCCTCTATGGGTCTGAAACATGGGTCACCTATCGCCCTAACCTACGACTCCTCGAACGCTTTCATCAGCGCTGTCTTTGCACAATCCTAAATATACCGACTATGTGATCCCTGTCCTTGAGCAAGCAGGGATCACCAGCATTGAGGCCATGCTATTGAGAACACAGCTGCGCTGGGCAGGGCAGGTCTCTAGGATGGAGGACCACCGCCTCCCAAAGATACTACTCTATGGTGAACTCGCCACAGGTCAGCGCAAGAGAGGCGCCCCAAAAAGAGATATAAAGAGTCCCTGAAACAACACCTCACCTCAGGCTCGGCCAGATTGATCACCAACAATGGTCCACCCTGGCCTCACATCGGGAGGCATGGAGACGCACTATCCACAATGCTGCGGCCTCTTTCGAGAAGACACGCCGGACGGGTATCGAAGAGAAATGACAACGCAGAGAGAACCGCAACTTGGAAACAACATCACCCAAGGAGACTTTCTGCTGTGCTTTCTGCAACCGAACTTGCCTATCACAGATTGGCCTTTTTAGTCATCAACGCGCTTGTAAAAAGCGTGGGATGAGTCCTTCCCAAGAATCTTTGTTCGTGAAGTAATGCCGAGAGAGAGAGAGAGATTATTATTATTATTATTATTATTATGTTTACTTATTCCCTGCTTTTTCTCTCCACCAGGAGACTCGAAAGCACAAAAGCATTCAAATTTTGCGGATGAAATTAACACAACACTAGCAATATAAGCAATCCCAAGAAGCAGGCCAACAGAAAAGGGTCTTTCGTCCACTGGATGGAGGGTAACCAACCCATTCACCAATCCAAAGGGAGTATTATTTATATTTATTTATATTCCGCTCTTCTCACCCCGAAGGGGACTCAGAGCGGATTACAGGTACACATACTTAGCAGGCAATCCCTGCCGTTTCCACAAACACACATATAGACGAACAGAGGCAAACTCTGGCCACCAGGGGGAGCTGACACACTCCTAATCTCTCAGCGTTCCCAGCGTCCCTTGTTGTTCCTTCCGCATTCCTCAGCGTTCCTGGGGTTCTTTTAATGGCCTCATAATTCAGTAAAAATTTGCCTCCCCACTTAATGTGGTACCTTTATCTCCTACTTGACAGATGCAACTGTCTTTCAGGCTGCAAAGGTCGACAGCAGGCTACACTTAAAGGTCGAGCACCCACCTTGACCTGGGCAGGCCTCGAACTCATGACCTACTGGTCAGAGAGATCTTATGCAGCTGACACTTAGCCAGCTGCGCCACATTCCCGGTGCATTTCATCTTTCAAACTTAACGGTCCATCCTCCACAGAGGTTCTCTCCAGTTTGGGTTGGGTACTCCGGATTGAACTCAGAACACTCAGGGTATGGTTGGGTTAACAGCATCATGGTGCTGTTTAGCGCACTCTTAGACACATAACTGGGATTATAACTCCCATGTAAATAGAAATAGTCATTACACGCTCCACTGGCTGCATCCCACTTAACATGCCAACTTCCAGAGGAGCGGCAACAGAATCGCCTCCCTCTTGTCTCGGTGCTGTTCCAAATCTGATGGAACTGGACCTCATTGAGTCCGCCCGGCACCCTTGAGAACAAGCTGGGAGGACCTGCCATCGTTTGGAGGCTCCCTAACACCAGATATGAGATTGGGCAGGAAAGCCATCTCGGACACCGTGTTGCTCAAACATCTACCCGGCATGCCTCTTAATCCAATTGTTTTGGTCCAACTCTAACAATACTAACACGCGGCATTCCATTCTACGTGGCTTGAAAGACGGTATCCTTCCTCCATCACCAGAATGTGCATCCCATACAACAGTGCTGTCCAACTTCTGCCGACCCAAGGGCCGGACTTCTGGTGAGTGATCACCTGGGGGGCCGAGTGGCCACGCCCCCTGGGCACGCCCCTGGCCACGCCTCCGGCCACACGGCTCCGCCCCCTCTCCCAAAGCATCACAATAGCCTTGGAAACGGGCGATTTCGCCCACTTCCGAGGCTGTTGTGATGCTTTGAGAGAGGAGGAGGAGCCACGGGGAGCCTTCCGCGGCTCCGCCCCCTCGCCCAAAGCATCACAACAGCTGTTGTGACACTTTGGGGAGAGGCAGCTGCGAGTGCCAGGGGAAAGGAGGGAGGCAGGACGGGGTCCTGGCAGGGAGGAGGCAGCGGATCGCTGCCCCTTCCCTTCCAGGACCCTTCAGTCCCTCCTTTCCTCCTGGCAGCGGCGTCCCAAGCGGAGCGCGCTGCCAGGGGAAAGGAGGGAGGCAGGGCGGGGTCCTGGCAGGGAGGGCCGCAGCGGATCGCTGCCCCTTCCTTTCAGGACCCTTCAGTCCCTCCTTTCCTCCTGGCAGCGGCATCCCAAACGGAACGCCGCTGCCAGGAAAGAGGGAGGAAGGACGAGGGAAGAGGAGGAGGAGGAGGGAGAACTCTGCGGCGCCCGGGAAGAGGAGGAGGAGGAGGGAGAGTTCTCCCTCCTCCTCCTCCTCCTCTTTCCCCCTGCCCGCGCCCTTGCGATCCGGCGCCGGGCGCCGGGGGGGGGAGGAGGGGCGAAGGAGGAGGCAGCCAGCTGACTGCCTCCTCCTTCGTCCCTCCTCCTCCCCTCCCAGCGCCCGCGGCTCCGATCATGAGCCGCGGTGAGGGGGGAGGGAAGGAGGAGGAGCTGGCTCCCTCCTCCCTGCCCGCCCCCTCCCCCGGCCACCATTTTTTTTTAAAAATCAATTTTTTAAAAATAAAAATAAAAATGGTGGCCGGGGGCATATCAGGGGCCGTGTCCAACAGGCTGGGGGGGCGTGTACGGCCCCCGGGCCGCCAGTTGAACAGCCCTGCCATACAAGACTTCTCCATACTTGGCCCACACCTGCTGCCATTGGCCTTATTTATTTATTTATTTCCAACATTTCTAGAGCGGCCTCACAAAAGGCACAATTCGATGCCAAACACAATAAAAATCTATGTATATAATAAAAGTCAGTGTTTGCGGGCGGTGGGTGGGTGGTGCGACCGAGCGAATATGTGCCAGCGTTTCTATTGACTGCAACTGTCGGATTATTTGCATAAATGGCTGTGACTGGCCAGCCTCCCAACATTCCAACACAGCACAGAGAGGAAAGGAAAGGGCCTGAGGCAGGCATCAATGGCTGGAGTTGAAGTTATAGATAGAAGGATCAGACAATAGCCACAGCTAAATACAAAAATGCATATAATTCAAATACCATACATAGGTTATAATATCACACATTCATTGTACATACGTGCACCCGGGAGAATGGACCAGATAAGCAGGGAAAAATCCCGAAACTACAGGAACTAGGGGTGTATCCCCAGGACTACCCGTTCGGTGGGTCTATTCCACAATTGTGAGTCCCACAGTTCCAGCCTATGCGGCCAGAAAAGAGTTCTTGTAGTTCGCAAAGGACCAAGTTCCGAGGT
Source organism: Anolis apletophallus (assembly GCA_030556195.1). Classification (NCBI taxonomy): domain Eukaryota; kingdom Metazoa; phylum Chordata; class Lepidosauria; order Squamata; family Anolidae; genus Anolis; species Anolis apletophallus. Next base: position 13,960,523 of record JARBWK010000018.1, read on the forward strand.
GAAATTCAGTGGTAAATCCAAAGGTAAATTCGAAGATGGGAGTTCAGGAAAGCTGTCCAAGGTAAGGTAAATAGGAGGTATATAGGGAAAAATCGGCGGTATATAGGGAATTTTTCCCTATATACCTCCTATTTACCTTACCTTGGACAGCTTTCCTGAACTCCCATCTTCCATTTCTTTTGATTTACCACTGGTGAACTTGGTCCTTTGCGAACTACAAGAACTTTTTCTGCCGCATAGGCTGGAACTGAGGGACTCACAATTGTGGAATAGACCCACCGAACGGGTAGTCCTGGGGAACACCCTAGTTCCTGTAGTTTCAGGATTTTTCCCTGCTTATCTGGTCCATTCTCCCGGGTGCACGTATGTACAATGAATGTGTGATATTATAACCTTTGTATGGTATTTGAATTATATGCATTTTTGTATTTAGCTGTGGCTATTGTCTGATCCTTCTATCTGCTTACTTAGCTTTTGCTTGTGTTTCCGTGGAGTTGAAGTTAGCCAGTTGACAGTTTTTTCTGTTGGAAATGGAATGTTCAGTACCTTCACCCAAAACACTTCTAAGGTGACTCAGAGGGAAAGCAAAAGGCCTCAGGCAGTCAGCCACTGTGGCCCACAGCAATGACGGATCAGGACCAAACATGGCAAACAAGGGACCAATGGCCCACTTCACAACCTGGTGTGGTTTAGGGCAGGATGGGCCACGAATGATGGGATTTGCAGTACCTTCACATCATTCACTTCCCAAACAACACTGCAGCCCCTATAAACCACAGACCAGGCCCAAAATTGACAACAAGGCTTCCTTAACTTGATTTTCCTAAGTAGGCCTCAGCTCATGGAATATTGTTGGGCTTCCTCAACTTGATTTTCCTGACTAGGCCCCCAACAATGACAGAACAAGACCAAACTTGGCACACAGAGACCCCCCAAGGTGCACCTTACATCCTGGTGCAGTTTGAGGAAGGATGGACCATGGATGATGGGACTTGCAGTACTTTAATTCAATTCCTTAGAGCACTGTGGCCCACACCAATGACGAACTATGGCACACAATGCCTTCCTCAAATAACCCAGGCACCGCTGGGTCCCCAAGCTAGTACAATATAAAAATCAAAAATATTCAGCATTAAAATACATTAAAATACAATTAACATTAACACATCATACACATTCTCTTCAGTTAAAACAGTGTTCCGTCCATAACAGGAGCATTGAGCCATATCCATCAACTTGACATTTCAAATCCAGTCCAAAGTGCTGCATTGTGCTAATGTGCAAACGCCTGGTCCCACAGCCAAGATGTCACTGCTTTCCTGAATGCCAGGAGGGATGGGGTTGATCATATGTCGCTTGGAAGCGTGTTCCACAGACAAGGAGCCACCACCAAGAAGGCCCTCTCTCTCCTCCCCACCAACCGCATTTGAGAAGTTTGTGGGAGCGAGAGCAGGGTCTCCCCAGATGATCTTAAATTACGAGGTGGGATGTAGCGGCTGATGCGTTCAGACAAGTAAGCTGGGCCAGAACCGTATAGAGCAGTGTTTCTCAACCTGGGGGTCGGGACCCCTGGAGGGGTCGTGAGGGGGTGCCAGAGGGGTCGCCAATGACTATCAGAAAACATAGTAATTTTGTTGGTCATGGGGGTTCTGTGTGGGAAGTTTGACCCAATTCTATCATTGGTGGGGTTCAGAGTGCTCTTTGATTGTAGGTGAACTATAAATCCCAGCAATCAGAACTCCCAAATGTCAAGGTCTATTTTCCCCAAATTCCACCAGTGATCGCATTTGGGCATATTTAAAATTCGTGCCAAGTTTGGTCCAGATCCATCACTGTTTGAGTCCACAGCGCTCTCTGTATGTAGGTGAACTACAACTCCAAAAACTCAAGGTCAATGCCCACCAAACCCTTCCAGTATTTTCTGTTGGTCATGTGTGCCAAGATTGGTCCAATTCCCCCATTGGTGGTGTTCAGAATGCTCTCTGATTGTCGGTGAAATATAACTCCCAGCAACTACAACTCCCAAATGACAAAATCAATCCCTCCACCCCACCTCATCAGAATTCAAATTTGAGTGTATCGGGTATTTGTGCCAAATTTGGTCCAGATTATACATCCTGGATATCAGATATTTACATTACAATTCATAACAGTAGCAAAATTACAATTATGAAGTAACAACAAAAATAATTTTATGATTGGGGGTCACTACAGCATGAGAAACTGTATTAGGGGTCGCGGCATTAGGAAGGTTGAGAAACACTGGTATAGAGCAGGGCTGTCCAACTTCTACCGGCCCAGGGGCCTGAATTCCGGTCACTGATGACCTAGGGGGCCGTAGGGTCTGCCCCCGCCCCGCCCCCGGCTCCGCCCTCTCCCCTTATTTTTATTTAATATTAAATATATTTAATTCCATCCTCCCCTCTCCCCTTATTTTTATTGAATATTAAATATATTTAATTCCATCCTCCCCTCCCCCCTTAATGTATCCGATCTCCCCTTATTTCATCTTTAAATATATTTAATTTTATATTTAATACATGAGGGGAGATGGGGGGAGGGAATGAGGAGCCCCCTGCTTCGGCCTACCTTTTCCAAACACGCAGGATCCAGGAGTACCCGGACGACGAGAGAGGCGACGACCGACTGAGTCGAAGAAGGTCCTAATCGCGTCTGTGGACTTCAGCGATCCAGTAGTAGAGTAGCCAAAAAGTATCGCGAGAATACGCAATCCACACGGGATTTCGCTGTCAGCGCCGGCGTGATCTCGCGTTGACAGCGAAATCCCGTGTGGATTGCATATTCTCGCAATACTTGCTCCGGACCCGGAAGTAGGGGTTTTTTTATTTTTATTATTTATTTTATTTTTCAATTTTTATTTTTTATTAAAAAGCTTAGGGGGCCGTAGGGAAGGAGCTGGGGGGGGCGTATACGGCCCCCGGGCCGCCAGTTGGGCAGCCCTGGTATATTTATTTATTGTTCGTTCTTGTATTCCGCTCCTCCCAGCAGGCTCGGGGCGGATAACAGTGCGGATATATGGGCAACATGTCGCGACATGTCGACATGCGGCCCTACAATAAAACATTAAAACATATAAACATAAAACACATTAAAACCACATTACGTCGTCAATACACGGGATGAGAGGACATACGGCATGGCTCTTAGTCTGGTGTGCTTAGTTAAAAGCTAGGCCAAAGAGAGCCGTCTTGCAGGCTCTCCGAAAGGGGGCCAGTTCCGAGATGGCTCGGGTACTGTCCGTATAGAGCTTTAAAGGTCAAAACCAGCACTTTGAATTGAGCTCGGAAGTGGACAGGCAGCCAGTGGAGCTGACACAACAGGGGGTGGTATGCTCCTGTATGTAGCTCCGGTTAATAATCTGGCTGCCGCCCGTTGGACTAGTTGTAATTTCGAACTGTCTTCAAAGGCAGCCCCACGTAGAGTGCGTTGCAGTAATCTATTCGGGATGTGACCAGAGCGTGGACGACCGTAGCCAGATCAGACTTCCCAAGGTACGGGCGCAGCTGGCGCACGAGTCTTAACTGTGCAAAAGCTCCCCTGGCCACCGGCGAGACCTGGGGTTCCAGGCTCAGCGATGAGTCCAGGATCACCCCCAAGCTGCGAACCTGTGTCTTCAAGGGGAGTGTAACCCAATCCAACACAGGCTGCAACCCTATGCCCTGTTCGGCCTTTCGACTGACCAGGAGGACCTCTGTCTTGTCTGGATTCAGTTTCGATTTGCTAGCCCTCATCCAGTCTGACACAGCAGCCAAGCACCGGTTCAAGGTCTGGACAGGCTCCTTAGTGACAGGTGGGAAGGAGTGACAGATCTGGACATCATCTGCATACAGATAACACCTTACTCCGAAACTCCGGATGATCTCTCCCAGCGGTTTCATGTAGATGTTAAATAACATCGGGGACAGTACTGAACCCTGAGGGACTCCACAAGACAAAGGTTGCGGAGCCAAACAGGTGTCACCCAATAACACCTTCTGGGTACGACCCTCCAGGAAGTTTTGGAGCCAGTACCCCCAAGCCCCATGTCTGCAAGGCGACCCAGAAGGATACCGTGGTCAACGGTATCGAAAACCGCTGAGAGGTCCAGCAGAACCAACAGGGACACACTCCCCCTGTCGAGCTCGCGGCGTAGATCTCTATCTGGCCTTGAACTCTATCTGCTTGTAGCTGGTGAGCAACAGATGCCAGAGGTGAATGCAAGAACAAAGAAAGTGCGTTATTACCCCTGCTGAGCGGCCGGTTGCGGCTGCGGGACCGGCTCCGTTGCCGGTGAAGCCTGGACCTCCGCAGCAGCCGGTAATAGTAGGAAGGCCTGCCGGAGCTTCTCCTACCATTCATCGACATCTCTTTTGGGGGGCGGTGGTGGGGGTCCTCCCAGAACCCTTCCACTTTCTCCACTTACAGGCAAGAAAGGATGGGAAGAGGAGGAAGAAGAAAGGAAATAAATAAAGAGCCTTGGCCTGCAAGGCATGTGCAGGTCCAGAAATAAAAGCCGGGGACACCTCCTCCAGCTCCAGAGCCCACATTCTCGGCAGGCCAGATAAACATAGCCCAGAGTCCTTTCCTTTCCTGCCCCCTCCCCTCCCATACACTTTCAAGATAGGAGCTGCAAAGAGGAAACAGGAGTTGGAAAGGGAACAAGTTGAGAAGGCAGGAAGTCCTGGACTGGATTCCCACCGCTTTGTGTGCCCAAAGCAACGGCACACACTGGAACAAGTTTGGTTGGGGTTGTGGGTCCCTATGGGGAGAAAGGCCGGGTATCAATAAAGATTGCACTATGTCAGTGTTTTTCAACCTTTTTTGAGTCGCGGCACATTTTTTACATTTACAAAATCCTGGGGAACACCACCAACCACGAATACTCAAAATGACACTCTCACACAGTAATACATATAGTTAATATGTTTTTTAATGTATTTATACACTCAGTGTGAAACCTGGGCCTGTTTCGATGAACACAACATACATATCCTGGCAGGAATGGCAGAAAGATACAAACTTCCCACACAGAACTCCCCTGGTGCTGCTTGACCTCACCGCGGCGTTCGACACGGTGGACCATGACTTGCTGTTGCGGCGACTATCAGCCATTGGGATTCAAGGCACAGCTTTGGCCTGGTTCGATTCCTTCCTGCGGGGCCGTTCGCAGCGTGTTGAGTGGCGAGGCCAAGTGTCCAAGAAATCCACCCTGGACTGTGGAGTCCCCCAAGGCGCCATTTTGTCACCGCTTTTTAACATCTACGTCCAACCCTTGGCAAGCATAGCCAGAAGTTTTGGATTTGCTGGCTACGGTGGTCCATGCCACAGTGACATCACGGCTGGACTACTGTAATGCCTTGTACGTGGGGTTGCCGCAGTCAACCACCCGTAAAATCCAGCTAGTGCAGAATGCAGCCGCCAGACTCCTCACCGGGACACCACTGAGATGCCATATCGCGCCATCTCTACAGCGCCTGCACTGGCTGCCAGTCGAGCTCAGAGCCATCCACAAGATCTTGTCGCTTACCTTTAAGGCCCTCCATGGCGCCGGCCCAGCTTATTTAAAAGACCGCTTGTCCGAACCAGCTCATTTAAGGTCGCGCGTTCAGGAAACAGGGACCTTCTCCGCATCCCAGGTGTGAGTGAGGCCCGCCGACACCACGAGACGGAGAGCCTTTTCCATCGCGGCCCCTGTTCCTTGGAACTTGATGCCGGCGGATCAGAGAGCTATCCGGGACATGCCCCAGTTCCTGACCGCACTGAAGACCTGGCTCTTCCGAAAGGCTTACGGCTAAGGACACCCCCCAGACTTAGCCTGAGTTACTGGAACTATTTTAATTAATTTTCCTATTCTTTTAGCTTTTAACTATTGAACTCTTTTATGTGTTTTATGTGTAAGTCGCCCGGAGCACTGACGTGGAGGGCGACTCATAAATAATAAAATCAATCAATCAATCACCAAAAGTTGGCTGCTAACTTTGGGAAAAGAAAGTGGTTTCCTTTCCGCCTTTGAAGCCGAGCAGAGGAAAACATAGCACTGCCAAGGAAGGAATGCACGTGGTGGCCACAATGTTTGGAAGCCTATCGAAAAAACGAGAATGGGGGATTCCGTGGAACGAGGATGTGGTTCCGTTCGACTTTGACGCTGGCAAAGGCCTCTGGGAAAAGGAGAAGCAGGTGTAGGTTTTAGCCGGAGAGAAGCGAAAATGACCAAACGGACCCGTTGGTACTCTTTCGGAGCGCTACCCTTGGTTTGGCCAGCTTCGCCCCAGTTTTGGCAAGCGACAGGCAAAAGAGTTGTGGTTCAGAAAAAGGAACTTCTCCAAATACTAAATAATAATACGGAATAATTCGCTTTGTTTATATTCAGCCCATCTCTCCTAGGGCAGTGTTTTTCAACCTTTTTTGAGCCGCGGCACACTTTTTACATTTACAAAATCCTGGGGCACACCACCAACCAAAACGACACGAAATGACACTCGAACACAATAATACATATAGTTAATATGTTTGTAAATGTATTTATACACTCAGGGTGAAACCTGGGCCTGTTTCCATGAACACAACATAGATATCCTGGCAGGAATGGCAGAAAGACACAAACTTCCCACACAGAAGTCCCATAACCAAGAAAAAATACTGTAAGAGTTTGGTGGGCATTGACCTTGAGTTTTGGAGTTGTAGTTCACCTATATCCAGAGAGCACTCTGGACCGAAACAATGTTGGATCAAGACCAAACTTGGCATGAATACTCAATATGCCCAAATGTGAACACAGATGGAGTTTGGGGGGAAAAGACCTTGACATTTGGGAGTTACAGTTTCTGGGATTTATAGCATCCTGAACTCTCGCAACAATGGAAATGAACCAAACTTGGCACATTGAACTCTCATTACCAACAGAAAGTACTGAAAGGGTTTGCTTGGGAATTGACCTTGAGTTTGGAAGTTGTCGTTCACCTACACCCAGAGAGCACTGTGGACTCAAACAATGTTATGTTATGTTGTTGTTTGTTTTCTACCCGGAATCACAATGTTGGAAGGAGGCTCACCACTTTAAGGTCCCTAAAACAGGCATGGGAAAACTTCAGCCCTCTGGGTGCTTTGGACTTCAACTCCCACCATTCCTAACAGCCTGAGGCCCTTTCCTGCTTAAGTGGCTGAGGGGGGGAAAGGAAAAGGACCTGAGGCTGCTAGGAGTGGTGGGAGTTGGAGTCCAAAACACCTGGAAGGTCCAAGTTTGGGGGGAAGAAAGGGCATTGGAGGTTCCAATTTCCCACGACACACCTGATGATTGCTCACGGCACACTGGTTGGGAAACACTGGTCTAACCAATAAACAGCTTGGGCCAATACGTGAACCTTGCACATTGAGATTTCCTTCCAATGGCATCAAATAATGAACGGAGGTTGAGTTTTCGCCCATGCACCAAAGACACGTGGAACAAAAGTTCACCAGGAAGCAATTAATATTCCTGGAAAATCCATGCCAGATTTTGTAGTGTTCCTCCCCTAAAACCCACAAGTAACTTTCTGAAGGCCAGGAATGGCCAATCAACGCACCAAGTTCAGGTCAAAGGAGCAAAGGCACAGCTGGGTGACAGATGACTCTGAGAGGCACAGACAAGGGGGGGGGGGGGGAGGCGCCGCACCGGCACCCGGCTCCTTCTCTCTTTCTGTTTCTTGTACCTACCCTTCCTTCCTTTGGGAAAAATGGCAATTGGAGACAGACACACAACGGTATTGTAAACCTACTGACATTCTGCAAATGGAAATTGGGGCACTGGGGACGAAAGCAACCCAGGATGTTGTTAAGGTGGCAAAGGAAATCCAGCTAGGAAGGGCAGTAGCCGTTAGGAATTGTGGGAGTTGAAGTTCAAAACACCTGGAGGGCCAAGGTTTGCCCAGGTCTGGTGCATATAGTACTTTTGCATGTTCATAAGAACATAAGAACATAAGAAGAGCCATGCTGAATCGGACCTCAGCCCATCTAGTCCAGCATTCTGTATCACACAGTGGCCCACCAGTTGTACACGGGGATCTCGAGCAGAAGGGAGGGCAAAACCCTAACCTGCTCCCGACCCCCCACAACCAGTACCCAGGGGGATTAAAAGAGGCTATGGTAAGACCGCTGCTGAAGAAGCCGAATTTAGACCCTTCGGCTCCCTCCAATTACCGGCCTGTTTCCAACTTGCCCTTCCTGGGCAAGGTGATTGAGAGGGCAGCAGCGGATCAGCTGCAGCAGTTCTTAGAAGACACAGCTGGATTTGATCCCTTCCAGTCCGGCTTCCGTATTGGGCACGGGACGGAGACCGTGCTTGTCGCCATTACAGACCAGCCGCGCCAGCTGGACCAGGGTGGATCGGCACTGCTTGTCTTGTTAGATCTGACAGCAGCGTTTGATACAGTAGACCATGCATTGTTGACCCACCGCCTATCCGCGTCCGGAGTCAGGGGGCCGGCCCTAACATGGGTGGCCTCCTTTCTCCGGGATCGGGGACAGCATGTGGAGGGGGGGGGATGGTCTCCAGGCGGCTCCCACTTAACTGTGGGTCCCCAGGGGCCATTCTCTCCCCTTATTATTCAACGTTTATATGCGCCCCCCTGGCCCAGCTGGCCCGCGACTTTGGTCTGGAGTGTTATCAGTACGCTGATGACACCCAGCTTCTGCTGCGAATGGACGGCAGGCCGGATACCGTACCGATTGCTTCCATCTGTGCCTCGAAGCCGTGACTGGTTGGCTGCGGGCCAGCCGGCTGAAGGTGAATCCGTCGAAGACGGAGATCCTATGGCCTGGTCGGCCTGGCCGGGATGAGTGCCGGTTGCCTACTCTGGACGGCGAGCAATTAAGCACGTCGTCAATTGTTAAGAGCTTGGGTGTTCAGTTCGACTCCCTGCTGACCATGGAGACCCAGGTCTCCGCGGTCAGCAGGGTGGCGTTCTACCACCCACGTCAGGCTAGGCGACTGGCCCCTACCTGTCCAGGAATGACCTGGCTACGGTGATCCAAGCGACGGTCATCTCGAGACTAGACTACTGTAACGCCCTCTACGTTGGCCTTCCCTTGGCGACGATTCGGAAACTCAAGCTAGTGCAGAATGCCGCTGCTCGCCTGCTGGCAGGAGTGCCGGTGAGGCAGCACATTACGCCCATCCTTCAGCAACTGCACTGGCTGCCAATTGAGTACCGAATCACCTTCAAGGTGCTGGTGTTGACCTTTAAGGCCTTGTACGGTCTAGGGCCTGCGTACCTCTTGGACCGCCTTGCCCCATACGATCCCCGAGATCACTCCGCTCAGCAGAGCAAAACCTGCTGGAGATTCCACCGATCCGCCTCTGCCGCCTATCATCAACTAGGCAGCGCTCCTTCTCAGTAGCAGCTCCAACGGCCTGGAATGCCCTGCCGGAGGAGGCTAGAGCCATACGGGAGCTCGCCCCTTCCGCAGGGCCTGTAAGACCTTCCTTTTCAAGCAGGCCTTCGGTTGACATATAACGCCTCTTGCTTTCAATCGATTTATGACTCTGTGTTACCGGTTTTTGTCACTTAGTGTAATTTTAACAATGTTTTAATGATGTTTTTAGTATCATTTTGTTATTTCTATGGTTATAGCATTGTTTTATTTTGTTCGTGAGTCGGCATGAGTGTTGCCTGCCGATCACTATGTATGTCTTGTAACCCGCCACGAGCCCTCGGGAAGAGGCGGAATACAAATGCAAATAATAAATAAATAAATAAATACCTCAACCAACTCTGAGGTGGCACTTGAATGTCCTTTTCAGTAACTACCGATACACTTGGTATCCATGAATCTGTCTAATCCTGCCTTGAAGCTGTCCAGGCTGACAGCTGTCACAACCTCCTCTGGAAGTGAGTTCCATAACCCAATGACCCTCTGGGTGAAGAAATATTTCCCTTTATTAGTCCTAACTTTCCTACCTTGGAGCTTCAGGAGTGCCCTCTAGTCCTAGTGTTGTGTGACAGAGAAAACAGTTTTTCTTTATTCACTTTTCTATCCCATGCATGATTTTATACACTTCGATCAAGTCACCTCTTAAACGCCGTCTTTCAAGGCTGAAAAGACCAAGGCGTCGCAACCTGGTTTCATAAGGGAGCCGCTCCATCCCTTGGATCATTCTTGTTGCCCTTTTCTGTACCTTTCCAGTTCCGTTATATCCTTCTTAAGGTGCGGAGACCAGAATTGTACACAGTACTCCAGATGTGGCCTCACCATAGATTTGTAGAGAGGCAATACAACATTTGCCGACCTATTTTCGATTCCCTTCCTGATCATGCCAAGCATAGAATTAGCTTTTTTCGCTGCTGCAGCGCACTGGGTTGACATCTTCCTTGAGCTGTCCACCAAGACCCCAAGATCCCTTTCCTGGTTTGTCTCGAAAGCTTTGACCCCATCAATTGGTAGGTGTAGTTGGGGTTCTTTTCCCCGATGTGCATGACTTTACACTTGTTTAGGTTAAAATGCATTTGCCACTTTGTTGCCCATTCACTCAATTTCGAGAGATCTTTCTGGAGCTCTTTACAGTCAGTTTCATTTTTAACTACCTGAACAATTTAGTGTCATCTGCAAACTTTGCTACCTCAGAATTCACTCCTACATCCAGGTCATTAATGAATAAATTAAAAAGTAACGGACCCAAAACTGAACCTTGGGGTACGCCACTTCTCACCTCTTTCCACCCAGAGAAGTGTCCGTTTATTACCACCCTTTGTTTCCTACAGTTTAGCCAGGTTCCAATCCAGGACAAGACCTGTCCCCTGATTCCATGGCTGAAGAGCTTATTTAGGAGCCTTTGGTGAGGGACTTTGTCAAAAGCCTTTTGAAAGTCAAGGTAAACAATATCAATTGGGTCCCCCTTATCTATGTGTTTATTTACACCCTCAAAGAATTCTAACAAGTTAGTAAGACATGTTCAATTCCATTTGCAGCCGCTGAGGACGAAGGAGGAAAATAGAAGGAGGAGAGAGAAACCAGGACATTTGAAACGTGGCTGTAAAGTGGGACAGTAGAGGATTAATACGGATTGCCATTGCCAAGTCACACAAGTTGGGGAGATGGGAATGGTAGTCTCTCTCTCGGCGATATGTTTTCAACTGCCGCCCATGTACTTATGTTGTGATCCGCCCCGAGCCTGCTGGGAGGAGCGGAATATAAGAGCGAACATAAATAAAATAAAAAAAAAATTACTTCGCGAACGGAGATTCTTTAGGAAGGACTCATCCCACGCTTTTTACAAGCATGTTGATGACTAAAAAGGCCAATCTGAGATAGGCAAGTCAGGTTGCAGAAAGCACAGCTGAAAGTCTCCTTGGGTGATGTTGTTTCCAAGTTGCGGTTCTTTCTGCGTTGTCGTTTCTCTTCGAGACCCGTTCGGCGTGTCTTCTCGAAAGAGGCTGAAGCATTGTGGATAGTGCGTCTCCATGCCTCCCGATGTGAAGCCAAGATGGAACATTGTTGGTGATCAATCTGGCCGAGCCTGAGATGTTGTTTCGGGGAGTCCTTATATCTCTTTTTGGGGGCGCCTCTCTTGCGCTGACCCGTGGCCAGTTCACCATAGAGTAGTATCTTTGGGAGGCGGTGGTCCTCCATCCTAGAGGCATGCCCTGCCCAGCGCAGTTGTGTTTTCAATAGCATGGCCTCAACGCTGGTGATCCCTGCTTGCGCAAGGAGAGCAACATTCGTCACATAATCGGTCCAGTGTATATTTAGGATTGTGCGAAGACAGCGCTGATGAAAGCGTTCGAGGAGCTGTAGGTGTTGGCGATAGGTGACCCATGTTTTAGACCCATAAAGGAGAATAGACAGTGCGATAGCTCTGTACACACTGATTTTGGTGCTTTGTCTCAGGTGTTTGTTACTCCAGACCCTTTTGTGAAGCCTTCCAAATGCACTATATGCCTTTGCTAATCTGTGATCTATCTCTTTATCAATATTGGCGTCTGAAAAAATCATGCTTCCCAGGTAGGTGAACTGCTGAACGGACTTAAGCACAGATTTGCCTATGCTGACGTGGGGATTATTATTATTATTATTATTATTATTATTATTATAGTTCGACTTCCTATACCGCTCTATCCAGAGGCTCAGAGCGGTTCACAGTCTAACATAAAATACAGCAGTGCACAAACAAAACAATACAATACAAAAGGAGGGTCCTACAACTAAGAAAGGGGAGGGGAGCCAGGCTCAGGACCACAGGGTCCATGAGCTACCTAAGGTCTAGCCAGCAGTGGCTCGACCGTCGAACGAGGGAGCCTAGGAGGGCCCCACAGGTCCGGCAATGTCCCAGTAGTTCCTAGGTCCGTTGGGAGACGGTCGCCACAAGCCTGTGGGTCCAGTCTCCCAGTCACCCAGTGTCAAGTCTCTAATTTGGGGATTCGTCAGGAGGGAACCCTGCGTCTAAAATTGGCGTTCCAGAAGGTCCTGGTAGGGAACCTCCTGGGTGCCACTGAACCCGTCCTCGCGGCTCTCTCCCTCCTGATCTCAGGGGGTCTGAGAGTCCCCTCCTGAAGGGAGGTTCGCAGAGTCCCAGGTCGAATAGACTTCAGGGGTCTTTCTGCCTCCGACGAGGGTCGCCCCTTCGTTGACGAAACGGTGGGAGGCCTCGCTCTGAGGACTCGGCCTTCACCAGGGGGAGCTGTCTCAGCTGCAGGCACTGTCCCACTCCAGCTGCTGCTCGTTCGCCTCCTGCGCCGTCGTCTCCTCTTCCGCCGGATCTGTTGTTTCCGGGGTGGGTCAACGACAGGGGCCAAGTCCTCCAGAGGCGGAGCTTCAGGTGGGAGGCAGCTTCCAGGTCCCGTTCCTCTTCCGGGTCCGGGCGCATGGTTGTCATCAAGGCGAGGTCCTCAAAGGCGGGACTACCGGCGGACAACCACTTCCGGGTCCTGCTCCACCCTCGGGTCCAGGCACATGGCACAGACGGGCGTCCTCAAGGTCGGCCGCCATGCTGGGCCGCTCAGCTCCAACTGGCTCCCCCAGCTTCGCGCGCGGCGCCGGGGGCGCGGGTTCCGAGGGAGAGCCAGGACGGCCGAGATGTCCAGGTCGGCCGGCGACAAACTGACCCAAGGTGGCGGGCCATCCAGGCCCATCTGCTGGTCTCCGGCCATCTCCTCAGCAGGGGGCAGACAGCAGGTATCAGGTCGAGGGGTTCGTTGGTCAGGGGGCTGCACCTTATCTTCTATTGTTGGTGACCCTCCAGTTGACTCAGCCGGCCCTGAGGGGTTTTCAGTGGGGGTAGCCAGACTGACCTCAGGGCTAAGGCTGGGGGCTCGCCTCTCCAGGCCAGGGTCCAGGCTCTCAGTGGGAAAATCCCACGAGTTGTCCCAGGCAAAATCTAGGTCCTGGGGGATCCGCTGGGGTCCTTGCTGGGAGCTAGTCCGATTTTTGGGAGTACCGCCCGGAGGGGAATCTGCGGGATATGGGGGCACGGCATACCCATTCCCTCTAAAGGTCCTCGAATCTCTTCCTAAAGTCCTCAGCATGGGCCGCTAGATTGTTATATTCCGCGATCAGCTCTGCAAGCCGCCTAGGGTCAGGCTGATCGGGCTGGTCAGAGGGTGGGCCCCGGGGTGCCGGTGAGCTGCTTCTCGGGGGGGTCGCGGGTTGATGGCTTGGGCCTGCTGCCGGTAACACTTCCCCAGGAGGGGGGCTTGGCCTGCCCCTTTTACCAAAGGCTCTTAGGAAGCGTGCTGAGGCCGGCGTTATCGGGCGAACAAACCATCGGGGTTGTTGCCCCCGCTGCTCCCGCCGCTCAGCGTGGTCTTCACCTAATGCAGGCTTCGGGAAGGGCTGTCCATCCTCCGGCCCAAGCCGCTTCAGGGACCTCCGGCGCAAGGTTGTCGCTTTTCCCAGCCAAATCAGGCTATTGGGGGTCCGTGGGTCACCAAAGAGCATCTCCTGGGGAGGCTGGTCGAGCATGGACACCCTCCGAGGGGGTCCATGGGTCAAACAAGTGGCATCTAGGGCAGAATCCAAGGGAACTGGCAGGCAATGCTGGAGCTCACCCAAAGGGACCTCTACAGCCGCCGCCATCTTGGAGCGTTTTCAATTGATGATGGTGTTATTCCTGTAGTGCGGGCTGGTAGAGGACTTCCGTTTTCTTCAGGCTGACTTCCAGCCCAAACAGCTCTGCAGCTGTTGCAAAGCAGGATATCAGGTGCTGCAAAGCTGTTTCTGAATTGGCGACAAGGACAGCATCATCAGCAAAAAGCAGCTCACGGACTAGATAGTTTAGAGCAGTGCTGTCCAACATCTAACCGGCCAAGGGCCGGATTCCAGGTCACTGATGACCGGGGGGGCCGCCCGGCCCCACCCCCGGCCCCGGCTGCCGGGAAGCTTTGGGAGAGAGGGAGGAGCCACGCGGCACCCCCCTCCCTTCCAAGGCATCCTAGCCGCAGATGAAGCTGGCGGTTTCGCCGGCTTCAGCTGCTGCCAGGATCCCTTGCAAGGCACGGAGGCCCCGCCGGGGGACCCCCCTCTCTTGCAAGGGATCGCAGCAGCGGCTGAAGCCGGCGCTGGCTTCAGCTGCTGCCGGGATGCCTTGCAAGGGACGGAGGCCCCGCCGGGGGAACCCCCCTCCCTTGCAAGGCATCGGCGCCGGCGAGAGAGGGAAGAAGAGGGCGGTGCAGGGAGGAGGAGCTAGCCCTCTTCCTCCTCCTTGTACCACCCCTTGTCCCTCTCTCACCAGCGCCGATGCAATCGGCGGCGCGGAGAGAGGGACGGAGGGGCGGTGCAGGAGGAGGAGCTGGCTCACTTCCTCCTCCCTGCCCCGCCTCCCCCTCCCCCGCCATTTTTTTTAAAAAAATTTAGATTTTTAAAAAAAATTTAGATTTTTTTTAAAAAAAAGTTAAAAATGGCGGCCGGGGGAATAGCGGGGGCCGTGCCCAACAGGCTGGGGGGGGCGTGTACGGCCCCCGGGGCGCCAGTTGGGCAGCCCTGGTTTAGAGTCTTTGTGGGGTATGATGGCGTATATATATGCCGTCTTCTTCTTCGAGGTCTGCCGTAGCCCTTTGGAGCATCGTGCTGAAGAAGATTGTAAATAGGGTTGGTGCAAGAACACAACCTTGTTTCACTCCGTTAGTTATGAGAAAGGGCTCCGAGAGAGCATCGCCGTATCTGACTTGACCGCGCTGGCCCTCATGGAACAGGATAATCATTTTGAGGAATTTGGGGGACATCCAAGTCGTTCCAGGATCTGCCACAGACCTTTTCTGCTCACAGTGTCGTTGGCTTTGGTGAGGTCGACAAATGTGACATAGAGTCCTTTGTTCTGCTCTCTACATTTCTCTTGCAGTTGTCTAAGGGCAAAACCCATACCTGTGGCGCTCCTATTAGCTCTGAATCCGCATTGGCTTTCAGGGAGAAGCTCTTCTGCAATAGCAGGAACTAATCTGTTCAGGACTATCCTTGCAAGGATTTTTCCAGCAATTGAGAATAGTGTTATACCTCGATAGTTTGAACAATCGGATTTTTGTACCTTTTTTCTTTTTTTTAAATATTTTTTATTGCAAGTTTTCATATTTTACACAAATAACAAATAAACACAAAATACAAACAAACATAGGAAAAGGGGAAGCGGAAATAAAATGACTTCCGTTCTCGTTCCATACCAATAACTCTACTTTTTCTTTTCTTTTAAGAAGTTCTCTTAAAATGGAGCATCCCTTATGCTCTTATTTTTATATCTTAATAGTTACTCTTATCTCATTGTTCATTCACTGCATTTTACACAGCTACATAAAGGCCCGAGAATGAACGTGGTGAAAGAGTGCAACCCTTGCACTATGATTCTGGAGGCCTGGGTCGTATCCCTTGCTATCCATGTAGAGCCATCGGGTGCCTTGCGGGGAGACACACAATTCCAGCCTCAACGGCAATCCTTGCCACGAAAATCATAAAGTCACCTTAAGGTCGGCACAAGTCAGAAATGGCCCAAAGGCACACACAAGCATCAGCGACAACAACAAATGGCTCTGATGCCGGGCTAAATTTAGCTCTGGTATCAGGCTGAACGTGCACACACCTTGCTTCTGTCCCCTGAAAAAGTTTGCTGCCAGACTAAAAAAAGCGGCAGGAGGAAGGGAGAAAGATGGAGGGAGGTGGCCTTTTGCTCATGAGCCGCCGGTTTGTTTGACCTCCCCAGGCCATTCTGCAAGCACGGCGTAAACGCTGGCTCAGTGGGACTGTAGAGAAAGTCCAAAGACGGTACTGTTGTGTTATCCAGGCCAGTGTTTCCCAACCTTTTTTGAGCAGCGGCACACTTTTAACATTAAAAAAATCCGGGGGCACACCACCAACCAAAATGACACTGTAACACAGTAAAGAACGGCAGGGGGATGGTGAGCTGCTGGGAGCAGCTGCTGGGAGTGCCGAAGCCAGGGGAGGAGCCAGGCCACACCATGCCCCGCCTCCTCCCCCGGCTTCAGTTCTCCCACAGCTTCGCCAGCCTTGAGGGGGCAGTGCCAAGCCAGCATTGTGCTGGCTCTGCCACCGCTGGCTTGGCACTGCCCCCTCAAGGCTGGAGAAGCTGTGAGGGCGCTTAAGCTGGGGGAGGGGGCGGAGCCAGCCCACGCCATGCCCCTCCCCTCCCCCGGCTTCAGTTCTCCCACAGCTTCACCAGCTTTGAGGGGGCAAGCCAGCATTGTGCTGGCTCTGCCATCACTGGCTTGGCACTGCCCCTCAAGGCTGGCGAAGCTGTGGGAGTGCTGAAGCCAGGGGGAGGGGGCAGAGCCAGGCTGCGTCATGCCCCCCCCCCCCCGGCTTCAGCTCTCTCACAGAGGAGGAGCATGAGCGGTGGACGGGCTTCAGTAGGCGGGGCTCTTCTGCGCGGCTTCAACAAGCAAGGGGCGAGAGTCATGGTGGGAGTCATGGCAGATTGGAGGCTGGTTGGGGAAACGGCCAAAGAAGGCGGTGCCTTGGTCCCTTCTTCTTTTTCTTTGCGGCCGCCCGTCCCTTCCTCCTCCTCTCCAAAGCAGCAGGAGTTCGGCAGGAGGAGGGGGGAAGGAAGGGGGGCAGAGAGCTTTCCCCGCGGCACACCTGATGATCGCTCACGGCACACTAGTGTGCCACGGCACACTGGTTGAGAAACACTGATCCAGGCAGAGGCCACTAGGTCAGGCATGTCCCAAATTTGGACACCCCTGCACTAGAAGGCGCTAGAGAGAGAAAGACCGTTCGCTGGAAGAGGAGGAGTAGAAGGAGGAAAAGCATCCCCCCTCCCCACTTCCCTTATCACAGTGCTTTTCAACCTTTTTTGAGCCGTGGCACATTTTTTACAATTACAAAATCCTGGGGCACACCACCAACCAAAATGACACAAAATGACACTCTAACACAGTAATACATATAGTTAATATGTTTTTAAATGTATTTATACACTCAGTGTGAAACCTGGACCTATTTCGAAGAACACAACATAGATATCCTGGCAGAAACGGCAGAAAGACACAAACTTCCCACACAGAACTCCCATAACCAAGAGAAAATGCTATAAGAGTTTGGTGGGCGTTGACCTTGGGTTTTGGAGTTGTAGTTCATCTATATCCAGAGAGCACTGTGGACTCAAACAATGTTGGATCAGGACCAAACTTGACATGAATACTCAATATGCCCAAATGTGAACACAGATGGAGTTTGGGGGAAATAGACTTTGACATTTGGGAGTTACAGCTTAACACACAATCAAAGAGCATCCTGAACTCTTGCAACAATGGAATTGAACCAAACTTGGCATATTAAACTCATTACCAACAGAAAGTACTGAAAGGGTTTGCTTGGGAATTGACCTTGAGTTTGGAAGTTGTAGTTCACCTACACCCAGAGAGCACTGTGGACTCAAACAATGTTATGTGATGTTGTTGTTTCTTTTCTATCCAGAATCACAATGTTGGAAGGAGGCTCACCACTTTAAGGTCCCTAAAATAGGCATGGGAAAACTTTGGCCCTCTGGGTACTTTGGACTTCAACTCCCACCATTCCTAACAGCCTGAGGCCCTTTCCTGCTTAAGTGGCTGAGGGGGGGGGAGGGAAAAAGCCTGAGGCTGCTAGGAATAGTGGGAGTTGGAGTCCAAAACTCCTGGAAGGTCCAAGTTTGCCCAAGTTTGGGGGAAGAAAGGGTATTGGAGGTTCCAATTTCCCACGGCACACCTGATGATCGCTCACGGCACACTAGTGTTCCACGGCACACTGGTTGGGAAACACTGCCTTATCATAAAGGAGAGTTGTTTCCATGAAGGGGGCATGGTTGGGGGGAATGACAGGAACACCAGGGGGGGGGGGTGCTTTTCCTCCACCTCGCAAAAGGGACTATCCACCTCTCTCTAGTGCCCCCTGGTGGCCTCCGCCCAGCGAATGCAACACCACTCTGAAGACAACTCACCCATGGCATTGGAGCGGCTTGCAGCACCTACAGGGCCACACTGAGGGACATTGTGGTCCGGATCAGGCCCGCAGGCCTTGCTTTTGAAACATGTGATCTATACCAGACCTGGACACACTTTCTAACTTGGAGGCTGCATGCTAGCACGCCATGCTAAGAGGACTAGCTTCCCGGTGATGGATGGATGGGAGGGAGGGAGGGAGGGAGGGAGGGAGGAGAGAAAGAAGGAAGAAAGGAAAGGTGGAAGGATGAAAAGAGAAAGAAAGGAGGGAGGGAGGAAAGAGAAGGAAGGAAGGGAAGGAGGAAGGATGGAAAGAGAAGGAACGAAGGAAGGAAATGAGGAAGGAAGGAAAGAGAGAAAGAAGGAAGGAAAGGAGGGAGGGAGGAAAGAGAAAGAAAGAAAGAAAGAAGGGAGGGAGGGAGGGAAGAGAAAGAATGAAGGAAGGAAAGGCGGAAGGATGGAAAGAGAAAGAAAGGAGGGAAGGAGGGAGGGAGGAAAGAGAGAAGGAAGGAAGGAAAGGAAGGAAAGGAAAGGAAGGAGGAAGGATGGAAAGAGAAGGAACGAAGGAAGGAAATGAGGAAGGAAGGAAAGAGAGAAAGAACGAAGGAAGGAGAGAGGGAGGAAAGAGAGAAAGCAAGAGAAAGAAAGAAGGAGGGAGGAAAGAGAGAAAGAAGAAAGGAAGGCGGAAGGATGGAAAGAGAGAAAGAATGGAGGGAAGGGGGGAGGAAAGAGAGAAGGAAGGAAAGGAAGGAGGAAGGATGGAAAGAGAAGGAACGAAGGAAGGAGGAAGGAAAGAGAGAAAGAACGAAGGAAGGAAAGGAGGGAGGAAAGAAAGAAATCTGGGAGGGAGGGAGGAAAGAGAGAAAGAAGGAAGGAAAGAAAGGAGGAAGGATGGAAAGAGAAGGAAGGAAATGAGGAAGGAAGGAAAGGAGGGAGGAAGGAAGGAAAGAAAGAAGGAAAGAGAGAAAGGAAGAAGGAAGGGAGGGAGGGAGGAGAGAAAGAAGGAAGAAAGGAAAGGAGAAAGGATGGAAAGAGAGAAAGAAGGAAGGAAGGAAAGAAAGAAAGGAGGAAGGATGGAAAGAGAAAAGGAAGGAAGGAAGGAGAGAAAGAAGGGAGGGAGGGAGGGAAGAGAGAAAAAAGGGAGGGAGGAGGGAAAGAGAGAAGGAAGGAAAGGAGGAAGGATGGAATGAGAGAAAGAAGGGAGGAAATGAGGAAGGATGGAAAGAGAAAAGGAAGGAAGGAAGGAAGGAAGGAAGGAAGGAAGGAAGGAAGGAAGGAAGGAAGGAAGGAAGGAGGGCGAGGGCGAGGGCGAGGGCAAGGGCAAGGGCAAGGGCAAGGGCAAGGGCAAGGGGAGCGGTCCATTTCGCAAAGTATTGCTGCTTGAAGTCGAAAAGGGAAACTGCTGGTCCCAGAAGCCTCCTCCAACCTCTATTCTTCTCAGCAACAGCAATGGAAAGTCTGGGCAGGGCTTCTTTAGCCAATGGTGGGAATGCTGGGAGATGCCCCAGCACTCTTTGGCAGGGAAGGCTAAAGGCCCTGCAAAACTACAGCTCCTAAGAATCCATAAGGTAGTACTGAGCCATGGCAGTCCAAGGGGTGTCAAACTACATTAATTCTGCAGTGTAGATGGGAGGGGGGGGGGAGATTCTTTCCCTTGGTCTCTTTTCCTTCCTGCAGAGTTAACAGAAGACCAACTACCTTGATACTTGGAGCTTGGCTTGCAGCCTCTGAAATAAGATGAAGATGGCAAAAGGAAGTGGGGAGAGGAGAGAGGGACTGGGAGGAGCACTGGGTGCAGGTTATACAAAACTAGACTGATTTGCATGTCTATCTATCTTCTATCTATCTATAACTATAATAAAAGAGAATGTTTGCGGCGGTGCGGAGGAATATGTGGCAGCGTTTCGATTGGTTGCCACTGTGGGATTATTTGCATAAAGGACTCTGATTGGCCAGCCTCATAACTTCAACATTCTAAGGCACCAGACAGAGGGGATTGGTTGCCACTGAGGGAGTATTTTCATAAAGGACTCTGATTGGCCATCTACATTCCAACATTCTAAGGTGACACAGAGGGAAAAGGAAAGACCTCAAGCAGTCAGTCACTGTGGCCCACAGCAATGACGGATCAGGACCACACTTGGCACACAGGGGCCCAATGGCCCACTTCACAACCTGGTGTGTTTTAGGGCAGGATGGGCCACAAACGATGGGATTTGCAGTACCTTCACCTGATTCACTTCTCAAACAAAACAGTAGCCCCTATAGCTCACAGACCAGGCCCAAAATTGACAGCAAGGCTTCCTTAACTTGATTTTCCTGACTAGGCCTCAGCTCATGGGATACTGTTTAGGGCCAGAATTGACAGTACAGCTTCCTCAACTTGATTTTTCTGACTAGCCCCCCAACAATGACAGAACAAGACCACACTTGGCACACAGACCCCCCAAGATGCACTCTACATCCTGGTGCAGTTTGAGGGAGAATGGACCATGGATGATGGGACTTGCGGTACTTTAACTCACTTCCTTAGAGCACTGCGGCCCACACCAATGACAAATCAGGACCAAAGTTGGCACACAGAGGCCCAACGATCCACTTTACAACCTGGTGAGGTTTATGGCAGGATGGCCCACATATGATGGAATTTCCAGTACCTTCAACCGACTCGCTTCCCACAGAACATTGTAGCCCCTACAAATCACAGACCAGTCCAAAACTTGGCACACAGAATACTCATGACCCACTCTACACCCTGGTGCAGTTTCAAGGAGGATGGACCACAGATGCTGGGACTTGAAGTACCTTCACTCACCTTCCGAGACCGCTGCAACCCACATCCCATGAATGATCAAGACCAAACGTGACACACAGAGCCCCCATGACCCACTGTACATCCTGGTGCTGTTTGGAGGGGGATGGACTATGGCTGATGGGACTTGCAGTACCTTTACTAAGTTCCTGAGACCACTGCGAGCCACATAAACATCTGATAAGGACCAACTTTCACACACAATGCCTTTCTCTCTCTTTTTTTTTAATTAAATTTTTATTGAAAGTTTTGGATACGTACAGATGGGGGGTGGTGGTTTTGGGGTAGGGCGAACTGGGGGTATAGGGGGGGGTGAGGGGTAGAGAGGGGTGGGGGTTAAGGGCGGTAGCGGTGGTAGACTGGTCAGGGATCTGGGAAGGATAGTAATGGATAAGGGTGTTGAGAAAGGATAGAAATAGGGGTAACGAGTTTTCTTCTAGCTTCCTTTTTCTTGGGTTCGTCTTGTTTATCTTGTACAGTCCCTGTTTGGTATCCGTTGTCCGTTCCTTGTCCTTTAATATAGCTAGGTCTGTACCCCTTCATCTTCCTCAGTCCCCTTTCTAACCATTCTCTTTAGGAGATTCGAGGCTTTTTACATCCATTTCCAGATCGTCACATCTCAGATGACTAAAATACAACTCTAGAGGGTAAAGACACCTTTTCTTTACATTTTTCTTTCCTTTTTGTTTATTAATTTATTTATATTTATAAATTCGATTTGGTAGACCGCTCTCTCTGGAGCCCAGAGCGGTTTACAGCATAAAATCAATAAAACATCAATAAACAGATAAAAGACGTATACCCAAAAGCCCCCCTCCCCACAAATGATCCCGGCAAGCAATAATACGCAGAGGCAATACATGGCAGGACGGTATGTTGGCAGCTGGCAACTAAGGAGGCATCCGTTGGGACCAAATGCCTGCCTATATAGCCAAGTCTTCACAGACTTGCGGAAGGCCAACAAACCCCGTAGTGCTCGTATCTCCTCCGGCAGAGAATTCCAGAGGGTCGGAGCGGCCACTGTAAATGCTCTCTGCCGGGTGCTCGACAGCCTACAGATCTTAATACTAGGGACCTCTAGTAGATTAAGCCCCTCTGAGCGCAGTGATCTTCTGGGTTTGTATGGGGTAAGACGCTCCCTCAAGTACACTGGCCCCAAACCATATAAGGCCTTGAAAGTTAGAACTAACACCTTGAAGGAGACCCGGAATTCGATGGGAAGCCAGTGCAGTGCACGCAGGAGGGGGGTCACATGCGCAGATCTTGGGGCTCCCGACAGCAGGCGCGCTGCTGCGTTCTGCACCAGCTTAAGTTTCCGGATCGCCGACAGGGGTAGGCCAATGTACAGCGCATTACAGTAATCAAGCCTCGAGATGACCGTGGCTTGGATCACCGTGGGCCCGGTCGCAGCGGGAGAGGTAAGTGAGCCAGACGCGTTTCGCCTGCCGCAGATGGTAGAACGCTGTCTTGCAAGCGCAGGCAATCTGCGCTTCCATCGACAGTTGGGTGTCTAGCTGGACCCCAAGGCTCTTAACTAGGGGCTGTGGGCGAAGTGCCACACCATCAAACGTCGGCAACTGGGTCTCTACCCCCGGGCGGCCCAGCCACAAGATCTCCGTCTTCATCGGGTTCACCTTCAACTTACTGGCTCGCAGCCATCCAGTTACGGCTTCTAGGCAGAGATGGAAATTATCGGGTACAGATTCCACCCCGGGTCCATCCTCAGAATGAGCTGGGTGTCATCAGCGTACTGGTGACATTCCAGCCCAAAACTCCGTACCAATTGGGCGAGTGGTCGCATGTAGATGTTAAACCCCCGCCACCGCCAGGCGGTGTGTCAAAAGTTGGTAATCGACAGTATCAAACGCTGCCGTGAGGTCCAATAACATGAGCAGCGCCGATCCGCCTCGATCCAAGTGGCAACGGAGTAGGTCTGTGATGGAGACCAGGATGGTCTCTGTCCCATGGCCTGAACGGAAGCCGGACTGGAAGGGGTCAAGCCAGGTTGCATCATCCAGGAATGTCTGCAGCTGGTCCATTGTTGGGCTGTTCTCATCCCGCTTCTCTTCCTATTGGGCTGCGTCCCTGTCTTTTTGTCTTTGTTCTTATCTGCAACCAGGGTGGAACTTTTAGAAGGTGCAACATCTTCTTGGTTTTTCCCCTCTTCTCTTTTTTGGGGGGCAGAGGTTTTGGAATCTTTCTTATTCGTTCTTGGCACTTCCAGTGGAACTTCCTCTCTCTTTTGAAGTGGAGTTCGCTTTCTTCTGATGTTTCTTGCGGTTTTTTAATCTCTTCCCCTCTCATCCCTCCACCTTCACGTATTGTTACGTTTTTTCCCTTGGCCTGAGGCGCTTCTTTTCCATCTTCATAGAGGTTCATCAGCTCCCTCTTTGTGGGAAGTGTTTCTCCGGTTGGTTCTGATCCTGCATGTTGGGAGTGCTCCTGGATCGCTTTGATCTGCCTCTCTTGCCTCGTCACTATAGAGTCGATCGTCTGCAGGAGTCCATCTTGAGCTTCCCCCAACCTTCATATTTCTGTGAGAATATCCCCCAAAGTTACCTCTTCCTCTTCTGGTCTCCTTCCCCCGCCTTCTCTTCCGCTCTTCCGCTTCTGGGGCCCATTCATGTAGCGCCGCCATCTTTTTGCTGTCAGTTGTGCTTTACTCTGTTTTACTCTTGAAAGTATGTCTTTTTTCCCCTTCCAAGATGGCGCTCCCGCCGAAAAGCTCTTCTGACTGACTGACTGACTGACTTTATTATTTCTGAGTCGCCCTCCACGTTAGTGCTCCGGGCGACTTACACATAGCAATTCAACAATTAAAAATATTAAAAATATTAAAAATTAGATTAAAATATTTAGGGGTTAAATGCAAGGGCCAGGCTCAGGTAGTTGAGTTCCTGGTTCTGCATTAGCCATGGGCTTTCCTAAATAGCCAGGTCTTTAGAGTGGTCAGGAACTGGGGCAGGTCGAGGGAGGCTCTCTGGTCCGGTGGCATCGAGTTCCAAAGAACGGGGGCCACAGCGGAGAACGATCTCCGTTTCGTGGTCTCCAGGTGGGCCTCTTTCAAGCCTGGTACGTGAAGAAGGTTCTTGTTTGCTGGCCGCGGGGTCCTTGAGTAAGCAGGCATCAGCAAGCGGTCTTTTAGGTATGTTGGGCCCCGGCCCGTAGGGGCTTTGAAAGCCAAGGTCAAGGTCTTGTGTAAGGCTCTATACTCAACGGGCAGCCAGTGCAGGCGCTGCAGGGATGGTGTAATGTGGCATCTCATCGATGTTCCTGTGAGAAGCCTGGCGGCCGCGTTCTACACAATCTGGATCCTGCGGGTTAGTGACCGGGGCAGACCCACATATAAGGCGTTACAGTAATCCAGCCGTGATGTAACCGTGGCATGGATTACTGTAGCTAGCGCTCCGTCGGGAGGTAGGGCGCCAGTTGTCTCGCTTGGCGCAGGTGGAAGAAGGCCCTTTTGCTCGTGGAGGCAACCTGGGCCTCCATCGACAATTTGGAGTCCAGGATAGTTCTTCCTCCCTGCTCCTGGGGCTATCAGAGCTCATCCGCCATTTTGGCACCCACCAGCTCTTTTCCTCCTTCACCCTCTTCCTTTGCCAGGAATAGTTGGCTGCCCCTCTGTATGGCCTGTTTGCTGGATTTTTATTGCCCTTTTCTTGGGGCCCGATCCCCTTAAGGGGGTTCCGTGCGGGGGGGGAGGCCGGGCTGGGCTGGCAGTGAGTGCGGGTCACCGCCCGCTACCCGCTTCCCGGCTCGCTCGCCGCAGTGACGTCGGTCCGGGCCCTCTCAATCTCTCCCTCTTGGGAAGGGAGAGATCTTTGGAGCCGCCGAACCCCGTCCGCCGGCTTCGCGCTTGTCTCGGACGCTTCTGTCCGCGAGGAGGGAGGGCGTAGATTGCCCTCCAGCCCGAAAAGCAGGCGACACCCCAGGGAGCCCTAGAGTGCCCATCCTGCCACCATCTTCGCCTGGCCGGGTTCGGTCAGGATCAGAACCTCTTGGACATCCCCAGCTTAAGATCTTTCCGCCTAACGACAACTTGGCGGAGGGCTTTTTCAATCATTCCCCCGGTGTTGTGGAATGCCTTGCCGTCAGAGAATCGTGCTCTGCACAATCTGTACACCTTTCACAGAGCATGCAAGACTCATCTCACACAATGCCTTTCTCAAATAACCCGGGCACCGCCGGGTCCCCAAGCTAGTATATTATTAAAAACAAGAACGGAGCTCAGCAACCCTTAAGAGGTGGAAAAACATAGAATTGGATGACGTGTAAAACAATCATTCCGTATTCAAAGTCAACGTTGGAATTATTACTTTTAAACAAAAGAGAAGGCAGAGTTAGTATCCAAATTGGAAGTAACAGTTCACTTTGGTAACTTAGGGTTCTAGGTGTAGCGCACAGTGCTTCAATGTATTCCCCTTTAACCCTTGGGGAAAAAAATCCTTGCAGCTTTGCTGCCCCCTAGAGCAGGCATGGGCAAACTTTGCCCCCCCCCCCAGGTGTTTTGGACTTCAACTCCCACAATTCCTAACAGCCTACCAAGGTCACAGGTTCGAATCCGGGGAGTGGCATGACTTCCTGCTGTTAGCCCCAGCTTCTGCCAACCTAGCAGTTCGAAAACATGCAAATGTAAGTAGATCAATAGGTACTGCTCTGGTGGGAAGGTAAAAGCATTCCATGCAGTCATGCCAGTGGCCACATGACCTTGGAGGTGTCTATGGACAACGCCGGCTCTTCAGTTTAGAAATGGAGATGAGCAGATACAACTGGACTTAATGTCGGGGGAAGACCTTTACCATTACTTGACTTACTGGTGGCACAGTGCGTTAAACCGCTGATCTGCTGAACCTGCTGACCAAAAGGTCAGCAGTTCAATTCGGGGAGCAGGGTGAGCTCCTGCTGTTAGGCCCAGTTTCTGCCAACCTAGCAGTTCGAAAACATGCAAATGTAAGTAGATCAATAGGTACTGCTCTGGTGGGAAGGTAAAAGCATTCCATGCAGTCATGCCAGTGGCCACATGACCTTGGAGGTGTCTATGGACAACGGCGGCTCTTCAGTTTAGAAATGGAGATGAGCAGATACAACTGGACTTAATGTCGGGGGAAAACCTTTACCATTACTTGACTTACTGGTGGCACAGTGCGTTAAACCGCTGATCTGCTGAACCTGCTGACCAAAAGGTCGGCAGTTCAATTCGGGGAGCAGGGTGAGCTCCTGCTGTTAGGCCCAGTTTCTGCCAACCTAGCAGTTTGAAAACATGCAAATATAAGTAGATGAATAAGGACCGCTCCGGCGAGAAGGTAGCAGTGCTCCATGCAGTCATGCTGGCCACATGACCAGGTGGTGTCTACGCACAACGCCGGATCTTCGGTTTAGAAACGGAGATGAGCACCACCCCGCCGAGTCAGACGCAACTAGAGTTAATGTCAGGGGAAAACCTTTCTCTTTTCTGTATCGATAGACCCACATACCACACACACACACTGCTGTCACAGGTTTTATTTGCAAACCAATTGTTGGAGGCACCGCCAGGCATAAGGAATGAGGTATTTTGGGCCGCCATTGGCCGAATACCAATAAACTTGTTTTACACAGTGGATAAGCAGCCCTGGCAGGCGATAAATCGCAGGAGTGATGTTATGCTCAGGGTTTGTAAAAACCGTCTGCGGAGTCACACTTTGCTGCGCCCGGCATTCATACAAAACAAGCCTGGCTTTCATTGCTAATAAAACATGGCATTAATTGTGCGGCGGAGAGAAGCACGCGGGGCGCCTTGAAACGCTGCCCAGGTTGGGGCCTTCCTTGTTACCGTCGCCGCTGCTTTTCCTCAAAGGCTCCGGGCGTAAAGCCGGCAATGGGGCAGAGGAAGGCTTCTCCCGGAGATGGACTACTCCTCGGGATGTTTGCAGAAAGAATTTGGAAACCATCTCCGCTGGGGTGAAGTTGGAAGAGGAAGTCCAACTGCAAATGCCTTTACGTTCAGCGGAGATGCCCAATAGCACAGTGTTTCCCAACCGGTGTGCCGCGGCACACAGTGTGCAGTGAGCGATCATCAGATGTGTCGTGAGAAATTGGAACCTCCAATCCCCTTTCTTCCCCCTCCTGCCGAACACTTTTCTTCTCCAATCGGGCTCCCTTCTTCCCAGCCTCGCTCTGCTCGCTTTGCTCACGCTGCCACCATTTTGATCCGAGGGGGCAGCGTGAGCGGTCAGAGGGGGGGGAAGGGAGGAAGACGTGAGGCGAGTCTGCACAGTAGCGCCCGACGGTCACGTCTTCCTCCCCCTCCCTCCTGAAGAAGGGAGCTCGAGTGTAGAAGAAAAAAGTAAGTGTTGCGCAGGAGGGGGAAGAAATGGCAAAGGGGAGAGGGAGGAAGAGGTCTCTGTCGAAAGCTGGCATGGGCAAACTTGGACCTTCCAGGTGTTTTGGACTCCAACTCCCACCATTCCTAGCAGCCTCAGGCCCTTTTTCCTCCCCCCCCCCCTCACCCACTTAAGCAGGAAAGGGCCTCAGGCTGTTAGGAATGGTGGGAGTTGAAGTCCAAAGCACCCAGAGGGCCGAAGTTTTTTCCCATGCCTGTTTTAGGGACCTTAAAGTGGTGAGCCTCCTTCCAACATTGTGATTCCGGATAGAAAACAAACCACAACATAACATTGTTTGAGTCCACAGTGCTCTCTGGGTGTAGGTGAACTACAACTTCCAAACTGAAGGTCAATTCCCAAGCAAACCTTTTCAGTACTTTCTGTTGGTAATGAGAGTTCAATATGCCAAGTTTGGTTCAATTCCATTGTTGCAAGAGTTCAGGATGCTCTTGGATTGTGTGTTAACTATCAATCCCAGAAACTGTAACTCCCAAATGTCAAGGTCTATTTTCCCCAAACTCCATCTGTGTTCACATTTGGGCATATTGAGTATTCATGCCAAGTTTGGTCCTGATCCAACATTGTTTGAGTCCACAGTGCTCTCTGGATATAGGCGAACTACAACTCCAAAACTCAAGGTCAATGCCCACCAAACTCTTATAGCATTTTCTCTTTGGTTGTGGGAGTTCTGTGTGGGAAGTTTGTGTCTTTCTGCCATTCCTGCCAGGATTTCTATGTTGTGTTCATCGAAGCAGGCCCAGGTTTCACACTGAGTGTATAAATACATTTCAAAACATATTAACTATATGTATGACTGTGTCAGAGTGTCATTTTGTGCCATTTTGGTTGGTGGTGTGCCCCAGAAATTTGTCAATGTAAAAAATGTGCTGCAGCTCAAAAAAGATTGAAAAACACTGCAATAGCACATGCGCTGCAGAATTGGGGCCCCGACCTGCAGGAATGGCGGTGCTTTTAAATGGCAAATGGCGCGCAGCAAATGTGCACGTGTCTGTTCTCGTTATTCACAGGACAGCTCGCAAGCACTCCTCCCATGCTCGCTCTCCACATTGGCTGGGGTGGAAAGAAGCTTTTGCCTTCATTACCGTCAAGTCGTAATGAATCCTCTCCCGTCCCACTTTTTCACCATCCCAGTTTCTCAAGCCTCCCCTCCCTTTGTGATCAAACTCCACTACCCTCACCCCTAATAAGAAAAGACTTGTTGTTAGGGATTTATAGTTTCCCAAGGGCAATGAAACAGAATGAGATCTTGTCTTTGGCACGAAGCCCCAAAACCCTTCTCTCTCTCTCTCTCTCTCTCTAACCTCCACCCACATTGGCAGGCCCGGATTAACACTTTTTTGCGCCCTAGGCCACACTTTGGAATTACGCCCCCTTTAAGCCAACCTCCCGCCACCTCCAAGGTCCCCGCTGTGCTCTGAAGGTCTCCTTGGGAGCCGGGAGGCTTGGACAGAGCGCAGCGAGTGCAAACTCGCTCCAAAGGCGCGCACGAGAGAGAGAGAGAGCAAGAGAGAGAAAGTGAGCGAGAGAGAGAGAGAGAGCACGAGAGAGAGAAGAGAGTGAGTGAGTGAGGGAGAGAGTAAGAGAGAGAGAGCAAGAGAGAGAGCAAGTGAGAGAGAGAGAGAGCACGCACAAGAGAGTGAGTGAGAGAGAGAGTGCGCAAGAGAGAGAGAGAGCAAGAGAGAGAAAGTGAGCGAGAGAGAGAGAGAGAGCACGCACAAGAGAGTGAGTGAGAGAGAGAGTGCGCAAGAGAGAGAGAGTGAGAGAGAAAGAGCGCAAGAGAGTGTGCAAAGAGAGAGAGCAGAGAGAGAGCGCACGCACACAAGAGAGTGAGAGAGAGAGCACGCAAGAGAGAGAGTGTGCGCGCAAAAGAGAGCACGCAAGAGAGAGTGCACAAGAGAGTGTGAGAGAGAGCGCACGCAAGAGAGCGAGAGAGAGAGCATGCGAGAGAGAGAGGTGCGCAAGAGAGAGAGCGAGAGAGAGAGAGCGCAAGAGTGCGTGAGAGAGAGCATGAAAGAGACAGAGAGAGCACGCGCGCAAGAGAAAGAGAGCAAGAGAGAGAGGGCGCGTGCAAGAGAGAGAGTGCGCAAGCGAGAGAGAGCGCGCGCAAGAGAGCACACGAGAGAGCACACGAGAGAATGAGAGAGAGAGAGCACGCGTGAAGAGAGAGAGAGCGCGTGTGTGTGAGAGAGAGAAAGCACAAGAGAGAGAGAGAGAGAGAGAGCACGCACGAGAGCGCGAGAGACGGAGGGGACGGAGCAGAGACTTTGCCGGGAGAAGGAGCGAGGTGGGGCATGAGAAAGGGGGAAAGAGGGGAGCAGACTAGTTTTTTTTGTTTTTGGTCTGTGATCTGCGCCCGGCTTGCGTCCCTAGGCCATGGCTTCGTTGGCCTTATGGGTAATCCGGACATGCACATTGGACCTGGTTGCATCAAAATGGTTGTGGCTCAACTCTCTCATGTAGCTGTGGTCTAAATTTTAATATCACCTCTGCCTTGAGTTTATTTCAGTTGCTTTGAACCAATTTCCAAGGTGTTTGCACTCAATGGTCTCAGCAAGGAGAGAGAAGCAGGCGGAATCTCTTCCTTCCCAATCAGGTTCTGGCAAAAGCCAACTGCGGCAGGATCTCTCCCTCCTTTTTGGCCCCTTGATCAGGCCTTACTAAACTAAATGTCAACAAATCATCAGGTCCAGACGGCATCCACCCCAGAGTTCTTAAGGAACTCAAGTGTGAAATTGCTGAACTTCTAGCTAAGATATATAACCTTTCTCTAAGATCAGGCACTGTACCCGAGGACTGGAGGGAGGCAAATGTAACACCGATCTTCAAGAAAGGATCAGAGTGATCCAGGAAATTATAGACCAGTCAGTCTAACCTCAGTTCCAGGCAAAGTGATGGAAACCATTATTAAAAAGAAAATATTACTAGGCACATAGAAAGAACAGGCATTGCTGAAAGAAAATCAACATGGTTTCTGCAAAGGCAAATCATGTCTTACTAACTTGATAGAATTCTTTGAGGGTGTAAATAAACACATAGATAAAGGGGACCCAGTCGATATTGTTTACCTTGACTTTCAAAGGCTTTTGACAACGTCCCTCACCAAAGGCTCCTAAATAAGCTCTTCAGCCATGGAATCAGGGGACAGGTCTTGTCCTGGATTGGAACCTGGCTAAACTGCAGGAAACAAAGGGTGGTAATAAACGGACATTTCTCTGGGTGGAAAGAGGTGAGAAGTGGCGTACCCCAAGGTTCAGTTCTGGGTCCGTTACTTTTTAATTTATTCATTAATGACCTGGATGTAGGAGTGAATTCTGAGGTAGCAAAGTTTGCAGACGACACTAAACTGTTCAGGGTAGTTAAAAATGAAACTGACTGTAAAGAGCTCCAGAAAGATCTCTCGAAATTGAGTGAATGGGCAACAAAGTGGCAAATGCATTTTAACCTAAACAAGTGTAAAGTCATGCACATCGGGGCAAAGAACCCCAACTACACCTACAAATTGATGGGGTCAAAGCTTTCCGAGACAAACCAGGAAAGGGATCTTGGGGTTTTGGTGGACAGCTCAGTGAAGATGTCAACCCAGTGCGCAGCAGCAGTGAAAAAAGCAAATTCTATGCTTGGCATGATCAGGAAGGGAATCGAAAATAGGTCAGCAAATGTTGTATTGCCTCTCTACAAATCTATGGTGAGGCCACATCTGGAGTACTGTGTACAATTCTGGTCACCGCACCTCAAGAAGGATATAACGGAACTGGAAAAGGTACAAAGAAGGGCAACAAAAATGATCCAAGGCAGGGGTGCTCACACTTTTTCAGCATGGGAGCTACTGATTAAAAAACCAAGTCCCAAAGATCACCTACCCAGAAATGTAAAACGTATAACTATTTTCTTATTTATTTATATTTATTATTCATTTTATGTACCGCTCCTTCCAGCAGGCTCGGGGCAGCTTACATAAAATGAAGTTATAAAACATCAGCATTTCAATTTAATAACAACAATATAAAACAGAGCACAAAAATACATCCAACATCCCCATTTCTCCCACACTGCCATATTACCACACATATTATCAGCCAGAAAGTAAGAAGAGAACTGCAAGGCCATTTAATACTCAGCAAGGTAAACAAAGGGGCATGCAAAAATACATCCAACCACCCCATTTCTCCCACATTTCCATATTCCCCAACATATAGTTCTCAAGGAACAAAGCAAGCAGAGAGGCTTTGGAGCTAAAGGCCATTTTAAACATTAAAAATAAACAAAGAGACATGCCACAGAACAATCAAGCACCCACCC
Organism: Anolis apletophallus; assembly: GCA_030556195.1. NCBI lineage: Eukaryota > Metazoa > Chordata > Lepidosauria > Squamata > Anolidae > Anolis > Anolis apletophallus. Next base: position 13,992,412 of record JARBWK010000018.1, read on the forward strand.
CAAAGTAAAAAGACCGACCTTTGAGATGCGGTAAGGAAATGACCCCAAAGCGTCCTTCTTCTCCTCCGTTGATGCTCCTATTTCCACGCCGCCAGCATGCGTGCCGCCTCCAAGAGCTCACGAGAAGTCCGAGAGGCAGAATGGGCGCTTCTGCGCATGGGGCCAGCCATGCATCGCGTCATCAGGCCCGCCCCTTTGGTCTCCTACGACTCTGAGTGGCTGGAGAAGGACGGAGGGAGGAGGAGGAATCAAAAGAGGGCCCATTCTGCCTCTTGGACTCTGGAGCTTTTGGAGGCGGCGCGAGCAGGAGCGGGGAGGAGCAACGACGGAGACTTCTTTGCAGCGTGCAGGGGCGCGTGAAGAGGACCAACAGCAAAAAAAACCTGGTCAGGGGCCTGAAGATCACCAGGATGAGGCCCGAAGATCACCCTGGTGATCGCGATCACCATTCTGAGCATCCCTGATCCAAGGGATGGAGCGGCTCCCTTATGAAACCAGGTTGCAACGCCTTGGTCTTTTCAGCCTTGAAAGACGGCGTCTAAGAGGTGACTTGATCGAAGTGTATAAAATCATGCATGGGATAGAAAAGGTGAATAAGAAAAAATATTTTCTCTGTCACAAAAACACTAGGACTAGGGGCACTCCTGAAGCTCAAGGTAGGAAAGTTAGGACTAATAAAGGAAATATTTCTTCACCCAGAGGGTCATTGGGTTATGGAACTCACTTCCAGAAGAGGTTGTGACAGCGGTCAGCCTGAACAACTTCAAGGCAGGATTAGACAGATTCATGGATACCAAGTGTATCGGTAGTTACTGAAAAGGACATTCAAGTGCCACCTCGGGTTGGCGGAGGTAGGCAGGATTTCCCTGGGTACTGGTTGTGGGGTCGGGGAGCAGGTCAGGGTTTTGCCCTCCCTTCTGCTCGAGATCCCCGCGTACAACTGGTGGGCCACTGTGTGATACAGAATGCTGGATTAGATGGGCTGAGGTCCGATTCAGCATGGCTCTTCTTATGTTCTTATGTTCTTATGATCCCCATTCGTAGTCGCACCCACGTGTCCCTGTTTATCACCAGTGAGATCTGCCTCTCTTTCTTAGTTGTTGCCGGTGATATTTTAAGCCTGAAGAAGCAACACTCAAGAGGGCCTTCCCTGCGGGAAAAATCCCGGCGCAGCTTCAGTTTCAATCAAAGCTTTGGCTTCTCCCTCTCTCTCTTTCTCTCGCTCTCATACACACAAACACTCGCTTCTATTTTAACTTTTCCTAAAAGCACGAAGATGAATTAAACATTAAAAGATGAGTGGAGAACCCTGTCTTTATTTGCTGAGAGAACGTTTCGCTCTAAAAGCCCAAACTGCTTCGGATAGATGAGGGGAAGAAGGTTTGCCTGCATCGGAAAGTCAAGGGAAGGAAAAAGAAGGGATTTTGGCCGCTGACCTTATTTATTTATTTACTAGCTGAGGACCCGGCGGTGCCCGGGTTATTTGTGTGCCAAGGTTGGTTCCTATTAGATGTTTATGTGGCTTGCAGTGGTCTCAAGAACGTAGTGAAGGTACTGCGAGTCCCATTGGCCATGGTCCATCCCCCTCCAAACAGCACCAAGATGTAGAGAGGGTCATGGGGGCTCTGTGGGTCACATTTGGTCTTGATTATTCGCTGGATGAGGGTTGCAGCGGTCTCTGGAAGTGAGGGAAGGTAGTGGAAGTCCCATCATCCATGGTCGTTCTCCAAACTGCACCAGGATGTAGAGTGGGTCATGGGGGCTCTGTGTGCCAAGTGTGGTCTTGATCAGTCATTGGATGAAGGTCGTAGTGGTCTCAGAAAGTGAGTGAAGGTACTTCAACTCTCATCATCCGTGGTCCGTCCCACTCAAAACTGCACCAGGATGTAGAGTGGGTCATGGGTACTCTGTGTGCCAAGTTTGGGCCTGGTCTCTGATTTGTAGGGGCTGCAATGTTCTGTGGGAAATGAATTGGGTGAAGGTACTGCAAATCCCATCATTTGTGAGCCATCCTGCCGTAAACCGCAGCAGGTTTGTAAATTGGGCCATTGGGTCTCTGTGTGCCAAGTGGTCCTGATTCGTCATTGGCGTGGGCCACAGTGCTCTAAGGAAGTGAATTAAAGTACTACAAGTCCCATCATCCATGATCCTTCCTCCCTCAAACTGCACCAGGATGTAGGGTGCACTTTGGGGGGTCTATATGCCAAGTTTGGTCTTGTTCGGTCATTGTTGGGGGCCTAGTCAGGAAAATGAAGTTGAAGAAGCCTTACTGTCAATTCAGGCCCTAAACAATATCCCATGATCGGAGGCCTAGTCAGGAAAATCAAGTTAAGGAAGCCTTGCTGTCAATTTTGGGCCTGGTCTGTGATTTATAGGGGCTACAGTGTTGTTTGAGAAGTGAATCAGGTGAAGGTACTGCAAATCCCATCATTCGTGGCCCATCCTGCCCTAAACCACACCAGGTTGTGAAGTGGGCCATTGGACCTGATCCGTCACTGCTGTGGGCCGCAGTGTCTGACTGCCTGAGGCCTTTCCTTTTCCCTCTGAGTCACCTTAGAATGTTGGAATGTGGATGGCCAATCGGAATCCTTTATGCAAATACCATTTCAGTGGCAACCAATCCCCTCTGTCTGGGGCCGTAGAATGTTGGAGTTCTGAGGCTAGCCAATCAGAGTCCTTTATACAAATAATCCCACAGTGGCAACCAATCGAAACACTGCCACATATTCCTCCGCACCTCTGCCCGCAAACACTGGCTTTTATTATATACATAGATTTATTTCATTTATAACCCGCCCTTCTCTATCCCCGAAGGGGGACTCAGGGCAGCTAACAAAAGGCAATAATTCAATGCCGCATACAATGAACAGAACAACATACCAAAATACAACAACGCAGATTAAAAACAGTTACATCAAAATACCCCCATAATCCCCGTTCCATATTCATAGGCTGTCCAGCCACCCCGCTGTCCGCCAACACAACCCTATCCTACTCAAACTGTCTGTCCGCTGCTCCACATCAACCAAACGCCCGGTCCCAAAGCCACGTCTTTAGCTTTTTTCTGAAGGACAGGAGGGAAGAAGTTGATCTTATTTCACTGCGGAGCGAGTTCCACAGGTGATGGGGCCATGACCAGGCCCAGATTACCCGTGAGGCCACCCTAGGCCATGGCCTAGGGCAGGGGTGCTCAGAATGGTGATCTCGATCACCAGGGTGATCTTCGGGCCTCATCCTGGTGATCTTCAGGCCCCTGATCAGGTTTTTTGCAGTTGGTCCTCTTCACGCGTCCCTGCACGCTGCAAAGAAGTCCTCCATCGTTGCTCCTCCCCCCCTCCCTGCTTGCGCGCCGCCTCCAAAAGCTCCAGAGTCCAAGAGGTAGAATGGACCCCCTCTTTTGGATTTCTCCTCCTCCCTCCGTCCTTCTCCAGCCACTCAGAGTCGTAGGAGACCAAAGGGGGCGGGCCTGGATTACGTGATGCATGGCTGGCCCAGCGCACATGCGCAGAAGCACCCATTCTGTCTCTCAGACTTCTCGTGAGCTCTTGGAGGCGGCATGCATGCTGGCGGCGTGGAAATAGGAGCAACGACGGAGGAGGAGAAGAAGGACGGTTTGGGGTCATTTCCTTACCGCATCTCAAAGGTCGGTCTTTTTACTTTGGGGTGGGTGCTTGATTGTTCTGTGGCATGTCTTTGTTTATTTTTAATGTTTAAAAATGGCCTTTTTAGCTCAAAGCCTCTCTGCTTGCTTTGTTCCTTGAGAAATATATGTTGGGAATATGGAAATGTGGGAGAAATGGGGTGGTTGGATGTATTTATGCATGTCTTTTTGTTTACCTTGCTGCGTATTAAATGGCCTTGCAGTTCAACAGCCTCTCTTCTTACTTTCTGGCTGATAATATGTGTGGTAATATGGCAATGTGGGAGAAATGGGGTGGTTGGATGTATTTTTATGCTTCTCTCTCTCTCTCTCTCTCTCTCTCTCTCTCTCTCTCTCTCTCTCTCTCTCTCTCTCTCTCTCTCTCTCTCTCTCTCTCTCTCTCTCTCTCTCTCTCTCTCTCTCTCTCTCTCTCTCTCTCTCTCTCTCTCTCTCTCTCTCTCTCTCTCTCTCTCTCTCTCTCTCTCTCTCTCTCTCTCTCTCTCTCTCTCTCTCTCTCTCTCTCTCTCTCTCTCTTTCTCTCTCTCTCTCTCTCTCTCTCTCTCTTTCTCTCTCTCGGGTGGGGGGAGAGCACTGCGAGGGGGCGGGGGAGGAGGGAATGGCGCCCCCCCTCACCATAGCCCCGCCCCCTTGTCAAGGAAGGAGGGCACAAGGAGGATGAGGCGGATGGAAGTCCTGCCCCCGGGGCCGCTGCCAGTCATGCGTGTGCAGCAGGAGGGCGCCTCTGCCTCCTCCGCCATGTTCCTGGGTGCCGCGCATGGCCGGCAGGGGCCCCGGGGGCTTTCCTTTTTTCCTCCTCCTCCTCGGGAGGAGGAAGGAAGGGAATCCCCCGGGGCTGCTGCCGGCCATGCGCAGCACCCAGGAACATTGGGGAAGGAGGGTGGGGCGAGGAGGAGGAGGCGGAGGGAAGCCCCGCTCCCGGGGCCACTGGCGGGCATGCGCGCGCGGCAGGAGGGGGTGAGCGCCTCTGCCTCCTTCCCCAATGTTCCTGGGTGCCGGCTCCGCAAGGCCCATGGGCCGGGAAGGGGCCTGGGAGCAGCTCCCTGGGCTCCTGCCTGGCCCAGCTGCACAAGGGCACTGAGCTGGGCCTGGGCGAGGCCTTGCTGGCCCTCCGCACGCAGCACATCGGTGAGAGAGGAGAGGCAGGCGGAAAGAAGGAATGGGGGGGGGGGGTGCGGTAGAGATTGGTTTGGAGGCCTAATTCCAAAGTGTGGCCTAAGGCGCCAAAGGGGTTAATCTGGGCCTGGCCACTACCGAGAAGGCCCTGTCTCTCTTCCCCACCCAACATATTTGCGTCAAAGGTGGGATCGAGAGCAGCCCCGAAAACTAGTACTTTGAATTGTGCTCGGAATTGGATAGGAAGCCAGTGAAGCTGGCACAACAGAAGAGTGGTGTGCTCCCTGTATGTTGCTCCAGTTAGTAACCTGGCTGCCAACCACTGGACTAGTTGAAGTTTCCGAACAGTCTTCAAAGGCAGCCCCACGTAGAGTGCGTTGCAGTACTCTATTCGGGATGTAACCAGAGCATGGACCACCGTGGCCAGATCAGACTTCCAAAGGTACGGGTGCAGCTGACGCACAAGTTTTAACTGTGCAAAAGCTCTCCCGGCCACCGCCGAGACCTGGGGTTCCAGGCTCAGCGATGAGTCCAGGATCACACCCAGACTGCGAACCTGCATCTTCAGGGGGAGTGTGATCCCATCCAACACAGGCTGCAACCCTATGCCCTGTTCGGCCTTTTGACTGACCAGGAGGACCTCTGTCTTGTCTGGATTCAATTTCAATTTGCTAGCCCTCATCTAGTCCGACACAGCAGCCAAGCATTAGTGAGCACTGGAAAGCCTTCGCCTGAGTAGATAGATCCATTTGAAAACATTTTGCATTCTTTCTCTGCAGCAAAGGCGACCAAAACGTGCACAGATTTGGCCACATTCTTTTCGAAACGAAGCTGAAACCAAGGCAACTCTCTTCCCGAACTGCACATGTACACGTCAACCCCAAGGTTGCTTGCCCAGGTGAGTGGGGCGCAAGAGGTGCCTGCTCGCCAAGCTGCTTCCCGCACCAAGTGCGCCATCGATGGCTCTCCGGCGCGCTCCCTTTGCAAATTTGCAGCAGGAGGAGAATGACCTACTTTGCCATTCCGTTCCAAGGGTTACTTATTTATTAAGCATATTTGGATGCTGCCTTTCAGCCGTATTCCCAGGAAAGGGGAGCCCAGCCAGAAACTAATTGCATCAAACAAACAAGCCCCATAATAACAAACACAGCGTTAGCCCAAAAGAAAACAGACTGAAGGAAAGGAAGGTTGTGATGCGCCTTAAAGACGTTGGGAAGTTCAAACAGCACCATCAGTATGGGAGGCCTCTTCTACACTGCCATATAATCCAGACCAGGGGTGCCCACACTTTTTCATCACGCGAGCTACTATATGAACAATCAAGTTGAAAAGATCACCTGTTGTGCATGTGAGCGTGTGCGCGCATGCACGCACGCACAGTGCTACGGCAGTCTTCCGTCCGCACGGGGCTTCTTTCTTGCCTGCCCACGAACTCGCCGCTGTGCGCACCCGGGAAAGGGATCCTCCTTGCCTGCGCGTGCACTCTCTCTTAATGTCTTCGTTGCCTTCCTCCTTCCTGCTGCATGCTTTCACGAAGCAGGAAGTCCCCATCCCGTCCTGCTTCTTGCGTGCACAGCAGGCCCCTCTCACGCACGCAGCAGGAGGGTATTTATGGGCGGTCATGTCACCACACCGCGCGTGGCAAGATGAGCACCAGGGCCCACCCACTAAAGCCTCATTTTGGCAAAAGAAGCCCCGCAAAGGCGGCGGCGGGAGCACACGTGCGCGCGCATGGCAGGAGCGCGCCATCCAGCTGGTGAGCCCCAAAGATCACCTGGAAGAGGGCCGAAGATCACCTAGGTGCTCCCGATCACCATAATGAGCACCCCTGATCCAGACTATTAAATCAGATAATCCACATTATCTGCTTTGAACCGGATCATATGACTCTACACTGCCATATAATCCAGTTCAAAGCCAGGGGCGGTATAAGGTAATTTTAAATGGTAAGCGAACATTATTTTGGCGCCCCAGCCAAAAAATATAATTTTGTCCCCCCCCCATGTAAAACAAATATTCAATTATAATATCACAATACCATTAGCAGTATTATATTGTATCAATATATATACAATATATTATACCAGGGCTGTCCAACTTCTACCGGACCTGTGTGACCTGGGGGGCCGAAGGGTCTGTCTCCGCCCAGCCCCCGGCTCCGCCCCGCCCCCGGCTCCCCCCTCCCCCTCCCCTTAACATAAGGGGAGAGGGAGAGAATGGAACACATGGGGGGCATACATAAACAATTCCATATATTTAATATTAACATAAGGGGAGAAGGAGGGGATGGAACACATGGGGGGCATACATAAACAATTCCATATATTTAATATTAACATAAGGGGAGGAGGGGATGATTCAGCCTACCTTCATATATTTAATATTAACATAAGGAGCCCCAGGAGAAGCCGATCCACGACACAGGCCACGACCGACCAAGCCAGGCGCCGAAGAAGGTCTGTGTGGGCCGCAGGGATTCAGTAGCCGGGATTTTGGCAACAGGAGGAGTATCGTGAGACTACGCGAGCCACACGGGATTTCACTCTCAACGCAGGCGTGATCTCGCGTTGAGAGCGAAATCCCGTGTGGCTCGTAGTCTCGCGATACTTGCTCTGAAACCCGGAAGTGGGTAATTTTTATTATTATTATTTATTTTATTTTTTATTAAAATGCTGAGGGGGCCGGAGGAAAGGGGCTAGGGGGCCGTGTACGGCCCTGGGGCCGCCTGTTGGACAGCCCCGTATTATACCATACTCATACTATATCATAATTATATTATACTACATTACAATATAATTATATTATAATATATTGACATTATAACATTCTATTACATTATAATTATTATAAGATAATAAATAAAATTATTTATTTAAATAAAATTATCCTCTACTAAATATTTTCATTACTCCTATCAAACTCAAATAACCTGAAATAAAGTAAAATAAAATATTCTTTATTACTATTTTGTACAATACCACTATACTGCAATATTGTTTGTAATATTACATGTAATATAAAATATATCATTTTTTCTATTGTTATATTGTATTTTTATTATATTGTATGACAATATTATGTTCAATATTATGTGTCCATGCAATCTATTATAATTATTAGAATAGCACAATATTAGTATTCGAATTCTTGATAGTGGGCAGAGTCAGCTAAGGCTTCTGGGAGCTGAAGTCCAAAACGCCTGGAGGGAACCACGTTTGGAAACCATTCTACGCCTTGTCTTTTCCGCTTTATTGATGTTGCGATCCAAAGGCGCCTGCGCAGTTGTGCCTGTCTCTCCTTGATGCTCCCGGCCGGCGCGCCCGCCCGCGGGGGGGTGGGCAAGTGTGTTAGGGTTCACGTGATTGGGCCTGGCGAGTTAGTTCGCCTCAGTGCGCGGCGGCTACTTCCGGTGGCGGTTGTCAGGAGGGCTCCCTGCTTCCCTCCCTCCGTGCCCCGTCCCTTTCCCAAGCGCTGGCTGAGGCGATGGCGAGCGGCGGTGAGAGCGTCCCTCCGGAGGCGGTGCCCGGACCCGGAGGCTCAGCCTTTGAGACCACCGAGGAGGAGGCAGGACGCTGGCTGGTGGGCGGGGGAATGCGCCCTTGACCAGATGGCGCCCCACGCCGCGGCGGCCTTTGCCTACCAGTAGGACTGCCCCTGTTCAAAGCAGATAATCAGGATCTTATATGGCCGTGTCAAAGGGACCCCAATCTCTCCGGGGAAACTATTCTGCAATTGAGTTGCTGCTCATGCCAGCAAGGCCCTCTTTCCCATTCAACAGCCTAATGTCCCTTTGGTACTGCCACATAAAATCCAGATTATCTGCTCTGAACAGGATTATATGGCAGTGTAGACTCAAACAGACAAGGGTTCTTTCTCCCACCCTGGACATTACTCCATATGTATGTATGTAGTATAATAAAAGTCAGTGTTTGCGGCAGGAGGTGCAAAGGTGCGGAAGAATATGTGGCAGCGTTTTGATGGACCACGTCAGGCCCGGATCATCCATAAGGCCACCCTAGGCCACAGCCTAGGGGCGTAGCCATGGGGGGGCGGCAGATCCGGACCCCCCCGGATCTGCCCCCGAAGGTCAATCTTCGGGTGCTTCTGCGCCTGCGCGCGGAGCGCCTCTTCGTCGCTCACGCCGGCCCCTCTCCTTCCTTCACTTAAGAAAGGAGCGGCGCCCGGCCCGGCGCAAGCGACAAAGAGGGGGAGCGAAGCCACGTCGGACGCCCTAGGGGCGGGACTTCGCTCCGCCTTTTGATCACGCGCGTCAGGTGCCGCTCCTTCCTTGAAGTACCTTAACTCATTTCCCAAGACTGCTGCGACCCTCATCCAATGACTGATGAAGACCAAACTTGGCACACAGAGCCCCCATGACCCACTCTACATGCTGCTGCAGTTTGAAGGAGGAGGGACCATGGAAGATGGGAGTTGCAGTACCTTCACTCACATAAAAGCTGAGACCTCAACCGAAGACCTAATGAGTGGCCCAATTGTACTGCCAGAGGGGGTGCCTTGTGCGCGTAGCGACGAATGCCCTTTTGCAGGGCTGTGTGACTGCCCGTGGTCCCGTTACGGCATCTGCTGTTCTAGTGTGCCACTCCGCGGGGGCGCCGGGATTGCTCTCGGAGTCGTGGACGTCTTGGAGGTCCCTATGGGGGCCTCGACTCCTCGATTCGACCCCCCTCTCTGACCCCCACTCCCTCCCCTTATCCCCCCTGTTGTCTGTGATTTTATGTATTGTTTTTCTTAATTTTTGTAAACCGCTCCGAGCCTTCGGGGAGTGGCGGTATAGAAGCTTGAGGTTATTATTATTATTATTATTATTATTATTATTATTATTATACTGAAACCACTGTGCCCCTTAGACAATGACTGGTCAAGACCACACACATAACCCCCATTACCCCCTTTACATCCTGGTGAGGTTTAGGAGAGGTGGATCACGGATTATGGGATTCTTAGTACTTTCACATGCTTTACTTCTCACAGACCACTGTGCCCCCAACCAAGAACAATAAAGACCAAACTTGGCACACGGTGCCCCTATGACCCACTCTACATTCTACTGCCATTTGGAGGAGAATGGACCATGGATGGGAGTTGAGGTACCTCCATGGATTATGGGATTTGTAGTACTTTCAAAGCCATCATTTCCCACAGACCACTGCAGCCATGAACAAAGACCTATAAAGACTAAACTTGGCACCCTGTGCCCCCATGACATAGTCTCCATCCTTCTACAGCAGGGCTGCTCACACTTTTTCAGCATGGGAGCTACTGATTAAAAAACCAAGTCCCAAAGATCACCTGCCCAGAAATGTAAAACTTATAACTATTTTCCTATTTATTTATTTATATTATTCATTTTTATGTACCGCTCCTTCCAGCAGGCTCGGGGCAGTTGACATAAAATGAAATTATAAGACATCAACATTTCAATTTAATATCAACAATATAAAACAGAGCATGAAAATACATCCAACCACCCCATTTCTCCCACACTGCCATATTACCACACATATTATCGGCCAGAAAGTAAGAAGAGAGGCTTTTGAACTGCAAGGCCATTTAATACTCAGCAAGGTAAACAAAGGGGCATGCAAAAATACATCCAACCACCCCATTTCTCCCACACTGCCATATTACCACACATATTATCGGCCAGAAAGTAAGAAGAGAGGCTTTTGAACTGCAAGGCCATTTAATACTCAGCAAGGTAAACAAAGGGGCATGCAAAAATACATCCAACCACCCCATTTCTCCCACACTGCCATATTACCACACATATTATCGGCCAGAAAGTAAGAAGAGAGGCTTTTGAACTGCAAGGCCATTTAATACTCAGCAAGGTAAACAAAGGGGCATGCAAAAATACATCCAACCACCCCATTTCTCCCACACTGCCATATTACCACACATATTATCGGCCAGAAAGTAAGAAGAGAGGCTTTTGAACTGCAAGGCCATTTAATACTCAGCAAGGTAAACAAAGGGGCATGCAAAATACATCCAACCACCCCATTTCTCCCACACTGCCATATTTCCACACATATTATCGGCCAGAAAGTAAGAAGAGAGGCTTTTGAACTGCAAGGTCATTTAATACTCAGCAGGGTAAACAAAGGGGCATGCAAAAATACATCCAACCACCCCATTTCTCCCACACTGCCATATTACCACACATATTATCGGCCAGAAAGTAAGAAGAGAGGCTTTTGAACTGCAAGGCCATTTAATACTCAGCAAGGTAAACAAAGGGGCATGCAAAAATACATCCAACCACCCCATTTCTCCACATTTGCCATATTACCAACATATATTATCAAGGAAGAAAGTAAGAGAGAAGGCTTTTGAACTATAAGGCCATTTTTAAAACTAAAAGGTAAACAAAGGGGCATGCAAAAATACATCCAACCACCCCAATTCTCCCACATTTCTATATTCCCCAACATATATTTCTCAAGGAACAAAGCAAGCAGAGGGGCTTTGGAGCTAAAAGGCCATTTTTAAACATTAAAAATAAACAAAGAGACATGCCACAGAACAATCAAGCACCCACCCCAAAGTAAAAAGACCGACCTTTGAGATGCGGTAAGGAAATGACCCCAAAGCATCCTTCTTCTTCTCCTTCGTTGTTGCTCCTATTTCCACGCTGCCAGCATGTGTGCCGCCTCCAAGAGCTCACGAGAAGTCTGAGAGGCAGAATGGGCACTTCTGCGCATGTGCGTGGGGCCAGCCATGCATCGCGTCATCCAGGCCCGCCCCCTTTGGTCTCCTACGACTCTGAGTGGCTGGAGAAGGACGGAGGGAGGAGGAGGAATCCAAAAGAGGGCCCCCATTCTGCCTCTTGGACTCTGGAGCTTTTGGAGGCGGCGCGCAAGCACAAAGCGGGGAGGAGCAACGACGGAGGACTTCTTTGCAGCGTGCAAGGGCGCGTGAAGAGGACCAACAGCAAAAAACCTGGTCAGGGGCCTGACGATCACCAGGATGAGGCCCGAAGATCACCCTGGTGATCGCGATCACTGTTCTGAGCACCCCTGTTCTACAGTTTAGAGGAGGGCGGACCATGGATGGGACTTCAACTACCTCTACTCATAGCCCAACAGACAACCTTTCTCCCACCCTGGACATCATTCCATGGGGACAGCTCCACTCCACTACACCAAAAGATCTCTAAGGATGCCACTAGCCACAGGTGCAGGCGAAATGCCAGGAGCCAATGCTGCGGGAACATGGCCACACAGTCCAAAACATTCACAGCAACCCAGCCATGAAAGCCTTCGACAAGAAATATATTAATGTTCCCTTTTGTCATTTCCTTCGTGGGAAAGGTTAAAGACGGAAAAGGGTGAATGAGAGCCAGGTAAGGAGGGGAAGAGAGGCGTGAATGGGCTCCTCTGCTCAAGACACGTGTTGTGCCGTTTTTGTCGCCTACGCACCTTTTGCGCACAACGAGGAGGAGGAGGACGGCTTCTTTGTGGGAAAGGAGGAGGAGGGGGCTTTTACAAACATGAAGGGCTGAGCCTTCAGACGGCAGCAACGCCATTGTTTTCTCCCGTAAGAAGCCTATTATATGTGGACACTTAGCAACCTACATTCGCAGCTGCAAACTTATTTTCCCGCACAAGCGTCGCCTGCAGCTGAGTTTTCTTTCACGGTGAACACTATGCGTCTGGCATCAAACAAACTCAAGAGGGCGGGAGCGGGGAGAGAAAGAGGGAAAGAAAAGAACTATATACATTATATATGTACACACGCATCCTTGGTTGCAGTTGGCAACGGGAAATCGGCAGGGTGGGCTGGCAACCGAGAAGGCCATTAGCAACCAAGTTGGATGGGATGGAGGAGGAAGAGGCCACTCCTGCAAGGAGAAACATCTATGGACGTAAGAGCCTTCCCCTCATGCTGTAGGCCAGTGTTTTTCAACCTTTTTTGAGCCACGGCACATTTTTGACATTTCCTAAATCCTGGGGCACACCACCAACCAAAATGACACAAAATGACACTCTTAACACAGTCATACATATAGTTAATATGTCTTTAAATGTATTTATACACTCAGTGTGAAACCTGGGCCTGTTTCGATGAACACAACATAGATACATATCCTGGCAGGAATGGCAGAAAGACACAAACTTCCCACACAGAACTCCCATAACCAAGAGAAAATACTATAAGAGTTTGGTGGGCATTCACCTTGAGTTTTAGAGTTGTAGTTCACCGACATCCAGAGAGCACTGTGGACTCAAACAATGTTGGATCAGAACCAAACTTGGCATGAATACTCAATATTCTCAAATGTGAACACAGGTAGAGTTTGGGGAAAATAGACCTTGATATTTGGGAGTTACACTTTCTGGGATTTATAGTTAACACACAATCAAAGAGCATCCTGAACTCTTGCAACAATGGAAATGAACCAAACTTGGCCTATTGAACTCTCATTACCAACAGAAAGTACTGAAAGGGTTTGCTTGGGAATTGACCTTGAGTTTGGAAGTTGTAGTTTATTTATTTATTTTATTTATTTCTTCGATTTTGTATACTGCTCCTTCCTGCAGGCTCAGGGCGGTTCACACACAACCAAATTACAACGAATCGTACAGCAGTACACATAGAATTGCATAAAAATGCAAGACAGTTACATAAAATACCGTAGATGCGGTAGTACATAAAATGTAGTAAAACGGAGGATTACAGTATCCAGGACTTCAATTAAAAGCGAGCCTGAACAAGGTGGTTTTGCATGCCCTCCGGAATGGAATGAGTTCTGTAATGGCCCGAACATCATCTGGCAGTGCGTTCCACAGTGCCGGGGCCGCAACCGAGAAGGCGCGTTGCCTTGTTGTGGAGAGATGACAGGAGCGAATAGGTGACACAGTTAGAAGATTTCGCTCTTCCGAGCGTAGTGATCTTGGGGGCAGAGCCGGCCTTTGCGATTCCACAATGTAAGCGGCCGTGTAGGGCGCGACCGGCTGGGCGGGGCGTCACTGGCTGGGAGGGCCGCCGCCGCGCCACCCTGCCTCTGCCGCCACCTCCGCTCCGCCTCTGCCGCGCTGCACAGCCGGTCCCATGCGCCGGCTGCGGCACGCCTCCCAAAGCACGGACATTTCTGCGCATGTGCGAATGTCCGCTGGGTCCCGAGCGCGCCTGCGCACTGGCTCCAAATCCGCAGGCGCGCTCAGGACCCAGCGGACATTCGCACATGCGCAGAAATGTCCGTGCTTTGGGAGGCACGCCGTAGCTGGCGCATGGGGCCGGCTGTGCAGCGGCGGCAGAGGCGGAGGAGGGGAAGGAAGCGTCGCCAAGGAAACCGCCACTGAGGGACCCCCCCCTCACCCAACGTCCCACTGTTTTTAGATTGATTGATTCGAGCCAGGCCCTTCCTTACCCATACTGCGGGAGCCCCACCACAGGGCCAAAGCGCCCGCCCCCGCCCCCGAAGAGCCCCGCTGGAGCCAAGGCCAAGCTCAGGCCGGGCGCGGCGGCTCTCCCATCCATGGGCGGGAAGCAAGGCCCTCCACAGGAAGAGGACGGAGCCAGGAGGGGCTTTCCCTGCCTCACTCCCCTCCTCCCTCTCTCTGAGGGAATGGGGGCTGGCCTGGAAGCAGCCGCGAGGGAGGAGGAGGCGGCGCCCAGGCCGGCCGCAAACCTGGACCGAGATTTCGGCAGCTATCGCGAGACTACGCAGCCACAGATGGGATTTTGACCTCCCTTGAAATCCCGTCTGTGGCTGGCGTAGTCTCGTGATGCTTGCCTAAACCTGGAAGTAGGGTTTTTTTAAAAAAAATTAAATTTTATTTTTTATTTTTTATTTGTATTTTATTAAAACAAGTTAGGGGGCCATAGGGAAGGGGCTCGGGGGCCATGTACGGACCCAGGGCCACCTGTTGGACAGCCCTGCCCTAGACCATACATGGCCTTAAAGGTCAAAACCAGCACCTTGAAGACAATTCAGTACTCAATTGGTAGCCAGTAGTTCACCTACACCCAGAGAGCACTGCGGACTCAAACAATGTTATGTTATGTTGTTGTTTGTTTTCTATCCAGAATCACAATGTTGGAAGGAGGCTCACCACTTTAAGGTCCCTAAAACAGGCATGGGAAAACTTCGGCCCTCTGGGTGCTTTGGACTCCAACTCCCACCATTCCTAACAGCCTTTCCTGCTTAAGTGGCTGAGAGAGGAAAAGGAAGAGGGCCTGAGGCTGCTAGGAATGGTGGGAGTTGGAGTCGAAAACAACTGGAAGGTCCAAGTTTGCCCATGCCAGCTTTCGACAGAGACCTCTTCCTCCCCCTTCGCACGCAGCCCAGAGGATAACAAAGCGGACCCAGCCGCCGCCGCAGCACAGCAGGGATCCTTCCTCTCTTGAGGATGTCAGCCTCTATCTTGGTTCGCACCTTGTCTTCTTGAATTTCATTTTATTTTAGTGGTTTTTATTATTATTTTATAATAATAATATAAGGGCACGGACTCTGTGTTGATGACGGCAGAAGAAACCGCAACCAGAACTTGAAAACGGGGCCTTTAATAGGCATGACTTTCTCCTTAAAACGAAATGCAATCCAATCAATCCTGTTTGCACCCTTGGTATCTTTCTCAGCTTCCTTTCCTGGGAAACAGAGCCTATTCTTCACCCCGGTGCTTCATTATCCCTCATTTATCTCCCTCCATCCACTTTTTGACAGCCCTTTGTCCGCCCCGGTGCATCGGATATTCAAATTCATCTCCACTCTGGCCACTTCTCTATTGTGTTGTCCAAAGTGTCCACGGCCAGAATCACTGGGCTGCTGTGAGGTTTTCAGGATGTGGCTTGACGTTTTGCCTGCATCTGTGGCTCAGGTTCTGTTGGCAGCGAAGCAAGGGGAATGTATATACAAAGGCGGGTCAATAAGTCCGTGACTTTTTGAATGAAACCTGGGTTTTTGGAATAAAAAAATAATTATCTCCTTTGAGGTCTATACACTTTGTCCAACGTTTCTCCAATTTTTTTTTATCCCTTCCAAAAAATAAGATTTGTCGAAGTCATCAAAATAGGTCTTTGTTTGTGAGATGATTTCATCGTTGGAGTCAAATCTCTTTCCGCCGAGCCATTTCTTCAGGTTTGGAAACAAGAAGTAGTCACTCAGGGCTAAATCCGGAGAATAGGGCGGATGAGGGAACAATTCGTATCCCAATTCATGGATTGTTGCCATGGCAACTGCACATGTGTGCACCCTTGCATTGTCCTGGTGCAAAAGAACTTTTTTCTTGGCCAAATGCGGTCGGTTTTTTTCTTCCAAATCCTCATTAAATCAGCCCAATAAGTTGGCATAATATTTGCCATTGATTGTTTTACCCTTTTGAAGGTAGTCAATGTGGATTATAGCGCGTGCATCCCAAAAAATGGTCGCCATGACTTTATTGGCTGACGAACCCATCTTGGCCTTCTTTGGCGCCGATTCACCCTGAGAAACCCACTGTTTTGGCTGCTGTTTGGTCTCTGGTGTGTTGTGGTGGATCCACGTTTCATCCACGGTTACGAAATGGCGCAAAAACTCGTCCATATTGCAGTTGAACAAACCAAACACTCCTGCGAAATTGTCACACGATTGCGTTTGCGGTCAATTGTGAGCAAACACGCCACCCATCTTGCGGAAAGCTTTCTCATACCCAAGTTATCATTTAAAATTGTAACCACTGAGCCACGTGAGATGCCTATGGCTTCCACAATCTCTCGTACTTTCAATCTCCGAACGGCCAACACCATATCGTGATTTTTTTCAATTGATTCGGGTGTAGAGACCTCAACTGGGCGTCCAGAACGTTCAGCATCTTCCGTGCTTGTACGGCCACAACGCAATTCAGTAAACCACTTTTTTTACCATTGAAATTGATGGTGCAGAGTCCCCATCGTATTTACCAAGATTAGCCTTGGTTTGAGTGATGTTCTTTTCTGCAAAAATAATGCTTAATGAGCACACAAAATCCACTTTTTCCATTTTCCTCAAATCACGCAGTAGTCTGCTATCAATGGCTGTCAAACACAAATTAAATGACACAGCTTGTTCAAATTTTGACAGGTGTCAACTGACAGATGCCTGTTGACAGGAGCAGTGTTGTCCTTTCAGTTAAGAGGCGAGAAATTCAAAAAGTCACGGACTTATTGACCCGCCCTCATATCCCTATACAGGGGTGGGCAATTACCGGACCTCCAGGTGTTTTGGACTTGAACTCCCAGAAATCCTAGCCAGTTTACCAGCTGTTAGGATTTCTGGGAGTTGAAGTCCAAAACACCTGGAGGGCCGGTAATTGCCCACCCCTGCTATAGAATAATGTCCAGGAAGGGAGGAAGAACCCTTGTCTGTTTGAAGCAAGGGTTAATGTTGCAATGAGCAAGCTTCAATAGCATTGAGGAAGCATGAAGCTGCCAAGTCAATCAGGACTTTGAACCAAGAACAAGCCATTTGAACCAAGGACATCCAAGCCAGAATTGAAAAGGTCAACAACAAATCCTAAGTGTAGACTCTGCAAGGAAGAAGGCGGAATGATGGATTGCATCCTCCGCTGCTGCAAGAAGATTGCGCAGACGAGGTACAAGCAGATGCACAACACCGTCGCTTAGGTCAGTGTTTCCCAACCGCTGTGACGTGGCACAGTAGTGTGCCGTGACGGACCTCCTGCTGTGCCGCGAGAAAAGCTCTCTGCCCCCCCCTCCCTTCCCCCCTCCTCCTGCCGAACTCCTGCTGCTTGGGGGGGGAGGAGGAAGGGCCGGGCGGCGGCAAAGAAAAAGAAGAAGGGGCCAGGGCGCCGCCTCCTCCTTCGGCCGTTTCCCCAGCCAGCCTCCTATCCGCCATGACTCCCGCCATGACTCTCACCCCTCGCTCGCTGAAGCTGCGCGGAAGAGGAGCCTCGCCCACTGAAGCCCGTCCCCCGCTCATGCTCCTCCTCCGCGCAGCTTCAGCAAGCGACGGGCGGGAGTCATGGCGGAGAGCGGCGCCAAGGATGGAGGCCATGACTCCCGCCTCGCCGCACTGCCCCCCTCAAGGCTGGAGAAGCTGTGGGGAGAGCTGAAGCTGAGGGAGGGGAGGGACATGACACGGTCTGGCTCCGCCCCTCCCCCGGCTTCAGCTCTCCCACAGCTTCTCCAGCCTTGAGGGACAGTGCCAAGCCAGCATTGTGCTGGCTCTGCCACGCTAGTTGGCACTGCCCCTCAAGGCTGGAGAAGCTGTGGGAGAGCCAAGCTGAGGGAGGGAGGACATGACACGGTCTGGCTCCGCCCCCTCCCCAGCTTCAGCTCTCCCACAGCTTCTCCAGCCTTGAGGACAGTGCCAAGCCAGCATTGTGCTGGCTCTGCCACCGCTGGATTGGCACTGCCCCTCAAGGCTGGAGAAGCTGTGGGAGAGCTGACTGAGGAGGGGAGGGACATGACACGTCTGGCTCCGCCTCCTCGGCTTCAGCTCTCCACAGCTTCTCCAGCCTTGAGGGGACAGTGCCAAGCCAGCATTGCGCTGGCTCTGCCACTGCTGGCTTGGCATTGCCCCCTCAAGGCTGGAGAAGCTGCAGGAGAGCTGAAGCCGGGGAGGGGGCGGGGCATGGCACAGCCTGGTTCCTCCCCTCCCCCGGCTTCAGCTCTCCCAGCAGCTGCTCCCAGCAGGCCACCATCCCTCAGCCGTTCTTAACTGTGTTAGAGTGTCATTTTGTGTCACTTTGGTTGGTGGTGTGCCCCCGGATTTTTTTAATGTTAAAAGTGTGCCGCGGCTCAAAAAAGGTTGGGAAACATTGGCTTAGGGTGATCCATGGGAACGTGTGCCACAAACACTATCTTCCGGCGACAAAGAACTGGTGTTACCCAAAACGAAAATGTCAACCTACTCTGGGATTTCCGAATTCAGACTGACAGAGTTTTTGAATCTCATGATCGTGGGGGGAAAACAAAGCACAGATCGTTGACGTTGCCATCCCAGGCGACCGCAGAGTGGAAATGAAGCAACTGGAAAAGCTAAAGATCAAATTGCAAAGATTCTGCCATAACCCAGTCAAGGTGGTCCCAGTGGGGATCCACACACTGGGTGCAGTGCCTCAAGACCTTGGCCTGCACTCAAAAACAATCGGTACTGACAAAATCACCACCTGTCAGCTGCAAAAGGCCACCCGACTCGGATCTGCACGCATTATTCCAGCGATACATCACACAGTCCTAGACACTTGGGAAGGGTCTGACGTGGGAACCAATACAACAGCCAGCAGAGTGACCTTGCTTGCGGTGTACTCGTCTTGTTGAGTATCAAATAGTAGTAGTAGTAATAATAATAATAATAGGAATAATAGGAACAACCCTAGGGACCATCCCATGGAAACGCACTGCTCCTTGTGTGCACAGGGCACCCCTGCCCCTTCGCAAAGCCGTGCAAACCTCCAGGCGAAAGGCCTGGCTTCTCAGGTGTCCCATCCTTAAAAATAGCCTCCTGCTTCCTCAGCACAGAAGGCACGCTCTCTGGGTCCCTTCATGGCCAGAATCACTGGGTTGCAGTGCGTTTTCCAGGCTCTGTGGCCATCAGGCCCGGATTACCCATAAGGCCACCCTAGGCCATGACCTAGGGGTGCCAGCCAAGGGGGGCGCAATTCACACCGACCCCAAAAAAGTGTTGAAACAAAACCGCAACGCAACTCTCTCTCGGGGAGGGCGGGGGAGAGCGCTGTGAGAGGGGCGAGGAGGAGGGAATGGCCCCCCGCGCCATTGCCCCACCCCCTTGTCAAGGAAGGACGGCGCGAGGAGGAGGCGGCGGAGGGAAGCCCCCGGGGCCACTGCCAGGCATGTGCGGCACCCAGGAACATGGCGGAGGAGGCAGAGGCGCTCGCGCCCTCCTGCTGTGCATATCCGGCAGTGGCCCCGGGGGGGGGGGGGCAGGCTTCGCTCTGCCTCCTCCTCCTCGCGCCCTCCTTCCTTGAGTCAAGGAAAGAGGACGCACACGCACCGCGAGGGCCCGGGGGCTTCCCTTCCTTCCTCCTCCTCCTCCTCGCGCGCCCTCCTTCCTTGACTCAAGGAAGGAGGGAGCACCGCGAAGAGGAGACAGAGGGAAGCCCCGCCTCCGGGGCCCTGGGGGCGGGGCTTCTGTCCGCCTCCTCCTCGCGCCCTCCTTTCTTGACTCAAGGAACGAGGGCACGCGGCGCCGCGACGAGGAGGAGGTGGGGGGGGTGCGGTAGAGGTTGGTTTGGGGACGTAATTCCGAAGTGTGGTTAATCCGGGCCTGGTGGCCATGCTCCAGAAGCATTCCCTCCTGACGTTTCGCCTGCACCTGTGGCTCATAGTATCTTCAGAGGTTCTGTTGGAGATGAGGCTTCCAATGGGCGCTGGTCTCAGGGGGAATTCCACTCTGTTACTGAGACAGCGCCACTGGCTTCCTACACGTTTCCAAGCCCAATTCAAGATCCTGGTTCTTGTCTATGAAGCCCTATCCTGGCTACTCAGTGCTGATCCAGCTTGCGCATTGCAACATTCCCACTTGCTTCAAACAGACCAGAGTTCTTTCTCCCAGGTTGGACTAGATGGCCCATGTGGCCTCTCCCAAGAAGCCTCCGCTGGACTCCGAGGCAGAGAGTTCCACTGCTGAACAGCTCTCCTTACATAGAATAATAGAATCATAGAGTTGGAAGAGACCTGGTGGGTCATCCAGTCCAACCCCATTCTGCCAAGAAGCAGGAAAATTGCATTCAAAGCACTCCCGACAGATGGCCACCCAGCCTGTTGAAAGGCCTCCAAAGAAGGAGCCTCCACCACACTCCAGGGCAGAGAGTTCCACTGCTGAACAGCTCCCAGGAAGTTCTTCCTAATGTTCAGATGGAATCTCCTTTCTTGTAGTTTGATCCCATGGTTCCATTACGTCCCTAGTCTCCAGGGCAACAGAAAACAAGCCTGCTCCCTCCTCTCTATGACCTCCCCTTACATATTTATACATGGCTATCATGTCTCCTCTCAGCCTTCTCTTCTTCAGGATAAACATGCCCAGTTCTTTAAGCCGCTCCTCATAGGGCTTGTTCTCCAGACCCTTGATCATTTTAGTCGCCCTCCTCTGGACACATTCCGGCTTGTCAACATCTTCCTTCAATTGTGGTGCCCAGAATTGGACACAGTATTCCAGATGTTGTCTAACCAAGGCAGAATAGAGCATGGGGAGCATGACTTCCCTGGATCATTCTAGACACTAGGCTCCTATTGATGCAGGCTAAAATCCCATTGGCTTTTTTTGCCGCTGCATCACATTGTTGGCTACAGTCAAGAAGTTCTTCCTCAAGTTCAGGTGGAACGTCCTTTCCTCCATGGCTCTATGGATCCTATTGTCCAGGGCAGTGTTTTTCAACCTTTTTTGAGCCACGGCACATTTTTTACATTTACAAAATTCTGGGGCACACAACCAACCAAAATGACACTCTAACACAGTAATACATATAGTTAATATGTTTTAAAATGTATTTATACACTCAGTGTGAAACCTGGGCCTGTTTCGATGAACACAACCTAGACTCAAACTTCCCACACAGAACTCCCATAACCAAGAGAAAATACTACCGTGTTTCCCCGAAAGTAAGACAGCGTCTTACTTTTTTTCCCAAAAGTCCCCCTACGTCTTACTTTCGGGTACGTCTTATATAAACTAAGACGTACCCCATCGCCACGCCACGCCACGCCGCCGCGCGCACACCTCCGCGGCGCAGCTTTCTGGACAAAGGGGAGGGAGGGGGAAGAAAGCCAGAAGCATGGCAAGCGCCGCTGCGCCAGAGTGACGCGTCATCGCTCTGCCCCGCCCCGGCTCCCTTCTCCCTTTCTTGGAGAAAGGAAAGGAGGGGGAAGCGAGCCGGGCGGGGCAAGCGGCCACGCATCAGAGTGACGCGTCATCGCTCTACCCCGCCCCGGCTCCCTCTCCCTCCCTTTCTTGGAGAAAGGAAAGGAGGGGGAAGAGAGTCGGGGGGCGGGGCAAAGCGACGATGCGTCACTCTGACGCAGCGGCACTTTGCCATGCTTCTGGCTTTCTTCCCCCCCTTGAGGCCTGGCAGAAAAGGAGGTGTGCCGCGGAGGTGTGCCGCGGCCGATGGGCCGGCTTGCGGCGGCGTGGGCGTGGCGACGAGGTACGGCTTACATTCGGGGTACGGCTTACATTAGCCGACCCCCCTGACACCCCCGATACGTCTTACAATCGGGGGTGTCTTATTTTCGGGGAAACACGGTATAGGAGTTTGGTGGGCCTTGAGTTTTGGAGTTGTAGTTCACCTATATCCAGAGAGCACTGTGGACTCAAACAATGTTGGATCGGGACCAAACTTGGCATGAATACTCGGTATGCCCAAAATGTGAACACAGATGGAGTTTGGGGAAAATAGACCTTGACATTTGGGAGTTACAGTTTCTGGGATTTATAGTTAACACACTATCAAAGAGCATCCTGAACTCTTGCAACAATGGAATTGAACCAAACTTGGCATATTGAACTCTCATTACCAACAGAAAGTACTGAAAGGGTTTGCTTGGGATTTGACCTTGAGTTTGGAAGTTGTAGTTCACCTACACCCAGAAAGCACTGTGGACTCAAACAATGTTATGTTATGTTGTTGTTTGTTCTCTATCCAGAATCACAATGTTGGAAGGAGGCTCACCACTTTAAGGTCGCTAAAACAGGCATGGGAAAACTTCGGCCCTCTGGGTGCTTTGGACTCCAACTCCCACCATTCCTAACAGCCTGAGGCCCTTTCCTGCTCAAGTGGCTGAGGGGAACGGAAAAGGGCCTGAGGCTGCTAGGAATGGTGGGAGTTGGGTCCAAAACACCTGGAAGGTCCATGTTTGCCCATGCCAGCTTTCGACAGAGACCCCTTCCTCCCCTTCCCCTTCAGCCCTTTCCCCCTCCTGCCGAACACTTACTTTGTCTTCGACACTGCCGCTTCTGCCGCCATTTTGATCCGAGGGGGCAGCGTGAGCGTGTTCAGGAGGGGGGAGGGAGGAAGACGTGACCCGTGCGGGCGCTACTGCGCCGACTCGCCCCAGAGCAAAACGGGGCAAAGCGAGCAGAGCGAGGCTGGGAAGAAGGGAGCCCGAGTGGAGAAGAAAAAGTGTTCGGCAGGAGGGGGAAGAAAGGGCATTGGAGGTTCCCATTTCTCACGGCACACCAGATGACCGCTCACGGCACACTGGTTGGGAAACACTGGTCCAGGGCAGCACAAAAGAAGCCTGTTCCCTCTTCCTTATGACACCCTTTCCCATATGTATACATGGTACTCATCATGTCTCTTCTCAATGCTCTCTTCTGGGTTAAACAGAACCAGCTCTTTAAGAAGCTCCTCAGAGGGATCATCCATGGTCTCCGGATCTTTGATCCTTTTGAGTTGTCCTCTTCCTACACCTTCCAGCTTAGAGTCACTG